>VXBP01004733.1:2256766-2273571 GCA_013400115.1 Rhinopomastus cyanomelas
ACATACAAATTATGTATTTATATTTACTTGTACTTTATTATATTAATATCTTAAACTAATTAATGATCTTTTGAGGTCCCTTCCAATCCCTAATGATTGTATGAGAGCATCTCAAAGTAGAGATCACAGAAACGTTCTCTAAAGGAGCCTGGATCCACAGCACTTGGACTCCCCTGGTTCTAGACCACGTTGGCACAGAGCTCTTGCTTCATCCCAGGTCTGGGGTGGGTGTGTGTGTGCACGCAGCACCTGGTAGGACCCCGGGTCTAGGGTGGGTGTGTGTGTGCACGCAGCACCCGGTAGGACCCCGGAGCCCCTGGGCCAGCCAGGGCACCACGCCGGTACAGGCAGGGTGGCCCTGAGCTCCCTGCGTGAGAGCATCATCTCATGGGACAGACTCTGCTCATAACGAGTCCAGCCCACCTGGCTGATGTCACTTTGTCCCAGCACTTCTCTGCCTGTAGACAAGCTGCCACCCCAGGAGCTGCTGAGCAAGAGTCTCAGTGCCGGCCACAGCGCTGTATGGAGCGATCGCTTCTCCGAGGACGCGTTTAATGCTCTTGAGCTGCATTGCAGATAGGATTTTGATGACCTGATGAATAAATAGCTGTGGTGAAACTCAGCCTCTTTCCAGATGTGGCAGGTGGGGTTTTGTTCCGACACTGAACATACAAGAAGAAAAACAATCAGGACAGACCTAATTATTTCAATTAAGCCTCTTAGATTTTTATCTCGTTGCTTTAAAAGCCACTAAATTTGCCCAGCACTGTTTTCAGGTTAATAGATTATGTCTGCACCCCAAGGAAATGGAGCTTCCTGCGCCTGCCTGTCATTTACTGGAGCAGTTACTTATCTGTCAATATCCCTTCCCTGTTTTCAAGTCCCAGCCCTACTTGATCTTGTCCGTTTGGCGCTGCCGGAGGAATAACAAGTTCCTCCCCATCATGCACCGCGCCGGGATACGTCGTGACAGAGAAATCTCAAAGCCCAGGTCAATTATAACAGAAGATGTGTAGCACCTCTGCCCCCACAGCATCTTCTGGGGATCCACCTGGCAAAATGATATAAAACTACTTCCGAAGGCTCCCCGCGGTTGGGCACCAACTTATAACCGAGTCGCCGGCCAAACGGTGAGGAAATACACGCACGGGCTGCCGCTCGCCCGCCCCCTTGTTTGCTGAGAGACAAGTAAGTCTGTGTGTGTGGGGAGGGGGCTCACGCTGGCAGATTCCGTACTGCACAGTGACTACCTTCTAATTAGAAGTCCTTTGGCTACAGATGGACGCCTTCCGCACTTTTTCCACGGATGATTTTAATAGTCCTCTGTCGGGTATTGTGAGGCAGTAGCTGATGGTGAGCTCCACCTGTAGCTGGTAGCACCTTCCCGTACTATGGGTGGTAGTGATGAGACAGTACCTGATGGCGAGTTCCACGTGTAACCAGTAGCACCTTCCTGTACTATGGGTAATAATTATCACAGAGTCGTAGAATCATTAGGAATTAGAAGGAACCTCGAAAGATCCTCCAGTCCTTTTGTCAGAGCCGGATGATTTAGACCAAGTCACACAGGAACACATCCAGGTGTTATAATATGAGGCAGTAGCTGACGGTGAGTTCCACATGTAGCCGGTAGTGCCCTCCCATATTAAGGGTGATAATTATCGTAGAATCATAGAATCATTAGGGATTGGAAGGGACCCCAAAAGATCTTCCAGTCCAGTCCCCTTGGCAAAGCAGGATCACCTAGACCAAGCCGCACAGGAACATATCCAGGTGGGTTTTAATATGAGCAGTAAGATGAGGCAGTAGCTGATGGCAAGTTCCACGTGTAGCTGGTAGCGCCTTCCCTTATTATGGGTGATAATTATCATAGAGTCTTAGAATCATTAGGGATTGGAAGGGACCTCAAAAGATCATCCAGTCCAGTCCCCTTGCCAGAGCAGGATCACCTAGACCAAGTCACACAGGAACACATCCAGTTGGGTTTTAATATGAAGCAGCAGGATGAAGCAGTAGGTGATGGTGAGTTCCATGTGTAGCCGGTAGCACCTTCCCATACTATGGGTGGTAGTTATGAGGCAGTAGGATGAGGCTGTAGCTGCCACTGAGTTCCACGCGTAGCTGGTATCACCTTCCCATACTTTGGGTGGTGATTATGAGGCAGTAGGACAAGGCAGTAGCTGCTGATCAGTTCTACGCGTAGCCGGTAGCGCCTTCCATACAGTAACCGACTTAACCATTTGTCTCAGATAAGATACGATCTCCCTCCTCACTTCCTTCCGCGGCGTCTGTCACCCGCATGAGTGATGGACAGTTCGTTTACGCTCGCTCCTGCAGGAGGACATCTCATAGTTCATGCTTCAAATTACCGCGACCGACGAGAGCTTTTTGATTTCAGATAACGTCAAGCGATCTGTTTTCGCGTCGTCGTCAATGCATTTTCAGAACTGTCTAATTTGTACAAGTGTCTGCCTGAGGAGCGTTTATCTGAGGGCGCAGCCGTCAAACCGAAGGTGATATCTCATTTTGAGAATCAAGACCGGACTGGAGTAGCTCAATCTGAAACCAACTGGATATTTGTGGTAGGTTGATGGAAAGAAGAAAGAATTTCAGGGTTGTTGTGTTTTTTTCCCCCCCCTTTCTTGCTGCGGGGCCTCGAAACACAACCTGACACGCGAGGTATTTTTGAAGTCAAAGTTAATAATTCTCTTTCCATAAAAGATAAACACCCCCCATTGAGTGCCCGCTCTAAAATTAGACTTGCATATTTCGGAGCACGGCACCCGGGGAAAGTGATTTATTCCGACGCCGCGACGGCGCGGGTCGGCAAAGCCCGAGCGGTGCCGCGTCTCTCATTACGGTTGTAAAATATTTGTTACCACGGGGATTCTTCTGGATCATTATTTTAAAGAAGGAAAAACCCACTTTGACAGATGAACTGGGGCCACTCTGAGCAAATCACAGATACTTCATATAACAAGGCCTCCAAAGAGAGGAGCCCAGACTTATTACTATGGCAACCCAGATCAAAACACTGTTTTAGTGGGGAGTTTCGAGTTTTACAACGCGATGATGATGGTTTATGGTACCGCTGACACCGGATCCGGCAATGACTCCAGAAATGAGCTGACAAGAGGAAAATCATTATAGATAAACTGGGGATACTTGAATGACATCTTGTAGAATGTGCTGTTATGTGATCAGATGATGAGCTTGTTACACAAACATCGATAAATGAGGGTGGGTGGTGCAGGCCGATGGACCGTGTCTTGCTGGTTGTGTAGCTGGGAGCTAATTACCGCCTCAACGCTGCAAAATGCAGAGGGAGATTTAATAGTAGAAAGCACTTAGCTTGGAAATAACCCTATTAATTCTCCCTAATAACTTCTAAGGATTAGACTTTTACAAATTCACTGGAACAGGCTGCCCAGGGGGGTTGTGGAGCCTCCTTCATGGGAGCTGTTTAAGACCTGCCTGGATGTGTTCCTGTGTGACCTGGTCTAAGTGATCCTGCTGTGGCAGGGGGATTGGACTAGATGATCTTTCGAGGTCCCTTCCAATCCCTAATGATTCTATGATTCTATGACTTGGTCTGGGTGATCCTGCTGTGGCAGGGGGATTGGACTGGATGATCTTTCAAGGTCCCTTCCAGTCCCTAATGATTCTATGGTTCTGAGTGTGAAAATAACCCTGTGAGGGAGAGACAGAACAACCCTCTGGCTCAGAAATGTCTCTGTTCTCCTCTTGATCATTTTTTTCAGCTGTATATCACCAACAGCTTCCAGTGGTCAGACTGTCTTCAGCCAATAAGAGGGTTTTTTTTTAACAGCAAATGCAAAATAACTGTGTGAAGTGCAAACCAGCACCCAAGCTCCTAAGAGCTGACAAGTGCAGGTGACTCAGTGAGGCACAACCCACAGTAGCTCTGGGGAAGACTGGCTCCAAGGAAGAGCAGCACCAAGCCTGGCTTGCTTGAGTTCCTGCTCTCTATCCCTCACATATGTGTTAAGGAATAATTGCATAACCTGATAATCACAGAATCACAGAACAGTAGGGATTGGAAGGGACCTCGGAAGATCACCCAGTCCAATCCCCCTGCCACAGCAGGATCACCTAGAGCGAGTCGTCAGCGCAGCTTTAGTCTCTGACCGTGCTCCCCTGCCACAGGCTAAATCCTCTCTGTCTACCTCATCTATCAGCTCGGCGTGAGCGCCCCATCCAGCCCTCCATTCTGTTCTTAGCAACAGCCTCTGTCAGGTTGAAAAGTGAATGACTTCTATCCCCGAGTGATCCGAAGAGCTCGGTGCCGATGCCGGATATTCATCCCTCCTTCCCAAGGGAGTGTTTTTTAATGGCTGGGGCTGTGCACTGACCAGAAGGAGCTGTGATTAAGCCAAACACTTCGTGGTTTCCATCCAATATTTTCCGCTCCGCGGCGACAAAGTCGTGCGTACTTCTTGCTAAAACTCCCTTCCAGTCTCCCACTGGCTTTCAGTGTGTGCGGCTGATCAGAGCAGAGCCCCCTGTCACCGTGACACTATCCCAGGGTAGCACAGAGGAGCTGTTTTGCTGCAGAAGAGCCCTCGTGCCAGGCTGTGTTGTGCTTTAACTGTCACCGTGCCAGGAAACATTGAATGAGGAAGGAGAACAAGGGCAGCATGTGTGTTGCCAGCTACTCAGTAGAGGGCATCTACTGCAGAGCTGCTGGGCTTTGAACGCACCCTCCTTGTCTTCTGTTGCTGCTACAGACAATCTGAAAGGCTTTTGCACTGTTGACCTACTGTTGAGTGCCGCTAATTCAGACCTGGGCTATCTCACTGCGTCGTTATGGTTCACTGGGCTTCCCTGAGCCTCAGGGGGTTTTGTGTGTTTGTTTTCAAAACCACCCCGGAAAGTGAGGTTTTAGCCATTGACCAGCTTCTTGTAAGACAGGGTGGCCCGCACTGCCGGAGCGTGCCTGGCTGAGTGGGGCTAAGGCTCGCTTCCACGCAGAGAACGAGGCACAACCTCCTAGGTGTGACTGTCTTGCCATCAACACACCTTGACTAGATGATCTTTGGAGGTGCCTTCCAATCCCTAATGTGCTGTGATCACCCTGCCAACCCAAAGCCCTGAGGTTCTTCCTGGTGCTCCTCTTGCCACAGAGTCACAGAACATTAGGAACTGGAAGGGACCTCAAAAGATCACCCAGTCCAATCCCCCTGCCACAGCAGGATCCCCTAGATAGTCACAGAGTCATAGAACATTAGGGATTGGAAGGGACCTGAAAGATCACCCAGTCCAACCCCCCTGCCACAGCAGGATCATCTAGATCCAGTCGCACAGGAACATCTCCCAGGTGGGTTTTAAATGTCTCCAGAAAAGGAGACTCCACAACCCCTCTGGGCAGCCCCTTCCAGTGCTCTGTCACCCTCACTGTGCCAGGACCAGCATTTGCCAACAGAGAAGTACTGGCTGATGAGGAGTAGACCAACCCTTCCCTCCTGGGGGTTACCTGACAGTGTCACCCTTCAGTTCTGCTTCCTGCTGCAGGGGCTGCCTGTGCAGCGCACGTGAAGCGCTAGGTCAGGGACGGCTGTGGAGCTGGGACTGTAGGACGTGTCCTCCCTTCAGGTAATGCAAAAGCAGCGGGCTGCAGCGTACCTGCTCCTGGCACCTGCTAAACTGAGGTTTGTCTTCCTCTCTAGAGAGTGGAGCAGCTTCACTGGAAAGGATGTGACGCACCTTCTGCCCAGACAGCCCTCAGTCTGGCGACGCGCAGAAGTCTGCCTCCAAGTTCCCACAGACAGAAGAGGGGACAGGCTTCGAGCAGGATCTGCTGTAAGGCAGCACCCAGCGAGTCTTGGTAGGCAAGTGGGGACATTTATGGGTGTGTTTTGCTTTCATTGGGCACTGACATTATGGGTGTCTTAGGCTTTTATTGGCCTAATGGTTTGGTTTCTGGATGGTTGCTCTGGGTGGTTGTTGCAGTGCTGGCTCGTACTGTCAGCATCCTTGTGGAGACACAAGTTAGACCATGGATGCAGAGCAGTGGAAGGGGAACTCGCAGAGATGGTCTTGGCCAGGCTTTGCCTTCCTGGAGCGTGGAGCTGTGTGTGTGGAGATGTTCTGGAGGCTGGTTTAAGTGCTGCGCTGAAGCCCGGAGAGGAAAATGACGGTTGTGAAAACTAGGTTGATGAGTGTTTTGCACCAGCCTTGTCAGGAGGTGATCCACTGCGATCAGGTGTGTTGTTCTGTCGCTCCAGCACGTGTCAGTGTAATGCAGTTTGAGTCCGGGGCACGAGGGGATAGAGGTGCCCTCCATTTACAGTTGTTTCCATGTAGGAACCTTGAGCTACAGGGAGGAGAGTCTGAGCCAGGCAAGATATTATACATGGAGCAAGATCCCACGAGGGCCTTCTAGTGCTTAAAATATGGGTGAACATTGTGAAGTGCAGCTACAGAGCAGTTCTGAGCCTCCCTACAGGGGCTTCGTTGGGGACTGGGGAAGAATAAGCTCGTTCAGAACCACAGGAGCTGTGAGGAAAGGTGACAGAGCTGGTGCTCCAGTGCTAATGGGTACAATCAGCCTCCTCCTCCCCATGCGAGTTGCTAGTGACTGTCCTCATGGGGACCCAAAGGAAGATGCACGAGTTGGGGGGCTGCAACCACGGAGACACGACGTGGAAAGCTGTGGTGGCCTGGCTTCCTCCTCCCCATTCCCTTGATGTTTGCTTGCTCACACAAAGCACATGGCTCTTTCTCTGAATGACATGCAACATCTCCCTGCATCGCATTACTGATGGCTTCTCCACATCGGAGCTGTAGGGCCCTTCGTGGCAGTCAAGGACTTGGGCTCCTCATATGCAGTAGGGACCCACAGTGAGAAGAATCAGCGTTGCTTCCTGCAGAACCAGCTCATGGATCCCAGCAGCTCAGCCCTAACCCTGGCTGCAGAGGGGCCCCAGGCTGAACACAGCCTGCCTGGGCTCTGCACAGTCCTCCTCCAAGAGCCTGCTCGGAGGGTGTGGAGGACCCACCGGGGGCTGCACCTACATAGAATCATTACGAATTGGAAGGGACCTAGAAAGATCATCTAGTCCAATCCCCCTGCAACAGCAGGATCACCTAGACCAAGTCGCACAGGAACACATCCCACGGTGCAGGACCTCGCTCCCCAGAGACACCAGTCAGACTTTGCACCCTTGGGCCCAGCCTTCCTTTGCTTTACATCCCCAAACTGGGGAGCAGCCTTAAACCAAGATCTTCAAGGGGGAACTCACTCGACAGCTTTCCACACATCCCACCCAGAACCACTCCGTCCGTTTGCCCCCCGTCCCCGGTTTCGCAGACAAAGCAGCGGCTGAAGCTCTTCTTAACGGAGGCGGCGCCGGACGATCTCCTTAAGACACGACGCTCCTGGCCCCCTCCCCCTATCCCGGGCGAGCGCATCCTTCGGTCCCCCAAGCACAGCGATGATTCCTCCTCACCAGCAGAGCCAGTCATTATTTATTACATCACTCCCGCACTCCTTCAGTCCCTCCTAGTGGGAACAGTGCGGTGGCTGCTGGCTAGAAAATTAGCCGAGGGAACTTCTGCTGCTGGTCTCTCCTCTCATTATACTGGTGAAAAGAATTCCAGCGTGACGGTCCCCGCTCTCCGTACGCGTGTCCATCAGCACAGGTCACAGGGGCTAACAGTGAGCAGTAGCAGTAGCAGGATGGTCTCATCTATTGTTGCTCCACGTTACAAGCAGAGCTGATCTCCAGCCCCTGTTGTCCTGTGACTCCGTGAACCTCACTCTCTCCATGTCCTGTCCTTTCACGTGGGTGTGATGCGGTTTCTTCTGGTGTGGAGGGGCTGCGGTGACTTACAGAGGGGGTCAGATGGTCCTTAAAGAAAAGTTGGGGGGGTTTTTCCTCTTTAAAAGGAAACCAGGGAAAAGTCTGACTGGCAGCAAGTCCAGTGAAAGCACAGGTGCCTTCAGTGATGTCTTGGGGGGTTGGACTGGATGATCTTTTGAGGTCCCTTCCAATCCCTACTGATTCTGTGTGCTGCTGTGACTGATGGAGTTGCTGTCACTGCTGTGAGCATCCAGCGAGGTGATTCTCCTCACTTTGTGGAGTCTCCTTCTCTGGAGATGTTTCAAACACACCTGGAGATGTTCCTGTGTGACTTGGTCTAGGTGGTCCTGCTCTGGCAGGGGGATTGGACTGGATGATCTGTGAAGGTCCCTTCCAATCCCTAATGTTGTCTGATTCTGTGACTTGGTCTAGGTGGTCCTGCTCTAGCAGGGGGATTTGACTAGATGATCCTTCAAGGTCCCTTCCAGTCCCTAATGTTCTGTGATTCCATGAAGCAGAAAGTAGAGGAACACCTCTCCTGCCCCCACTCTGGTATCCCACAGCATGGCTCAGGCCAGTGATGCCACCTGGTTCCATGTCAAGCAAATCAGTAGAAAGGGCTTGTGTCCTCAGCTGTTCAGCAGAGCTCTGGGCATCGTCAGATCACCAGTTCTAGGCGCCGGGATGCACCCGCCCCAAATTTCTTGAAAAACTTGGATCTTGATATCACAGAACATTAGGGATTGGAAGGGACCTCAAAAGATCATCGAGTCCAATCCCCCCACCAGAGCAGAATTCCTGATTTTGAGCAGATCCATTATGTGCAGACAGACATCCTGGTGGGGCTACGGGCAGGCTCTGGATTTGTCACTACCGGTAGCAGTTATGAAAGGCCAGATCTGCTCAAATTCACTGCAGAAGGTGGAAGCTGGAGGTTAGGGATAGAAACTGCCTGGAAACCACCTTCTCTCTGCACTCCAGCAGTGAAGCACCACTGACTACAGCTCTGCGACTCTTCCTCTACACCAGGTGCCTTCAAGACCTTTCTATTCCCTAAACCAGTCTGCTGGCCTTGATGAGAGCTGCTGTTAGCCAGGGACTGGCCAGTGCCTCCACGTGGCACCGGGGGCACCTCTCTGTGCCCAGTCCTCTTCTCCCCGCGCGTGCCGCTGGGCTCGCGTGGTGCAGCAGTGTGTAATGGGCTCGGTAGCTCCTTGCACCTAGCAACGCAGATGTCAGGCGCTGGCTCTTGCCCAAAGGGAAGGAGGATGAGGACAGTAAACAAAGACCTCGGTGTCCTCCACTTTGGAGCGCCTGCTGGAACTTTTCCTCTCTTCACTTTGAATTATAGTGGCAGTGCTTTGAGCAACTACATCTGAAGTGCTCCAGCAGCATCACACTCTTGTTCCACCACCACTCTGATGACCACCAGGGTAATTCAAAGAGAAAGAGTAAAAACTCACCTCTAGGTATAAAAAACAAGAGCGAGCGAGAGTTTATTCCCTGCCAGAAGAAACGATGCGACCGGAATGATGGCAGTTTCTACCCTCGGCTGCAAAGCGGGTGCTTTCTGGTAGCCAGTGGATAAAACTGTCCTTCGTAAGGAGAAGCTTCTTTCACACTGATAATGTTGTGTCTCTGCACTAGACGCTGGTTTGTTGTGTTCCAGCGGCTTCTATTCTACGCAGAGGGGGAGAAGTCGCGTGTCTTGGGGTGCTCATAGAAGGAGAGGGGACAAGAGCAGCTCTGTGCATTGCTAATTAGCAGGAAGCCCACGGTGATCGGCACTGGCCACGTGTCCTGAGAGGCTAGCAAGCATCGCGCTGCATCTGCACGTGTCGCGCCCAGGTTTTTCCATGGGGCTCCACAACGGATGCGCTGAGAAACCCTGGTGGCAGGCTTGGGGGGGATGTTGGGGTCTGAGTTGTTTACCCTGGAAAGGGCAGTGCAGGGGCACAGATCGCTGCTCAGTGTCATCTTGGTGCTTCTTCGCCCCCAAACGAATTCGCCAGCTGGGCTGACTGAGGGAGGAGGAGTTTTCCCTTGTCCGAGGTCACCCGAAGGAACGGGCAAGTCAGGCCACTCACTCAAGGGCACTGAGTGCTTCAGTGGCCCAACCTGCCTCCCTTTGGCTTCAGGTTGTTTGCGCCAACTGCTGCCCCCCTCACCACGCAGCCTTCCCCAGGCAAGCAGCTCGGTGTAAAGTTCACAGCAGAGCCAGGGCAGTGTCCTGCTCCATCCGTCCGTCTGCTCCAGGAGACAGGAACGGTTCCTCGAACCTCCGCTCGCGGCAGATGTTTTCCTGGTGGCTCCTTCCCCGCATGTCAGTGTCTATCCACAGATCGTGTCTTGACGCACATCCCTGCGCCTGGGTGTGCGAACAGCTTCACAGGAGGAGCAGAGCTTGGGAGAGCTGAGGACAAGCCTGGAGAAAAGCTGGACAAGCTGGGAGCGTGCAAGACGGTCAA
Organism: Rhinopomastus cyanomelas; assembly: GCA_013400115.1. NCBI lineage: Eukaryota > Metazoa > Chordata > Aves > Bucerotiformes > Rhinopomastidae > Rhinopomastus > Rhinopomastus cyanomelas. Next base: position 2,267,058 of record VXBP01004733.1, read on the forward strand.
GACATTGGGCTGCTTGAAGCAGACAGCAGCTCGTCTCAAGCAGGTTGGTTCATTAGGAAGATGCAGCTGCTCTTGGAAAGGACTGGCCAGGCATTGCGCTGGACAGAGACGTGGCTTCTGCCAGATCACGTGTGCAGGCTCAACAACAGCAGACACCTTCGTGTTGCCCTCAGCCACAGGTGGTCTTCCTTTGAAGGTCACTCAATAAAACCAGCTCCAGAGAGACCTTTTATGTCTAATTACACAGAATCGCAGAAAATTGGGGACTGGAAGGGACCTCGAAAGATCATCTAGTCCAATCCCACTGCCACAGCAGGATCGCCTAGATCAAGTGGCAAAGGAACATGTCCAGGTGGGTTTTAAACGTCTCCAGAGAAGGAGACTCCACAACCCTCCCTAGGCAGCCCTTCCAGTGCTCTGTCACCCTCACCATGAAGAAGTTCCTTCTCATATTTATATGGAACCTCTTACGTTCCAGCTGACACCCATTGCCCCTTGTCCTACCATTAGATGCCACTGAGCAGAGCCTGGCTCCATCCTCCTGACACCTACCCTTCATATCTTTATAGACATTAATGAGGTCACCCCTCCATCTCCATTTTCTCCAAGCTCAAGAGACCCATCTCCCTCAGCCTCTCCTTATCAGGGAGGTGCTCCACTCCCTTCATCATCCTTGTTGCTCTTCGCTGGACTCCTCTCAGCAGTGACTGTTGTCAGATTTGTGTGACACTGGCAGAAAAGCAAGAGTCTCCTTTAGAAAGTCCTGAGGAGAATCTTGGAGCCATCTAACCTGAATTAGGTTCCTGGTTCATGTTTGCCCATTCCCACAGCTCGTGTCCGCGTTCTGCTGTGTGCTCTGTTCCATCAACAGGGATGAGTAACCTGGGATTCAGCGCGATCTGCTTCTCTGAAACAAAACCAACTCCCACATTGCTGACTCTTCAAACCAGTTGACTCTTTGGCCTCCTGGACTACATTTCAAGCTCTTCTTTTTTGCAGAGGAGAGGCAGCACCCTCGCGCCCCGGCGTCGTGAACATTTGCATGGCGAGATGTGTTTCGCACCACACGCCAGCCGCAAATTGTGTTTGAGATGGGAACTATCAATTACACCAGCCTCTCTGAACGGCGCCGCAACAGCTGCCGAGCTGCCGCGTGTCGCTGGCAGTATCAACAGGACGGGGCCGTCGCGCTGCAGGTTATAAAACAGTTGCTGGCTGCATAAATATAGGTTGAACAAGCAGATCGGGACCATCGTAAAGGACAGGAGTGCTCACTGGGGAAGTCTTTTCTCCGTGAGGGCACCCAGTAGCCACCACGCTGGTGCTGCTTTTGGCGCTGCTTTCATAACCCAGTGCGAGATTCCCCCTTAGGGGGAGATTTGAAGTGGGACCCTCAGCGTCCTTGGCAGACTGCATGGCTGCAGGGTGATGGCTGTTGTGTGGTGGGGTTTTTGCCCCGTTTCTTTTGTTCTTTGCCTGTTTTATAAAAGCTTCTATGTAGCCCAAATGGAGAGATCTTCTCTTTCCCAATTCTTTAAAATCTTCCCAATGCAGGGAGAGACATCGGTGTTTCCAGAAAAGCTGCAGCCCACAGGGAAGAGGAGATGGTGTTGAGTGTGTAGTACATGGAGAAGGAAGTCATTTAGGAAGCCGAGAAGTTCCTCCACTAACAAGTGAACCATGAGGAAGGGAGTAGGACACCTCTCTTATGAGGAAAGACTTGGTCTAGGTGATCCTGCTGAGGCTGGGGGATTGGACTAGCTAAACTTTCAAGGTGCCTTCCAATCTCTGATGTTCTGTGGTTCTGTGTGATTCTATGACTTGGTCTAGGTGATCCTGCTCTGGCAAGGGGATTGGACTGGATGATCTTTTGAGGTCACTTCCGATCCCTAATGTTCTGTGATTCTGTGAAAGGCTGAGGGAACTGGGTCTCTTGAGCTTGGAGAAAAGGAGGCTAAGGAGTGACCTCATTAATACTGATAAATATGGGAAGGGTGGGTGGCAGGAGGATGGAGCCAGGCTCTGCTCAGTGGCATCTAGTGATAGGACAAGGGGCAGTGTGTGTCAGCTGGAACAGAGGTGGTTCCACATCAATATGAGAAGAAACCTTTTCCTGGTGATGGTCACAGAGCACTGGAAGGGGCTGCCCAGGGAGGGTTGTGGAGTCTCCTTCTCTGGAGACATTTAAAACCACCTGGACATGTTCCTGTGTGACTTGGTCTAGGTGATCCTGCTGTGTCAGGGGGATTGGACTGGATGATTTTTGAAGGTCCCTTCCAGTCCCTAATGCTCTGTGATTCAGTCATCACCTTAACAACACCCCCGTTTCTCTAACGCAACCTTTTTTTCCCACATCCTCGCCGTCCTCACGTGGCAAAGAACCCCACGTCGTGGCGAGGCCGGGTCTGCTGTGCCCGTGCCAGCACGCGGAGCGCGGCGGGACAGCTCCTCCCGAGTCTCGGGGAAAGCACGACCCGGGTTTTGCTTTCACGAGCAGCAGCTGCGCTGCATTTTTAATGCGAGCAGCGTGCCTGGTCCTGCCTGGCGTTCGGCGCTGGGGTTAGCGGCACCAACGAGGCGCTGAGAAATACAGCTATTGTGATCTTTCCATTATTTATCCATCTTAATCTCTCCCTATTAGCAGACTATGTATAATTTATAGTTATTTCTGCAACGAACACTATAGCCGGCATCTCTTGGTGGTTTTGCTTATTTGAAAGTTGTGGCTTTGAGGCCCCTGTTGGATGACATCAGCTGGATTCTTTGTGTTTGAATATAAAAGTGAAAATACTGTGCTAAGCTTTTCTGTGGGAGTGTGTGTTAAGTTTCTCCTCCTCTTTGATCCCATCTAGGTTGTGAGTCTTAAAACCGGCGTTGCTCCCGTCAGAGCTGCTCGTCTTGCTGATGGAGGAACCACTGGGCATAGGCACCTCATGGCAGCAATCTGGAACAAGCAAAATCCCAGGTGGGGAAAGGGGTGAGTGAGAGATTTTTGTTCCTCAGAGGAATGCACCCCTATGTCATAACCTGTGCGACTCGGTCTGGGTGGACTGGACTAGGGGATCTCTCAGGTCCCTGCCAATCCCTAGTGTTCTGTGATTCTGTGAAGAACCAGTGCTGGTCTGTTTTAGTTCAGGATCAAAATTCTTCAGGAGGTACCAGTTTAACTCTGCTGTGGTCTCCCTGCTGCTCTCCCTCCCTTCCAATTCCCAGCAGCAGCCATGATAATGGAGAACAGCTGTATGGTCTAAGCAGAAGCCGAGAGGTTTGGACACCAAGCGAGCAACCCTTGAGGGGCGACTTCGTTAATGTCTATAAATATATGAAGGGTGGGTGACAGGAGGATGGAGCCAGGCTCTGCTCAGTGGCATCTAGGACAAGGGGCAATGGCTGTAAGCTGGCACAGAGGAGGTTTCATCTAAGTATCAGAAGGAACTTCTTCCCAGTGAGGGTGATGGAGCACTAGAAGGGCTGCCCAGGGGGGTTGTGGAGTCTCCTTCTCTGGAGATGTTTAAAACCCACCTGGATGTGCTCCTGTGTGACTGGATCTAGGTGATCCTGCTGTGGCAGGGGGATTGGACTGGATAATGCTTTGAGGTCCCTTCCAATCCCTAATGATTCTGTGATCCTGCTGCGCTGGGTGATTGGACTGGATGACCTTTCCAGGTCCCTTCCAATCCCCAATGTTCTGTGATTGTGTGACTCCTACTGCCTGCCTCATGGAGAGGAAGGCATTGTGCCCATGGATGGAGGTCCTTGGGGTGGTTTTAAATCAGCCGAACGCTCTCCTTCCGTGTGAAGTTTCCCTGCAAGAACAGTGTGGTAAAACACACATCACCACTTTCCTACATTACAGTTAATCACTATTTTCTAGAACAGCTAAACTGCCTTCCCCTCCCAGAGAATAATTACAGCTATTTAATTGTATTTATAATTTAGCATACACCTGAAACCTGCGCTCTAAAATATCAGGGGGTTCCCTTTAATACCGGTGTTCCATTTGCAAACTGTCACATTTCTAATGCGTCTCTAATCTTCTGTGGTCTGCTCGAATTTTATATTAAAAGTCTGCTTTGGGCTTTAAATATTAAAGATGCTGCAGCACTTCAAAAGGTGATAATGCCTGATGCTCCGGCGGTGCTCAAACCTCAACAGCTAAATATATGGAGGAATGTGCGGTGGCCCCGGCTTAATTAAACTTGTATGTGTGTTTTCAGATGCAATCTTTTTCTGCTCGTTAGGTTCTTGACAAACCTCCAAACAGGTCCAGGTGGAACAGAGCTTGTAAACAAGCTTGTGAATGCAAGCTTCAAACGCTCGAATTAGCACCTTCTCGCAATTAATGCGCAAACCCGGGATCTCGGTCATTGATGACGCCGCTGAGTAGCATTTGCAGCTGAGCCGTAGGCTCCAGCCTCCTGACTCCTCTCATCCACGGCCGCTTTAATGATGGGAGATCGTGCTGTCAGGGGCCAGTCGTCCGAGGAGACTGGTTTTACAGTAGAAAACCTCCTTTATGCTGTGTAACGCAGTGTAAATGGCAAGGCTGCGGCGGTGATCCGGTGCCTCGTTGGCTTTGCGGTGGTTGATGGTCTAATGTGGCACGTACGGCCAAACCTGGAACCACCGAGGCGCACACACGCGTGTTAGCGTGCAGGGGGTTTGTTGTTCTCGTTGGCTTGTTCCCCAGCCCCATCGTGGGTTAATGGATTCACTCGCTGCGTCTTCTCCTAGGTTGGATTTCAAGGGTTGTGTATCACAGAATCACAGAACATTAGGGGTTGGAAGGGACCTCAAAGTTCATCTAGTCCAATCCCCCTGCCACAGCAGGATCACCTGGATCAAGTCACACAGGAACATGGTCAGGTGGTTTTTAAGTGTCTCCAGAGAAGGAGACTCCGCAACCCCCCTGGGCAGCCTCTTCCAATGTGAGAAGTTCCATCTCACATTGATGTGGAACCTCTTCTGTTCCAGCTCACACCCACCGCTCCTTGTCCTGTCACTAGATGCCACTGAGCAGAGCTTGGCTCCATCCTCCTGATACCCATTCTTCCTGTATTTATCAACATTGATGAGATCACCCCTCAGCCTCCTTTTATTCAAGCTCATGAGACCCAGCTCCCTCAGCCTTGATAAGGAAGGTGTTCCACTCCCATCACCATCTTCATGGCTCTGTGCTGGACTCTAGGTGATCCTCCTGTGGCAGGGGGATTAGACTAGATGATCTTTGGAGGTCCCTTCCAATCCCTAATGATTCTGTAAACTCTCTCCAGCAGCACAGTCACATTCATGCATGTGCGCGCGGTATGATCACAGAATCACAGGACATTAGGGATGGAAGTGACCTTGAAAGATCATCCAGTCCAATCCCCCTGCCACAGCAGGATCACACAATGACAGAATCAGAGAACATCAGGGATTGGAAGGGACCTTGAAAGATCATCCAGTCCAATCCCCCTGCCAGAGCAGGATCACCTAGACCAGGTCGCACAGGACCATCTCCAGGTGGGTGCATGTATCCACGGACCAAACGGGTGGGCTCGTGTGCAGGAGCGTTGCCTTCCCTTTCTGTGTGAGCGGAGATCGGCTGTAATTGGAACAGAGATGGAAATGCTCACATCTGTGAAACAGAGACGTGGGGGTCTCTTCCATTATCTCACCCGAGAGCTGTGCTTCTATTCCAGAGCAATAGGCAAGGTGATGGCAGAAGCCAGGGAAGCTGAAATAGAGCGGCTGCAGCTCTCGAGGTGAGGTGATGTTTGCGGGGAGTGACAAGCCAGCTGCAGTGATTCCAGTAGCCAGAGCGAAGCAGCCAGCAAGCGTGGTGACAGACAGATGGAAATGAGTGGTGGCGAGGGCGGTGGGGCATTTTAATGCAAACTGCCTCGGCTGTAGGGAAACTCATAAGAATATTGTAAAATAGGTGAGATGGCAGTTATCGAACCCGCCTGGATGTGCTCCTGTGCGACTCGGTCTAGGGCATCCTGCTGTGGCAGGGGGATTGGACTGGGTGATCTTTGAGGTCCCTTCCAATCCCTAATGTTCTGTGATTCTATGACTTGGTCTAGGTGATCCTGCTGTGACATGGGGATTGGACTAGATGATCTTTGAGGTTCCTTCCAATCCATAATTAGTCTATGATTCTATGACTTGGTCTAGGTGATCCTGCTGTGACTGGGGGATTGGATTAGATAATCTTTTGAGGTCCCTTCCAATCCCTAATGATTCTATGACTTGGTCTAGGTGATGCTGCTGTAGCAGGGGAATTGAACTAGATGGTCTTTGAGGTCCCTTCCAATCCCTAATGACTCTGTGAGTCTCTGAATGCGACTAACAGTAAGTTTTGTATAGAAAAATCTAAATTCAAGGTGCATTGCTGCTGCTGCTGCCTGTCTTTAAGGGAAGTAACTGTCTCCTTTACTTTATCAACACCTCAGAAGCCTAACGATGGCTTTTGGCAGAGAAAGGGCTGCTCTAATTTTAAATCCATCAAACAAACACCTTGAGAAACCAC
>VXBP01004733.1:2279589-2367089 GCA_013400115.1 Rhinopomastus cyanomelas
GATTTTATGAGTCTATGATCTGAGAGTCTATGATTCTATGAGTCTATGATTCTATGACTCTATGATTCTACCAGTCTGTAAAACTGTGACCTCACCCAAAACTCTGGTAGGTCAGTACAATGGGCGAGATCTGCAGCTGTGTTTTGGCAGGGCTCTTTGGGTGTGAAGCGTAAGTAGTATGAGGGAGCCCCTCAGTCTCCTCTTCTCCAAGCCCAAGAGCCCCAGATCTCAGCCTTTCCTCTTCAGGGCGGTGTTCTGCTCCCATAACTGGTGCCTTCCTTAGCACACTGGTCCAGAGCACAAGTCTCACCTTCCTTTCTGGGAGCCAGCAGCACCCTGCTGATGCAGATCACGCTGTGCTCTTTCAGCTTTGCGCTTTGTTCATTGACATCTATAAATTGCCCCAAATCAGAAACATTTCACCCCTGGCAGGGGGATTGGACTAGATGGTCTTCTGGGGTCCCTTCCGATCCCTGATGTTCTGTGATTCTGTAGTGATGGTGCAGAAGGCAAACACAGCTCTGCTGCACGGGCTCGCACGACCCCTCGGCACTAAGACCTCCACCACCTCTCCTTAAATACTCACAATTAACAAGCAGCTTGAGGTCAGTAGGAGATGGACGTGTAGAGGTCAACAGGCACCTCTTCCTCTCGCTCTCTCTTGTTTAAATTCCAGCTGTTTGCTGTGGTGCTGTTGTCTGGGTGAGCCCCTTCCTGAGCTTCGCTGGCAGCGGCCGTGCCGAGCGCCCGGCTCAGCTGGCCGCCTGGCCACAGAGCCTTTCCCCGTGAGACCACCGTGCTGAGCGTAGCCCCGCTGACAGTGCTGCTGCAAAACTTTGCCTGCTAATTTGGAGCCGGGTCCCCTGACTGATTCAGGAGCAGCAGCCCCACAGGAGCGAGCAGATTTACCAGCTGTCCAGCTTCTCTCACGATTGATCTCTGAATGTTTGATGTTTGATTTGCTTTTGCTCCCTTTCAGCTGTCAGGCCATTTGCATTGGAGCTGTCTAACCAGCCTCTTCTCCCTTGGCAGTGGCCTGGGTCTTCTCTTCGTGGCTTGTGAGCCTTTGCTGGTTTGCAGAGCTACCACACCCCCACACCCCCCCCGCGTTACCATTTAACCTGCAAATGGGGAAACTGTGGGACTGCTCCAAGGAACAGGTTGGAAAGAGCCTCAAATGGAGAGGTCTGCAGTCTCATTCATCTCAGGAGGTTCTTTTTCATGTTAGAGCCACTTAGAGCTTTTGCTTGGAGTTAGGTGCAGTGTGAAACCCTTCACCGGGTCACCTGGCATCGCCTGTGTGGTTTGCTGTAGCATGCTGATGCCCATCAGCCAGGGGGTCTGTCCTGCACGTACCCAGGGCTCCGTAACAGCGCAAGCCTGCCTGACACCACGTGTTTAGTGGAGACTCCCAAGGAGCCTGAAAACCAGTCAAAACCAGTAAACCCAGAACAGGCTGCTCAGGCGGTCTGTGGAGTCTCCTTCTCTGGAGACATTTAAAACCCTCCTGGACATGTTCCTATGTGGCTGGATCTAGGGCATCCTGCTGTGGTGGTGGGATTGGACTGGATGATCTTTCGAGGTGACGGAATCACAGTACATTAGGGATTGGAAGGGACCTCCAAAGATCATCCAGTCCAATCCCCCTGCCAGAGCAGGACCACCTAGACCAAGTCACACAGGAACACATCCAGGCAGCTCTTAAACATCTCCAGTGAAGGAGACTCCACAACCTACCTGTTCTTCTGCACCCTGTCTGCTTGAGCCCTGGGCGGGATGAAGGGACTAAGGAAAGCATTGTAGCCTCTAAGTTTGCACAGAGACCCTTTGCTTTCGGCTGCTTCCACCCTTTGTGGTGGCAGTGTTGCTCTTCTCCAGAGAGGACGCCAGCAGGCGTGCGGAGGCTGGGTGGCAGCTCCAGCAGCGCCGATCACGGTGGAGCTTCCCCCAACAGATTCCTTTCATCTGCCTGTAGACTACGAGACACCTTCCTCCAGCTCAAAACACAGGCTGTTCTGCACATGACAAGGGGCTGCCTTGTTTCACAGCAGCACAACGAGGCGCCTAGATCCTTTAAGCGCTCCCAAAGCCACCCAAAACACGTTTCTCAGCTGAGATCAACCATCACGCACAGACCCGATGGCTTTCTGCCTCCAGATGGACATTGCTTACATGGCCAGTCATTAAAGGTAAACCATATGGTCACATCTCCCTTCTTCGTTGCCTCCATCGTCGGTTCGTGGAAGGCATGTAGAGCTGCTTAACTGAAATAGGGGCGCGAGCGGGTCCTTTCCGCCTCACAAGCGTTTTACCAGCCCTGGCAGGCTGCGGCGTGGCGGATGCTGCGCGTTCCTCTGCGCCGGGTTGCTCTGCGGTTCCGCCGTGCGCTCTCCAAATGGTGCCGTTAGAGCGTGTAAAATCTCATCGCCGTCTCGGCGTCGTCAGAAGCCGAGGAAAGGATGCCCGCGATAAATCACTGTGCTGCTGGCTGCCTCTGGAACATATGGGCATGGCATGAGGAATCGTGGCCTCCCCAGCGCCTCCAGCGATGAGCGTCGAGGGGGAGAGGCATGTCACAGGCGCCTGGGTATGTTCCTGTGCGACTGGATCTAGGGGATCCTGCTGTGGCGGGGGGACTGGATGATCTTTCAAGGTCCCTTGCAATCTCTAATGATTCTATGATTCTATGACTTGGTCTAGGTGGTCTTGCTGTGGCAGGGGGACTGGACTAGATGTGATTCTATGACTGGGTCTAGGTGATCCTGCTGTGTCAGGGGGATTGGACTAGATGATCTTTTGAGGTCCCTTCCAATCCCTAATGTTCTATGATAGACTTGAAAGGAAGACACACGTGTCCTAACGTGTCTCCTAATAGCAAACGCTGCTGGTTCTAGTACAAGAGGAGAGCTCAGAAACTGAGCCTGATCTCAGTCCATAATGGAAAGAGTTGCCCTCATCATCACCCAACGAGCAGCGCCAGGAGCACGCGTGTGGGAGCAAATATGGCTCCTGCCTAGGGCAGCGAGGCCAGTGGGGTGGCAAGAAGCAGCAGGGCTGGGATTTTCCTGTTTTCTGATACCAGCTCCTCATTTCTGCCTGAACATGCTGAGGAATGACACGTTCCTTACACTCCTCACACCAAGGGGTAATTTCTGTTGGCTAAACAACATAGAGGATGTCATTTTACTTGAGCGTCTCTGTAATCTCAAATAATGAGGCCACCAGGCACACGCTAAAATTAGTGTCGCTGTCCTGACTAGACGCTCGGGTCCTGGAGAGGCTTCTCCCCTCCTGCAGCAGTGAAAATCCTGGTTAAAGTGCAGTTTGCCCTAAGAAGCTGGAGCCTCTGCAACACTCCCAAATCATGCTGTGTCCTGGGATCTTTCGAGGTCCATTCCAATCCCTGATGTCTTGGTCTGGGTGATCCTGCTCTGGGAGGGGTTTGGTTGGACAAGGTGATCTTTCAAGGTCCCCTCCAGCCCCTGATGTTCTGTGATTCTGTGAAAAGAGCCCACTGTCCTTCCCAGGGCCCTGGGGGGAGATGTTGTCCACTGACAGTCAGTTTTCTCTTGTCTTGGCTACTGCAAGGGATAAAACTCAGTAAGAGGACATTACTGGCCACTCTGTGTGAGGTGTGGCTTGGAAAGGACCACAGGAGTTCTGGAAATGCTGTGAGTCACCACCGAGCGGTAAGGAGGAGTCCTGAGAGTCCCATCTAGACTCTGTGCTTGGTCTTGTTCCAGAATCCAGCTTGTGAAGCCTATTTGTCTGCTGCTGGGTCCAGGCTGGGACTTCCCCAGTGCATTTTGTCGCCAGGATGAGTTGGGTTTGACTCTTGGTTTGTGTAGGTGCTCGAATATATTTTATGTTTATTATTATTTTCATTAGAGCTGGTTTAATTTTCTGTTTCAATCCATAAGTCTCCCCTATTCCCTTTGTTTTTGGAAGGAGTTCGATGGAGAACATCTGTAATTTGTCTGGCGAAGCCCTACCCCTTGGCACGTAGTCTGTCATCTTATTTCTCTTCGTTATTAATAACCTCCTGCATAGTTGACAAATATATGGTTGATTCTTGCCTCCCGTGAGAGCAAAAGGGAGCCAATACATCACTTCCACCCCGACTCTGCTCGTGTCAGGATGAAGCTGGAAGCTGCCATCCTTGTGTTTTATACCCTCTGTGATGCAGGCTTCCTTGGAATTATTCTTTGTTCTTCCTTCACCCCTGTAGCTGTGTTCTCGTGAGCGGCTGTGGTCCTCCATCAGTTTGTCCACTGGGGTGGGGGTGGATTAGATGAACCCTGACTGACCGTCTGACTTGGTCTAGGTCATCCTGATGTGGCAGGGGGGTTGGACTGGATGATCTTTTGAGGTCCCTTCCACTCCCTAATGTTCTGTGACCCTGTGGTTAAGTTAAAATTGAGGTCTGGGACTTTTGTCTGGTAAGTATTTAAGCAGAACTCTCTCCTTAGGAAACACATCTACTGACCTTTCTTTTGCTAACTTCATTTATGGAGAAAGACTCCTTGTTCTAGAAATGAATGGAATCATCTTCCTTCTGGTAGGGGTTTTTTTTTCACCAGTTGTTTTCAGACTTCCTGGACTTTGCCTGTTGTTGTAAAAGGCTACACTGGTCACAGCAGAGTCTTTCTGCTTTTAAAATACGTTTTCTTCCAGGGAATTATAACAGAAGTAGGGGCATTGGAATGAAATGTAAAGATTTCCATGTGTTTTCAGGAAGCTCTTCTTTATCTGGGCAAGAACAACCCCAGGTACCAGTACAGGCTGGGGCCTGACCTGTTGGAGAACAGTGGAGGAGAAAGGGACCTGGGGGTCTTGGTGGACAGTAGGATGACCATGAGCCAGCAGTGTGCTCTTGTGGCCAAGAGGGCCAACAGCATCCTGGGGTGGATCGAAAGGGAGGTGGTTAGCAGATCAAGAGAGGTTCTCCCCATCTCCTCTGTGCTAGTGAGACTACATCTGGAGTGTTGTGTCCAGTTCTGAGCTCTTCAGTTCAGGATGGACATGGAGCTGCTGCAGGGAGTCCAGCGTAAGGCAACGAGGATGATGAAGGAAGTGGAACACCTCCCTTATGAGGAGAGGCTGAGGGAGCTGGGTCTCTCTAGCTTGGAAGAGACTGAGGGGTGACCTCATTGATGTCTATAAATATGTGAAGGGTGGGTGTCAGGAGGATGGAGCCAGGCTCTTCTCAGTGTCATCTAGCAATAGGAGGAGGGGCAGTGGGTGTGATCTGGAACATAGGAGGTTCCACATGAATATCAGAAGAAACTTCTTCACAGTGAGGGAGACAGAGCCCTGGAATGGGCTGCCCAGGGAGGGTTGTGGAGTCTCCCTCTCTGGAGATATTTAAAACCCACCTGGATGTGTTCCTGTGTGACTGGATCTAGGTGATCCTGCTGTGGCAGGGGGATTGGACTGGATGATCTTTCAAGGTCCCTTCCAATCCCTCATGTCCTGTGATTCAGTGAGTAAAGCAAGAGCAGGAGCAGAGGACGTAACGCACTGGGCATCTTTTGCCTTTGGGTCAGGGTTAGGGTCAGGGTTAGGCATCGTGTCTCATGCGAAGGAGCCATTTGCTTGGTCCCATGCACTGGGACATTGAGGCCGGTAGGGCAGTGCGCGCGGGGCCGTGAATGTACCGTCCTGAGCTGATCCTGCATGGAGCAGCAGTCGCACTGCCCGGCCCTTGCTGCGAAGCCGTTGCTCACAGGGCAAATCCTCCGCGTGGAGTCACTACTCGGCTCGTTACAAGCCGTGGACGGACCCGTAATGAAAAATGACTACAGTGATACCTCGCTGATAGCCCCCCGCGCTGATCAGCTGCAAATGATCTGATTAACAGTCAGCTGCTGATTCCCAGTTTAATTAATCCTGATGGGCTATTGATGCGCCGCAACTGTTTGTCCTGATAATGAGTCTTGCGATCGGGCTGCGACGAGCCACTCAGACAGCTGCCAGGGAAAATCATCATTCCAGGGACGCGAGCGACGGGGACGACAGACGAGGAGTGGCTGCTGCTTCGCGGAAGGTTCGCATGGCTGTGTCACATGCGCTTTATTTTTACACTGGGAGCGCATTAGCTGCACCAGCAGTAAGTGGTGACTGCGGGACGCGGAACTAGCGTTGCGATTAAGGATGCTACTTCTCATCAGGATGCAGGAGCTAAACATGAGACATGAAGTGTGTTAATAGCAGAATATATGTAGCTACAGACCGCTGAGCGATGTAGGTCAGGCCTCTGAAATGTTTAATTAGACTAATATATCTGTTTGCAATTAATAACAGATGTGACAAGCTAATGTGTCCGTGTTCTGACAAATTAACCTTTGCCCATCAGCTGCTCGGATCTGTGAGAACAGGGCCATGTTTTGCCGCTGTTCAACCGAACCTAAACGAGAGCGCAGGGTAATTATAAACATAAATGTTAATAGAACGTGCCTGCCGTGGGAAGCAGAAGGCACGGGCGGCTCTCGCTCAGCCGGGTCAGCGTGCCGCACCGCCGTGCCGCATAGACCTGCAAACTGGGTTTCTCCATTTGTCGCAGGGAGATCAGTGTGTTGACCGACGCTCGCTCGGTAGTCCCCATCGCCAAGGGACCCGGGGCTGTGCCGGAGCCCCTAAATGAATCGCCAGGGTAGGGATGCTTCTGCAGACAGCGAGTCCTCGGCTTCATTTTCCATGCTCTCGATTCGCGACCAGCCCGGCCGCCGGAGTGATGCGGCAGACATGTCTGTCAGGGCTTGGGCTTAGGCCATCAGCATGTTCCAGAGAAGTAGGGGGAGCACCCCTCACCCCCTGGGCTGGTGGCACGTTTGCATCTCCACCAGAACTTCTCCCTCTGTCCCCCTCCTTTTATCTAGAAATATAGATGTTTTAAAATCAAAACAGTAGGGACCTCACGTGTGTTGTCAGTGCACGGTGCAGCCGCCTTCTAGCTCTGCGTTAGGCTCTGAGGACAAACCCCTGCTGCCTGGGAGATTTATCACACTGGCATATTTAGATGCATCTAGAAACATATAGGTGCATCTACATACATATATATAAACATATAGAAATATATATATAAACATATATATGCATCTAAATATATATATAAATATATGAATATATAGATATATCTCTATATGAATATTGATANCCAGTCCAATCCTCTCGACCAAGAACCAGCCATAGAACCTCTGTGCCTGCTCGCTTCCCCTCTGAAGTGTGAGTCAGGTGCTCGCAGCCTGCGTGCGCTGTCCCGGTCCTGTTTCTGCTTCTGCACTGCAGCTTCCATGCCTCACGTCACAGGAGCTGTTTTGTTTCTCTCTGGAGCTCGAGGTCCCTTCTGCTCCCTAACGCTCTGTGATCACAGGACACACGAACGAGGGGGCCTGATAATTCCCCGAGATTTTCATTTCGAGCCATTAGTGCTGAGACACACTCCTCCCTTCCCAAGGCTTTTCAGAAAACAAGGAGATGAAAGCCCAGGGCTTGTTGTGGTCCTCGTTCCCTCACTTGTGCAGATGACACATAATGACGCCCGTGTGCGGGAACGCTTTGCCCTTTGTGTCCCAAACCAGGCTGCATTGGTGGGGGTTAGCTTGGCCATTAAAAATCTCCACAACATCCCAACACACGGAATTAGAGTCTCCAGCAGAGCCCCAAAAGTTTCAGCAGGGTGAGATTACGATTCTGTGCGCGGCTCTCCCGCGCCGGCGTCGCCACTGATGCAAAATTGATGAAGCTTCCAAGGGAAATTGTGTTGTTTGATCTTCACAGTCCTGGAATAACATCGCCCAAAGCTGCGGGTCCTGCAAACTGCCTTCGCGCAGCCGGCACTGATGTGTTGACACAGCGTGGCCCGCGGATGGCATTGGGGCTACTTAGAAGAGAGACAACAGAGCAGCCGTTGCTTCTGAAATTGCCTCCTTCCATTGAGCCTCTCTGAGAAACTGCCTTTTTCTGCCGAGTCTCCCTCAAAAATTACCTTTTCCGAGGGAGGAAGAGCCTTCCCGAGTGAAGCTCGCTCAACGTGCCTTGATGTCAAGCAGTGTGGTTTGCAGCTGGAAATGTCACCAAGCCGCGCAGGGGAATTGAGAGAAAATTTCAGGGCTCCTTGTTGGGACCTGAAGTGGCTTCTGGGTGTTTTGTCCTTTAGCAGAGATCTTCTCTGCTCTGCTGCTGCTTTGATTTCTGCATTGCCAGCGCCAGCGTGTTTCTAGGCTTCGTGGCTTCGGCGAGAGGAGTGCGAAGGTGATGTAGTTATTGCTGTGGAGGTGACCACGGAATCACAGAAGGTTAGGGATTGGAAGGGACCTCAAAAGCTCATCCAGTCCCATCCCCCTGCCACAGCTGGATCACCTAGATCAAGTCACACAGGAACATGTCCAGGTGGGTTTGAAACATCTCCAGAGCCTGGCTCCATCCTCCTGACACCCACCCTTCACATATTTATAAACATTAATGAATTCACCCTTCAGTCTCCATTTCTCAAGAGACCCATCACCCACAGCCTCTCCTCGTCAGGGAGGTGCTCCACTTCCTTCATCATCTTCATGGCTCTACTGGACACCCTCCAGCAGCTCCATGTCCTTCTTGAACTGAGGGGAAAGAACTCTGCAATGGATTTGATAGCACAACAGCCTTTTAATGAAGTTGAAAGCAGCCAAAGACTAACTAGATCATGACAATCAGCATCTCTTCCAGCATCTCATTTTCCCGTTTGTCTGCAGCCGTCACTTGAAAGACTGTGGCCTGAGTCCCTGGCTGCCTGTGTCGTCATTGCCCGGTAGCATCCACCCCCACCAGTTTGTTTTGTTAGGGGAGAGCCAAGATGCTCTTCTTGGAATCGGGTGTCAACCAATTTCACAGGTACTGAGGTCTGTAGAGGAGACTTTGATGGGGATGTTAGGGGGGTTTTGGGGTGGAGAGTGAAACTGATGCTTTAAAAATTCAAGACTGATGGTGTCCTTGAAGTGTTGTGTGTTAGCCTCTTGCCACAGCTGAAGGAAGACCCCCCTGGATGTGTTCCTGTGTGACTTGGTCCAGGTGATCCTGCTGCGGCAGGGGGATTGGACTGGGTGATCTTTTGTGGTCCTTTCCAATCCCTAATAATTCTGTGATTGGACTGGATGATCTTTTGCGGTCCCTTCCACTCCATAATGTCCTTCTGTGAAGACACTCTCTGGCTGTGACTCGCTGCTCTGTGCCTCCAGCCTGGGTTGTTTTCCTTGAGCCAGTTGGTTTCTTCGGTGTGAACCTCGTTATTTCCCCTTCTTCCCTCGTTTAGAAAGGAACAAGTGACTGAGCAAAGCAGAACCTCTGGCAGCCCGGTCGGTGCCACCCGGTAACTGTTTGAGTTCTAATAGAGTTTTTCACATTTTTAACCCAAGAAATAGGCACCAGCCCCCCTCCCCACCACAGCACCGTAACCTCTCTGATTACACTTTAATGCGATGCTCTACTTTTCTGCTTGTAGCTCTTGAAGTTTTTTGTCTTCCTTCATTAAACATTTAATAAACCGCTGCCAGTTTTGTGACAGGCTGCAACCGCAACACACGCAGCGGGAGGTGTCGCCGCGGCGCCACGCGCGTAGGTGCAGCAGCCCCGCGTCGGCATCGCCGTCCCCTCCGGGCGCGCTGGCGGAGCGGCCGGTGGGAGCTGAGCTTTTCCCCGACAAAGCTTCGAAAGTAAAGTTTTTTCCCCTTTTATCTCGCTGCGAATCAATGGGAGCCCTCGCAGCCAAATCCTATAAAACGACTTCAAACGCCGCTTCTTAGTCGAAAAATTTGTATTATGGCTAAAACGCTTTGAAGGTTTATGAGTGAAGTTTGGAGAAAAATGATTTAAGTGCTGTCTGCCAGACATCGGGGTGTCTGTCAGCATCCCGGCGCGCTCGACACGCGCGCTGCTGCCTCCTGTATGTTTTGCAGGATGGCTTCTCCGCTTTCTTCTAACCACCTGACCCGACGAAGGTTCCTTAACTGCGGTTCATCGTGTTGGATTAAGACCCTTTTAAGCTTCAGCCCGTTGCTTTTGGATCCTCGTGATGATGCAGGTGGTAGTGGGGTGGGGAGGAGTCGCTCTGCAGGTGTGATGTTGATTGTTGAACAGAAAGGAGGTGAAGTCTTTTGTGACCAGGGGGATGTTCCACTCCCTTCATCATCTCTGTGGCTCTGCGCTGTCTTCAGCAGCTCCATGTCCTTCCTGGACTGAGGAACCCAGAACAGGACACAATACCCCAGATGTGGTCTCACCAGGGTACAGTAGAGGGGGAGGAGAACCTCTCTTTATCTGCTAGTGACCCCTCTTCTGATCTACCTCAGGATGCCATTGGTCTTCTTGGCCACAAGGGCACATTGCTGGCTAGCTGAGTGCTTTGTGTTGATACTAAGGTACCTGAAAGTTAGGGGAGGGTAGGAGCAGGGTGGAACCAGCTGGCTGGCGTTAGCCCTTTCCATCATATGGACCCAGCTGATCCCTCCTTTAGACTGGCCACATGTGAGTCAAGCTGGTCTGTCTGCAGCCACCACCATGTTGGAACAATTACATTTGGTTTAAATTCCCATCAAGCACAAAAAGCAGAGGCAAGACTTTGGAGGCACGGAAAGAAAATCTTGATCTAAGCTTCTCCTTTTTTATTTACTTGTTAAAATTTTAATTGAAGAAGTGATCAGAACAGGATGTCGACAGCAGTCACTGCGGAGGAGCATCAAAGCACTGCCTGTTGGAGCTCACCGGGATGGGTTGCTTGCAAGAACTAAGCAAGGAGCATAAAGTCTCCTCTGGAAAGGAAAGAGTGGGGAGCTGGGTCTCTTGAGCTTGGAGGAGACTGAGGGGTGACCTCAGTAATGTTGATAAATATGTGAAGGGTGGGTGTCAGGAGGATGGAGCCAGGCTCTGCTCAGGGGCATCTACTGATAGGACAAGGGGCAATGCGTGTGAGCTGGAACAGAGGAGGTTCCACATCAATATGAGAAGGAACTTCTTGACTGTGAGGGTGACAGAGCACTGGAAGAGGCTGCCCAGGGTAGTTGTGGAGTCTCCTCCTCTGGAGACGTTTAAAACCCACCTGGACATGTTCCTGTGCGACCTGGTCTAGAGGCTCCTGCTGTGGCAGGGCAACTGGACTGGATGATCTTTTGAGGTCCTTTCCTGACACCCACCCTTCACATATTTATCAACATTAACGAGGTCACCCCTCAGTCTCCTCTCCAAGCTAAAGAGCCCCATCTCCCTCAGCCTTTCCTCATCAGGGAGATGCTCCACTCCCTTCATCACCTTTGTGGCTCTGCACTGGACTCTCTCCAGCAGCTTTGTGGCCCTCTGGAGCTGAGGGTCTCAGAACGGGACACAAGATTCCCACTGTGGCCTCACCAGGGCAGAGTAGAGCAGGAGGAGAACCCCTGTTCCCAGGTTGGACACCCCCACGTCACTGCTCTACTTCTCTTTAATTATGTGGCTACAAGGTTGGTTGCCTGGCTGCTTGCGCTTCGATGTGAAGCAGCAGCTACCACACTGTGGTCTCTCTTATTTACACATCCCTTAATGTCACTGGGGCAACCAGAGGGATGTGCTTCAAATCCATCGCTGCCTGTCGCTGTAACTGAGGCACCTAACGATTTCTTGCCTTTTCTTTGCCAGCCAGCTGCTGCAGAACAGGCGGAGCGGACACTTGCCCGGCCCAGGGATTCTGCCCAAACAAGATCCAGGGCCATTTGCTAAGGAGGTGATTTATAGCAGCAGTGATCGAAGAAGCTCTTCTTGCAGACTCCAGGCTAGGGGAGGTCAGTGAGGGATAAGAGAAGCTCCAGCATTCGATGCCATCTTCCACTCGCCCTCTCCACTGTGTTAGTTACTAAACGAAGGGCAGCGTGGTTTTGGTTCTGTACCCTCAGCACAGGCAGGTTGGCTCTTGCTAGCCCTTGGGCTTGTGTTGCAAACTGAGGCTGTGACTTGGATCTTTCCCTCCTTCCCAAGTATTTCACACAGAATCACAGAACATGAAGGACTGGAAGGGACCTCAAAAGATCATCCAGTCCAGTTCCCCTGGGTTCTGTTGGTCCGTGCTTCTGAGGCAACTAACCAGCAGCACCGTGTCTTAACAACCAACAGAGGCACCATCACATTCCAGTTTCTCCATGGAGTGATTTGTACATCCCAAGTTTAGCCCCTGTTTCTTTGCTCTGAGAGACAAGGCTGCAGCTGTGAGCAGTGGGAGGCCATAAGTGGACCATCCGCTGGAGGTTCACGTGGTCTGTGGCATCTTGGAGCAGGTAGGCTAGTGGCCTTCAGCAGAAGGGTTTGCTTTTGTTACCCAACGCGTGCATCCCCTTCCGGGCCGGTTATCGGAGCACGGCGCCACTGCTGCCTGTGTGGGGACCGCGGCCAGGGTTCCTCAGCGTCCTGTCAGTGTCTGGATGCTGCAGCAGTCCCTCCGGGCCAACAGCTCCTCTGACTGCTCCCAAAGGGCCACTAAACCAGACTCAGGATGAGAGGAATGGCTGCGCCGTTGTCCTTAACCAAGAAGCACCAAAGACGATCCGGTGAGGGTGCAAGTGTCCCAGGATGTTCCCGCTAGAGGGTGCACCTGTGGGAGGGATTCTGCTGCCTGGGCAGCACAGAGAATCCCCAGTAGGAAGGAACTGGAACAGGCTTTCCCAAGTTGGTGCTTGAATCATCATCCCTGGATGTGTTTAAAGACCGTTTGGATGAGGTGTTGAGGGATCTGGTCTACGGGTGAACGTGTACGGTGGGGTGGATGGTTGGACCCCGCGATCCCAGGGGTCTTTTCCAACCACAGTGGTTCTGTGGCAGCGCTGAAGGCACCGGCCACAAACCCCACCTGTGGGACTGCGGGGAGGCAGTGTTCCACCTGTGCCTCATGCAAACTCTCAAACACGAAGAGCACCCGTGTGAAGGCGTCGCTACCCACCAGAGCGTTCGTGGGCAGGTGAGAAATGACCTAAAACAAACTGGTTTTTATTGGGATAATAATGCACCTGAATAATTACATCTAGGGCATCCTGCTGCGGTGGGGGAATTGGTCCAGATGATCTTTCAACGTCCTTTCCAATCCTGAATGTTCTGTGATAATGACACTAATTCATCATAATTAATGATAATGCCGTGGCAATAATTAATTGAAATTAATTAGAAATAATAAAAATAATTATAATTAACTACAGTGATATAATAAAAATGAAATTTATTATAATTATTAATAATTAATTAAGAAGTAATATTAATTGTAATTTATAGTTATTATAATAAAACTATAATACTATTGATTTAATAACTTAATGTAATTAATATTAATGATAAAAATTGCAAATAATGGTAGTATTAATTGATTAAAATTCATTGTGGTGATGTGATGATGGTTCGTTATGATAATTAATGAATTAATAATGATGATAATGATGGAACGTTGAAAAAGCCGGATGGAGGTCTGCGCTGCAAAATGATCTGTTAAACACATTCCTGTTAACATCGATCCAGCTATTGACGAGCGGCTCCAATTTGGTTTCACTTTGAGCGAGCAGACAACAGCGAGTTTGGCCGCCGCCGCCTCATTTCAGAAGCATTAACGAACAATTAGCCGACACCAGCGCTCCTTCCATCTGTAATCCTGCAGCGGGGTCGCTAATCTCCACCAGTAGCAGCTAATGATGAAGGTCTCTTAAGCTTCACTTCTTATCTCAGGCAGTTCTTAATGCTGGCATAAGCATGCTCTCGGAGCAAGGCAGCCCCCCCATCGCTCTGCGACTCGACTACAAAAGACGGCGACGTTTCTTAAGGGTCTGCTGCTCAATGACACTTCTAGACTGGTGTTTGCCTTCCTGCGACAACAAACACCGGTGACCAGCCAGGTCACCGAGGGCTCTGTGTTTCCACACTTGTTCTAATACTTCTAAGAATGTATTCATGCCCCATTGTAGATGCTCCCTGGCTGCTCAGGCAGAAGCTCTGAACTAAACTAAGCTGGGATGAAGTAAAGTGGGGAAAGCAGGAGATAAACTAGTATTTCCTTCAAGAACAAGTTTGCTGTTTGTATCGAGGGAAGGAAGCCGGAGAGTGGCTGCCATTAAAAATGCTTCCAGGATAAACTGAAGGCTTCATGGAACACGGTAGACATGAGGTGGCCCGGCTCCTCTTTGGAAGTGTTCCTACGTGAGCCGTACACACCAGGGCTGCGTGCTGCAGTGGCAGGTGAGTCACTGTCCTGGTTGTGTCTGAGGCAGCTAAAGCAGTCGAAGCAGCAGCACTAGCCCAGCCAGGGCTGTAAGCACAGGGGATCCTGTCAGGAAACTCATAGAATGCTCCAGATGTGGTCTCACCAGGGCAGAGTAGAGGGGGAGGAGAACCTCTCTCAATCTGCTAACCACCCTATTTCTGATCCACCCCAGGATGCTGTTGGCCCTCTTGGCCACAAAAGCACGCTGCTGGCTGTTGTCCACCAGGATCCCCAGGTCCCTTTCTCCTACGCTGCTCTCCAACAGGTCAGTGCCCAGCCTATACTGGTACCTGGGGTTGTTCTTCCCTAGATGCCAGACTCTCGACTTACCCTTGTTATACTGCATTAAATTTCTCCCTGCACAGCTCTCCAGCCTGTCGAGGTCCTGCTGAATGGCAGCACAGTCTGGGGTGTCCTCCATAGTCAGGGAAGTCACTCCAGTGCTAAAATGGGATGCAGTGAGACATACGAGTCTTCATCTCCTTTGAGGGTCTAGAGAACTGATCCTGCTGTGGGAGGGAGATTGGACTAGATGAACTTTTGAGGTCAATCCCTTGCGTTCTGTGACTCTGTGAATGAGCCAAATGATCCCAGGTGACAGTGGCAGCATCAGCAAAGGGGGGAAAGGAGGTGGATGGAGCTGGCTTCAGCTTGACACGTTACAGGGACTCCCATTACAAGGGTTACAGAGGATAACGTTAGGTGGCTTTTGCAAACATCTGCCAGGGATGCTTTCCTGGGAAAGTGGTCCAGAGGCCAGCGGCTCGCAAGGCTGCTCATCGAAGGGTTGGAGGATTCACAAGAAAGCAAACCCCTGCCATGTGGAGCACATTCTGGGGTGTGATCCAGGTGATCCTGCTGCGGCGGGGGGATTGGATTAGATGAGGTCCCTTCCAATCCCTAGTGATTCTATGGGTGGCCTGTTTGTTGTCACTGCTAGCCCCTTGCTCATTTGCACAGCTGTCATCTCCAGGGCTGCTGGAAGAGGCTGCAGTAGCTGTAGCAGTGATGGGCTGCTGCAAGAGACTGTACAAGCACAGCCCAGACAACTGGTTCCTTGGACCAAGCAGAGCAACCAGGTTCCGATTTCCTCTGGCTGCTCTCATGAAGCTCGTTTGCTTCCGTTTAATTCCTGTGTTTTCCCACAGGAGTGGCCTCTCCACTCATACCTGCTGCACAAGGAAGCTGCCAGTGTTTTGTGCTCTCCTGACAAGATAAAGGAGGAGATAAAGGCTGATTAGCAACACTGTTTCCAAGATAACAAAAGAACTGGTTTGTGACAGTTGCCTGTTGAATTAGCCCAGATGGAGCCAAACCCTTGGTTTAACATCTTCACTCTGTAGATATTGGCTGGACTTCCCCACCTGCGCTCAGCTCACATCTTCATTACCCAAATTGCCTGTGCTCAGAGTGATAATGTAGTGTGGTCCAACATGCCCTGACAGGACACAATTTGACTCTGTGCCTAGATACCGCACCGGCAGCGCGAAGCAAATCTCTCACTCTATTATCTGTTGTCTCTATGAATCAACAGATTACACGGTTCACCGGGTGGCTGAATAACTTCTACGCAGTTTGCTCGGGTCTATTTGCACGTCTTCTACACAAAAATACATTAGCACCCAGGAACAAATGGAAGAAAAGGTTCTACCTGCGGGATCCGGATGAATTACACACGTGAGGGACCCCGCAATGAGCAGTCGCGCCTCAGCTTCGTGCTTGATACCTGCAGAACATGTGGAACGAGGCTCCTGTCTAGTGACAGGTACCAGGCTGACCTGGTGGAGAGCAGTGTAGGAGAAGGGGACCTGGGTGTCCTGATGGACAGCAGGATGACCATGAGCCAGCAATGTGCCCTTGTGGCCAAGAAGGCCAATGGCATCCTGAGGTGGATCAAAAGCGGGGTAGTTAGTAGATTGAGAGAGGTTCTTCTTCCCCTCTACTCTACCCTGGTGAGACCACATCTGGAGTATTGTGCTCAGTTCTGGCCCCCTCAGTTCAAGAGGGACACAGAGCTGCTGGAGAGAGTCCAGTGCAAAGCCACAGAGGTGATGAAGGGAGTGGAGCATCTCCCTGATTCTGAAAGTCTGAGGGAGCTGGGTCTCTTGAGCTTGGAGGAGACTGAGGGGTGACCTCCGTAATGTTGATAAATATTGGAGAGGTGGGTGTCAGGAGGGTGGAGCCAGGCTCTGCTCAGTGGCATCTAATGATAAGACAACAAGCAATGGGCGTAAGTTGGAACACAGGAGGTTCCACATATATATATGAGAAGGAACTTGTTCGTGATGAGGGTCACAGAGCACTAGAAGGGGCTGCCCAGGGTAGTTGTGGAGCCTCCTCCTCTGGAGATGCTTAAAACCCACCTGCAGATGTTCCTGT
This sequence comes from Rhinopomastus cyanomelas, assembly GCA_013400115.1. Lineage (NCBI taxonomy): Eukaryota > Metazoa > Chordata > Aves > Bucerotiformes > Rhinopomastidae > Rhinopomastus > Rhinopomastus cyanomelas. The sequence goes on from VXBP01004733.1 coordinate 2,296,205, forward strand.
GCGACTGGATCTAGGTGATTCTGTGGTGGCGCGGGGATTGGACTGGATAATCACTAGATGACACTGAGCAGAACCTGGCTCCATCGTCCTGACACCCACCCCTCACATATTTATAGACATTAATGAGGTCACCCTGCAGTCTCCTCCAAGCTCAAGAGACCCAGCTCCCCATTCTTTCCTCATTCATTCTACTGTCATCAAAGAAGGACAGAGTGAAGGGTGCTCCAAGCTGGTTAATAAAATTCCATTTGAAAGGAAGATTTGTTAGAACTAGTGGGTTTTCCCCTGCCAGTTGTGCCTGCTACTCTGGGCAACCAACCCAACGTGCTGCTTCCAGTGAAGGCAGATGCTGTTCTGACAGTCCCTTTGTGCATCGTGATTGAAAATTAACCCTCCCTGAACTGTTTACCTGAAGTACTTATTTAACTAACATCCAAGCTGACAAGGCTCCTCTTCCTGGGCTTTCTCTTTGTGCTTTAATGGTGCCTCGCCAGAGGAAGCTCAGCCTCCACCAGACGTTGCATGCGTTTGGTTCTGCACATAGACTGAAGGGCAGAATTCCAGTCTGGGTCCTCAGTCACTCAAGATCTTTGGCCATGGCTTCAAACCCTGCAAAAGACACAGCCCAAACGCAGGCTCTCATCCCTGCCTGCGCAACCCCATGGAGCTCCCTGAGAGTGCTGCAGGTGAGCCTGCGGAGGCTTTGCCACAGCTCGTCTCCCTCGGTAGTGTCTTGAGGAGCGATCGCTTGCCGGTGCCGTGCCGCGGAGAGTCTGCGCCCAGTTGCCTGAGTGACAGCTCTCTAACTGGGGAAAATTAGGAGCTCAGGAGCAAGAAGGGGTCTTGCTCGAGTCCTTTTTGTTTCCCTTCCACACAAAGACACGTCTTGGGAAGCAGCGAGGGCTGCATTTGCTAAAACTGAAGCCATTCCAAGAAGCCTGTTGTATGATTTGTCTTCCTGGCCCATGTGTGTGTTTTAAATTTGCCCCACTGCATGATCAGCAGGTCCTGGTGCTACCTCTGAGGTCACCCCTCAGTCTCCTTTTCTCCAAGCTCAGGAGACCCAGCTCCCTCAGCCTTTCCTCGTCTGGGCGAGGTCCCACTCCTTGATTGGCACAGAAGCCCCGAGGCTCTGGAGCCGAGATGAAGTCTCACCTACCTTATTCTGTACCAGTCCAGAAAGCCATGAGCCGCCCGTCTCCTGCCATGCCTGCGTCCCGTACACAAACCTTTGGTTCTCCTGTGCTGGGCTCCTGGAAGGCTCAAAGGGCTACAGGTTCTGGTGCTTTAAGGACAGCTTCTCATGAAGTCCTTCTGAAAGAAGAGAGTCATTATTAACTAGCCAGTTCACATGGAGATTTGTCCTGTGCTGGTTCACATTTCTTCACAGAATTACAGAATGTGAGGGATTGGAAGGGACCTCAAAAGATCATCCAGTCCAATCCCCCTGACACAGGAGGCTCACCTAGATCAAGTCACACAGGAACATATCCAGGTGGGTCTTAAACCTCTCCGGAGAAGGAGACTCCACAACCCACCATGGGCAGCCCATTCCAGGGCTCTGTCACCCTCACTGCAAAGAAGTTCCTTTTCATATTGATATGGAACCTCCTAAGAAGCTCCTTCTCATATTGACGTGGAGCCTCCAACTTACACCCATTGCCCCTTGTCCTGTCATCAGATGACAGTGAGCAGAGCCTGGCTCCATCCTCCTGATGCCCTCCCTTCATGTATTTATCAACATTAATGAGGTCACCCCTCAGTCTCCTTTTCTCCAACCTCAAGAGCCCCAGCTCCCTTTCCTCATCAGGGAGATGCTCCACTCCTAGATTGGCAGAGATGAGCAGCAAGGATAACTAAGGAAATTTTGTCCCCAGGCACTTTGTCTTCCATCACCCCAGGTTGCCCAGGCCAAGAGGGGCAGAGGAAGGACTGAACAGCCCCTGGTCCAGTTCTGACTGCAGCTGCTCCCAGAGGTGGGGCAGAGGGGCCCATCACTGCCCTGACACCTGCCCCTGCTCCCACTCTGCAGCCGTATCCCGCTGCACCCACCGGTGCCTCGCTACAGCATTCCACCTAGGGTGTAGGGGTAGCCTGCCCCCTCTCAGTCAGACAGAAGCTTTTTCGTGGGAGGGGAGGAAAAAACAAACAAAAATCACCAGTTCCCTCTCCAAAAGTTCCGCCGTGACCCTGTGAATTATTATTGGGATCTGACCATATTCAGAGACATATTTTCCCCTGAGCTGCCAGCTGGCCCCAAATCCTCTGCCCTGACTGCACTCACGAGTCTTCATCCTAATCCCAAACTATTCATCCCAACACTTCTGCTGCCATCAATGGATTTCAGATGTTTTTAATGCCTTCCTTGAACTTGCCTCGTCTCCTGTCAGCCAGCCAGAAGTGGTTTTTATCAGGAGCGGGATTCAAAGAGCCTGCCCTGCAGCAATCCCGTCGTGCACTTCTTTGTCGGAATCCTAATGACAATTTATATCTACTTAAGAGACTATCTCCAGCTGCAGAGCTGGAAAGCTTCGGGGGTCTATACAGTTCCCTGACCTCAGACCTGTTTTCATCTGGGGGATGGTGCCTCCCAACACTCCGAGTCCTCCGGTTATCCCTGCGGTAACCAAGTGCCAGCTTAACCGGGAGAAGGAGAACTTAAAGCGGAGCACTGAGGATCAAGGTGGCTAACAGACCACTGAGATAGTCACGCTCGACCGTAGCGTGAGCGTTGCTGAGCCTCCGTGCTAAAACGGGGAGGAGGGCGCCCGAAGAGCCGCTTCTGCTGAGGTTCGGATGGAAGTGCCCTCAATTTACCGCCATAAACAGGCGTCTGACGCGGATGCTCTTCTTCCAAGCAGAGGAGTCAGACAGCTCAGTGTCCAAGAAGAGTCAGTCAGATGCTGGTGTGAGGCTCCATGGAGCTATTTGTAGGATGGGTTTTGCCCCCATGGTCTCTGCTTTTGCTTTCACAGGATCACAGAACGTTGGGGATTGGAAGGGACCTCGAAAGATCATCTAGTCCAATCTCCCCACCACAGCAGGATCCCCTAGAGCAAGTCTCACAGGAACATCTCACAGGATCATAGAACATTGGGGACTGGAAGGGACCTCAAAAGATGACCCAGTCCAACCCCTCCAACAAGCACAGCAGAGGTTCGGCCCCATTGACTCGCAAGAGATGCGGAACCACAGAGAGTGCAAAGAGTCCGAACGAAGACGAAGTGCAGCCAGCAGCAGGTTCTGTTCAGGAGTGGCCACGGTCTTCCCCTTCCGCTGCCCGATTGCCAGGAGCGAAGAAACACGGATGATCACACGAAGGCGGGAAAACACAGCCGTCGGGCTGGGAGGACAAATCCCATTCTTCCCTCACCATTCGTTAAGCCCAGACATGAGAGCAAAAGGAGCGAGGAAGAAAGCGGCGCGCTCATGGACAGCTTACCGAGGATACTGCAGGAGATTATGCTAATCTGCCCCGCATTGTCCGCTGCAAAATGTTTTCATACCGTGCCTTTCATCCGGGGAAGGGATGCACAGGCTCTCCGCTCCGCGGCAGCGAGCGCTTTCTGTGTGGTTTCTGCGTAATTAACGCCAGCACTAGACCTTTTCACTTTTGCTACTCAAGCTTGTGGCCTTTTAAGGGTGCCCACAGGGGAGCATCCCTCACCCCTTTGCTTGTGGCCTAAGTGATGGTCTCAGCTTATCCTCAGCCACGTAGACCATCTGTTAATAGCAGGAGGATCAAAAACGCGCGGCTCGGCTGTGCTTCTCAAAGGATGGGGGGCAGGCGGCACAAACAAGGCACCAGGCAAAGTTTCTGAGAGGTTCCATCCCGAGCTGGGCTCTGAAGACCTCTGGGCTTATTTAAAGTGCCTTCACATTGTTGTCTGGATTATATTCACACGCACGGGCATCTTCAGAGGCGGCTTGAATGAGATGAAAGTCCCCGTCTAAGATGAAATCCATCCTAACACAGGCTGGTGTTAATCAAGGACCGGTGACGTGTTGGAGACGTGGGTTGTGTGGCAACCACACACGGCAAACCCCCAAGGTGCAGATTTACTCACTCTTTCCGATAGTCAAACCAGGTGATAGTGGAAGTTACACCCCGACAGTGACACAGGAACAGCCCCTGAGCAACACAGACCTTAGCTGGCACTTGCCGTCAGACGCTTCTCCTGTTTACGCCCAGAACCTGTCAAATGCTTGAAAAGGGAAAACAAGTGGTTGTGGTGCTGAAGTGTTGATGCTTATTCTCACCAGCGTTCCCGCTATGCAGATTTTATCTAATCTGCTGTGGGGGGGGTTCTTAGTCCTTCGCTGGCCAGGTGCGTGATTTCGCTGGTCCATTTGCACACCAGCGCTTGCCGTGCCGGTGCTCTCTCCACCAGGCGTGTTCTTATGAAGGGGCAAAACAGATGAGCCCGTTTCACAAGAGCGGTGGTGTGTTTTCAGGGCTTGCTCCGTGCTTCATGACTGGGAGCATGGGCTGGCACAGGAGCAGCCTCCTTTAGCGGTGCAGCAGGTGCATCTGGTCTCCAGAGGTTGTGGCCCGTCTGTGCGATTTCCAGACCCAGTGAGTCTCCAGTACTTACCTCCTGCCACTCTTTGTGGGAAGGCTACCGGCCACTCAGATCAAACAGCAGGACAAGATAGTACTCAGGCGACTACAGCTGAAGTTGCCCTGGAAGTGGACTCTGATGTAGAGGCAACTCTACAACTACCTGAAAGGACATCATAGAGATGTTGGTGCTGGTCTCTTCTCACAAGCAACTAGTGACACAACGAGATGGAATGGGTTCAAGTTACAACGGGGGGGGGGGGGTTGGACCTGATATTAGGAAGAATTTTTTCACGGAAAGGGTGGCCAGACACTGAAATGGGCTTCCCAGGGAGGTGGTTGAGTCACCATCCCTGAATGTGTTTAAAAATTGTTTGGATGAGGTGTTGAGTGATCTGGTTTAGGGGTGAACATGTAAGGTAGAGTAGGTGGTTGGACTCTATGATCCCAGGGGTCTTTTCCATCCGGAGTGATTGTGTGATTAGTCCTCTGCATTGTCTTTCTGGACATGATCTTGGAGAGATGGAGCTAAATTCCCTTACGGTCTGTCCAGAAGCACCAGAAGTGGCTACATGCTAAGGATGAGCTAAAAGCACAACTTTTCTTTCCATTTCCACATCCACTGACACACTCTCCCCTTCCCGAGAAAGACAAATGTGCCTGAAGATAGTTTGGCAACATGACAGATGGTAACTACCACTGTGGCTTATTATAGCGCTGCCGAAGTCTCAGACGTGCACTAAACTCGTACGCTGACAGCGAATGTTGTTCTACATTTTTCTGCAGAGGCATAATCCCTCTTCAAGCCAAGAAACAGAAAAAGCAGACATGAAGAGCCAAAATCCTATCTGTCAGGATGTCCTGCACTGAAGGGTAAATACGAGAAGCTCTGTACTCCTGACCTGAAGGAACACCGTGCTCTTAATCTGAAACCAGCTTGCTCATTGCTGCACATGAATTTAGAATAGTATAGAATTAGAATAGAGTAGAACTAGTACTAGAAGAGGATAGAATTAGAATAAGAGTAGAGTAGAACAGAATAGCATTAGAATAAGATGAGTAGAATAGAGTAGAATAGAAAAGAATAAGAATAGAGTAGAGTAGAATTAGAATAAGAATAGAGTAGAGTAGAATTAGAATAAGAATAGAGTAGAGTAGAATAGAGTAGAGTAGAATAGAGTAGAGTAGAGTAGAATAGAGTAGAGTAGAATAGAGTAGAGTAGAATAGAGTAGAGTAGAATAGAGTAGAGTAGAATAGAGTAGAGTAGAATAGAGTAGAGTAGAGCAGAATAGAGCAGAGCAGAATAGAGCAGAGCAGAGCAGAGCAGAGCAGAGCAGAGTAGAATAGAATAGAGCAGAGCAGAGCAGAATAGAGTAGAATCATTAGGGAATGGAAGGGACCTGGAAAGATCAGCCAGTCCAGTCCCCCTGCCACAGCAGGATCACCTAGACCAAGTTGTAGAATAGACTAGACCAGACTCATTAGGTTGGAAAAGACCCTTGGGATCATCGAGTCCAACCATCAACCCTACTCTACATGTGCTGATGATCAAAGCTGTATAGATCAAGCTGCCTACCCGGAGCAGAGGGTATCATTCAGGTTGAGAATCATTCAGGTTGGAAAAGACCCCTGGGATCATCGAGTCCAACCGTCAACCCTACTCTGCAAGTTCACCCCTAAACCAGATCCCCCAGCACCACATCTAAGCATCTTTTCAACACGTCCAGGGATGGCAACTCAGTTTTTATAAAAACTGTAATATTCTTGTAAAGAGGTAATTCCAGCAATGAGTTTAGCTAGAGAATTCCAGAAGGATTCGCCTATTTTTTGATGACAATTGAACACCAGACTGTCCATTGTCTGGAGCAACCACCTAAAATTGAGGGAGAGGAAAAGTCACCTGGTACTTTGCTCTGGCAGGGAGATTGGAGTGGATGATCCTTGGAGGTCCCTTCCAATCCCAGTGCATGCAAAAAAAAACCTCTCACAGAATCACAGAACATTAGGGACTGGAAGGGACCACGGAAGCCCATTCCAGTGTTCTCCATCAGACAGGACCCCTTTTTCTGCTTCTCATTCAGCTCCACTGACATACAGGCGCGTAGACTGGAAGTAAATGCACATTAAGTGAAAAGAGAAGGACTCACATGTTTATATCTGAGCTCTGAAGGCCAGATTCACATAAATAGTCTCTTCTCAATGTCATCTAGTGATAGGACAAGGGGCAGTGTGCGTCAGCTGGAACATAGGAGGTTCCACATCAATACGAGAAGGAACTTCTTCATGGTGAGGGTGACAGAGCACTGGAAGGGGCTGCCAAGGGGGGTTGTGGAGTCTCCTTCTCTGGAGATGTTTAAGACCCACCTGGATGTGTTCCTGTGTGACTGGATCTAGGTGATCCTGCTCTGTCAGGGGGATTGGACAAGATGATCTTTCAAGGTCCCTTCCAGTTCCTGATGATTCTATGATACGTTCCTGTGTGACTTGGTCTAGGTGATCCTGCTCTGCAGGGGGACTGAATTGGATGATCTTTCAGGGTCAATTCCAATCCCTAATGTTCTGTGATTCCATGTTATGGACACTTTAAACCATCTTAATCGGATAATTTCAGTGCAAACACAGAAACACAACGTAAACACGTCCTCGTTGCCCACGTTTGCCCACAGCTCTCAGGGACCACTAATTCCTGTCAAACCGCCTGAAACTTCAAAAGGAGGCATTTTCCTTTCCCACCTTCAGCCAGGATCTTGGTACAGTGACACTGCAAGCACAACTAAATAGGAAAATAAATAGGAAAGCCTTCATTAGGCTCAAACCCAGAAGGTCAAAACCTTTGGCTCCCTGCCCGTACCTCTATTGTCTTTCAGAAGCTTCCAACATTCTTCCCATGATTTGGAGAGAAAATGAAGTAAAAATTTGCTGCTGCCCTTTTATATCAGTTTTTGCAGAGTTTTCCAAAGTGCTGCTTGTGGTAGGTTGTCCGTTAAACCGCGTGACGACCAGAGATAAAAACTTCAGCGGCGAGTTGGATGTTCCGTGGTCGGTGAATAAATAACCCAGCCTGAGCTCTCAGCCCACCTCATCGTCACAGTCCCTGGCCCCACCGTCGAGTCGCTGGTTTCTGTCTCCAGTTTTGCAGGAGGAGCTCGTACACCTCTGCAGAAACAGCACCGTGGCAAAAACACCGCTCCCCGGCTACCTAGAGTTTTACTCGCCCTAAGCTGTTTAGACCACATGAAACCTGCACTACTACCGTGAGATCTTTACAAATTTCATGAAATCTTTTTCGGATATCCCAAAAATCCTGAACTGCTTGAACCTTTTGTCTCCTGGCACTGGGGACTGACCCATAATCTCTTTCCCAGCCAGGCTACCAAATCTGCAGCCAACCTTGTCACTGACTCCAGCAGCTGCTTAAACTCGCCAGAGGGGATAGCGGCAATCCCACTTCTAAAAGAACACCACAAGGCTTACGTCCCCGATGCCTTGAGGAGACACTGAAAGGGAGGTCAAAGGTGAAGGAAAGATAAAGTGCCGTACAAGAAGATCAGTGGAGTTGAATCTTCTTGATGAAAATCTCATGTCTGCTTCTCCGCGATGCGAGCGACTAACTCCGTTTCAAAAAGTCCCCGGTTCTCGTCAATATTTTTTTCCCCCCTCTTCTCTTTTGGTTTGGAGCATTTTGAAGTTTATTGAAGGTTTTTCTCTGTGTCTCTCTTTTTTTTAGGTCAGAGCTCGGTGCATCTAAAAGCCTTATTCAGTTGTTCTTGTCACGAGTACTTTGTCTTACACAGGCTGCATTACTCTTGTAAACAGAGGCGGCATCAAAGTGAAAGCAGATAGAGTCACATCAGTGGATTAAGGCCTTCTGCATGATAAAGTAGCTACCTAGGGTGGGATAAACTTAATATGTGAAAGAATGTTATTGAGGAGGAATAAAGTGCCAAAACTCTGTCATTCTCTTCGTAATGTCCTAATCTAATGCCTGACACCAGGGCCTTAGGCCAGTGTTAGTGTTAATCAATGAAACACCCATCTGTGTTCCCTCTCCTTATCGCTATTTAAAACTAGCCTAAACTCAATTATTTTCCCTTAGAGACCAAGATGGGATATTAGGTTGAGTGAAAGGGATTGTGTCCCACAAAGAAATCCCAGTGTTGAAATGCAGAGGTGTCAACACTGCTAACTAAATTTCAGTCAAACAGAGATTAAATGCTGCTTCTGTGGACATGAAACACCGCACAGATTAAACCTGGCTAGAAGCCCTCGTTCAAAGAGGTGGCTAAAACTGTTAAGCAGTTTAATCAACTTATGATGTAAATTGCGTTCCCGCGCACGCATTCGTTAGCCCCTGCAATAACCGCTGCACGAGGAATGTTTGAGCAGCTCACGCGGCTGCAGCGACGGGACAGCAGAGCCTTTGGCTGGCACCCGACGCTGACATTGCTAGACAGATAAGTTATTGATACACACATATAGATATATCTATATAGGCATAGATATAGCTAAGGTATATATAGATATATCTATAGAGGTATACATGTGTCTAATGTAGATCTATCTATCTATAGCTATATCTGAGTTATATATGTATATATCTATATATAGGTCTATCTATCTACACATACATATAGGTCTATCTATAGATATATCTAAGTTATATATGTTCTAGATATATATCTCTATAGGTCTATTTACATGCAGCTATAGGTGTATCTATAGATATATCTAACTTATGTATAAGTTTTATATATATAAGTTATATGTAGGTATATCTAAGCTATAGATAGGTTATAGATCTACATAAATATATATAGACGTATCTATATATAGATATAAAATATAGATCTGTCTGTATATAGATAGACATATATAGATCTATCTATATATAGATAAATCTAAGTTATAAGTTACAGATATATCTATATAGATAGAGAAATAATCTGTTATAGATATATATAGAAATATATCAATTAAATATAGATCTGTCTAATATGTAAGTTATAGATAGATATATCAGATATATAAATATATCTAAATTATATGTAAGTTATAGAGATACATATAGAGATATATCAGTTAAACATAGATATAAGTTATTTATAAGATGTCTATCTATAAAGATAGATAAGTTATCTATGTTATAGAGCTATATATATCAGTTATATATATATCTAAGTTATCTGTAAGTTACAGAGATATATAGATATATATCAGTTATGTACAGATATATCTAAGTTATCTACAAGTTATAGATATATCTATCTATACAGACACATATGTGTAATATAGGTCTATCTGTATGTAGATATATCTAAGTTATAAGTTATAGATATCTATATAAATATATATATATATCTAGTATAGGTGTGTAGATATATATATATAGGTATACCNATATATATATATATATATATATAGGTATACCTAAGTTATACATACACATCTACAACTTATATATATCTCTATACAGACGTCTCTACACAGATACATAGGTCTATGTATATCTGGCAATATATATGCCGTTACCTGAGAAATACGTCGTTTATCCCACGGGCGAGCTGCGGGATGTCGGAATTCAGGACTGCCTCAGGCACAGACGGTTTACGGAGCAGTTTCTCGCAAGCGGAATTAATCTCACGCCCCGTCAGCGCTCGTTATTGGATTCGTTGTTTCATACAAAACATCACGTTTTGTTTGTTTTCACAGAATCCCAGAACATGAGGGCTTGGAAGGGACCTCGAAAGACCATCCAGTCCAATCCCCCCGCCAGAGCAGGATCCCTTAGATCCAGTCGCCCAGGAACATCTGCAGAGCAGCCCTACATTTTCAGACTTCAATACCTTTCCATTTGAAAAGTAATGAGCTGGCCTCCTGATGACTTGAGACCCCAGGCACGGGAGCTGTGTTGTGAGACACACAGCAAACATGATGCGGTGAAGTTTCTGGGCTGGTTTGGGCTTCTTTTCCAAGAGGACGGGATGCAGTAACAAACCATCAGCTCACACGGGACAGACAGCGCGAGCAGCTCTTGGGTCATTGAGACAGTTCTCAAGGTGACTGTTGTGGAAAATCCATAAAAAAGCATCTTTTGAAGGCTGAAGAAGCAATTTTGTCGAGTTTTATGGAGAGTATTAAAGACTTGAGGAACTGAGGGATTCAAGAATCTGCTCTGACACAGCTGAGAGAGCTTCGGCTGGTGCTTGAGGAGGCTCCGTGTCTTCTTGGGGTAGCAGAAATTGCTAACGACAACAGAGAACAGAAGGCCGGTGCGAGGGCTCCTCTTAAAACAAAACGACTCTTTTCAGATCCGTTCTCCTCTCCAAGGTGCCAGAGCTATTTTCACTGGATATAATCGTTCCTAGAGGGCTGCGTTAACAGGCTGAGCAGTCCCTGTTTTGATGGTTCCCAAACTTAAAGGGAGCCACACGCTGCAGTAAATAAACAGGCATGGCTAGTAGCAGGCACTCACAAGCCACAGGCTGGTGAGAATGCAAAGTCAGTTGTGTACTGGTCTCATTATATATTGACCTGTCACATTCACGGTGATGCTGAAAGAATGGGCTGGTCCTGTGCAACTTGGTCTAGGTGGTCCTGCTGTGGCAAGGGGATTGGACTAGCTGATCTTTCAAGGTCCCTTCCAATCCCTCATGATTCTAGGTTAGGGGCACTTGAGTAGCTTTAGGTGGGTTTGGAATCACATTGCTGACTGAGGAGGTCTTTAACAATCTTGCACTTAGGAAGGAGAGCAGAGGTTTGCTGCTTGTTTCACTCTTCAGCTTGATGTTCTACAGGGCATCGTGTTCTTGTGGCTCCCATCTCACGTGACAGACTTCAATCCAGGGGTTTGTCCACATGCATATAGAGAAAATCCAGACTCCCTGCCTTCTCAGAACGTTAGGGATTGGAAAGGACCTCAAAAGATCATCCAGTCCAATCCCCTCAACCAGAGCAGGATCACCTAGGCCAAGTCACACAGGAACATCTCCAGAGAAGGAGACTCCTCTCCCAAAGCCTTGCTATTGCAGAATAGGCTCTGCCCCACCTCCATCGCATGGCGGGTGCTGTGAACTCCGAGACAACCGTCCTCCTACGGAAGACACGACCTAATGCAATTCCGGTGTGAATTATGCATGATCAGCGCAGCACGAGGCAGCCAGAGCGCTCGTCGTGTAGCTCAGCAGCTCCATCACGTTTGCTGTTCGCTGCGGTTGGAGAGGGGGACCGTCAGGTGGATCAGAACCAGTCTGGAAGAGCCAACTGAAAAAGGCTGTTGTGCTTGGTTGACTGAAGTGGGGCATGAAGTAGTCTCCCCCAATTAAGTGAAGTGTAGGGGAGCTGATTAACCTGCTCGTTCCCTTGGTAACCTGAGGCTTCGGTTGGGAGCGAATACACAAGATCGTGGGTATCATTGATCACGTGAGAGTCTGATGAGCAGCTGAAGTGAGAGAACTGCAGGGCTGAAAGGCTCTGACACTTCATGTGTCTGTGAGACAACGCGGTCTGCGAGAGGCTCTCAGTGCTACTACACGCGTAAGGCGCTAGCAAACACCGTGACAGGTGTGTGCCCTGCTGCAGCTTGCACACACAAACTTAAACACTGAGAATCCTCTACTGGTGCAGCTCCCCTGAGCCACCACCCAAGCTTTAGGTTGGGCAGAGCTCCTGCAGGCGAAGCGCCCGCGTTGACTCGGGGCACCTCATCTCTCTGCTCCCTTCACTCTCCGTCTTCCGTGCATCTCGGGCTAATGGCTCAGACTTCGTATTTATTAGCATTAAGCATCTTTTGCCGGCTCTCCGCCCCGTTCCAGAAATGGCCTGAGGCTACATTCTCCCCTCAGTTACACCTGTCCAACCCCATCGACTTCACTGAGATTGAACAGGTGTAAGCAGGGAGAAGATTTGGCCCCCTGTTGTCTGTGAACCGCATTATCCGCCTTCACCGCTGCCTCGACTTTGGCGCTGGCAACTATAATTAATTTATAGTTTGTCTTACTCTCTTAGTTGTTTAATAAATAGATGAAAATAGAAGACTCCTGAGGGACTTCCTTCTGTTACCTGCAATGGAAACTCCCCTACTGATACAGCTGCTTTGGGAATATCTTTCATGCTCCCTCTTCTTTTTATCAATTCTTAATGAATTTTCATTAGCTTCTCTAGATTCTGCAGTTCTGCAGAAGCTCCTCTCTTGTGAGTCGTGACGAGATCTGTTAGGAGAAAATGGTGACACTCCTTGCTGCTGACCTTAAGCTGGAAATACCTTCCCTTCGACTTTTGCCGAGACCAAAATCTGTAGTTAGCGACAGGAACGCCTTTGACTAGAGAGTAGTTCCCATACGCTGCACTGTCAGAAGGAGTGAAGGGTGGGTGTCAGGAGGATGGAGCCAGGCTCTGCTCAGTCTCATCTAATGATAGGACAAGGGGCAATGGGTGGGAGCTGGGACACATGAGGTTCCACATCAACATGAGAAGGAACTTCTTCCTGGTGAGAGTGACAGAGCCCTGGAAGGGGCTCCCAAGGGGGGTTGTGGAGTCTCCTTCTCTGGAGATGTTTAAAAGCCACCTGGTTGTGTTCCTGTGTGACTGGATCTAGATGATCCTGCTGTGTCAGGGGGATTGGACTGGATGATCTTTCGAGGTCCCTTCTAATCCCTAATGATTCTATGATCTTCCGGGGTCCCTTCCAATCCCTAATGAGTGTTGCCTGAGTTAAATCAAACACAAACCAAATGAGTCCAGCTGACCAGTAGGAGACTGAGCTGGTTTTGTGAGCCTGAACTGAAGCTTTCTGAACAGCAGCTGCTGATCAGTGTGCTTAGCTGTCTTAAAAAGCTGAGGTTAGCTGACCACCTCCCAAACACCCCAGCACTGAACTTGTCTGTATGAAGCTATGAACACATATAAAACTGGATGCTTGACACCATCACAGTCAATCAAGTAGAGCTAAACCGTTATCTAAAGCAGAGAAGATGAAGCTTCACCTTAATGAGAACAAAATCCCTCCTGTGAGACCACCACTGCTAAGACCAGTAGACTCAGGATGGGCATCAAGAAGGAAATTAATAATCCTTACGTGTCTTCCAAGTAACATTTCTTAGCTTTCCAGGTGCTTTCCAGCAGGCACTACGATCAGCTCTGCCTTGCAGGTGAGCTGTGAAGAGGCAGATCCAGCAGATCAGAGGGAGAGCCACGGCAAGAAAGGTCCAGTCAGACCTCAGCGGCATCAAGGAGCTTACAAAGGCAGGGCGCTGGATCATCGGCGGGGCCCTTTGCCACTACGGTGGTGCGTTTGGACTAATTATTGACTGACCACCAAGTCAAGAGCAGGTCACCCGCTCCACACGTGGTGCTCTTCTCACCTTCTACTGAATTAACGCCGCTCCTCCTGCACATATGGATTTCTTGTCACAGTCGTCTTCCGGGGAGACACAACGGACTGTTTTGCCAGCGTTGCGCAACTTCCAGCTGGTAACTGGAGCTCGATGCATTATGCATGTTCGGCTGCTCTAATAAACACCGGATTGACTTGTTTACCGCCACCGTCACCTCGATTAGCACCGTGTTTCTCTGGGCCATTATTCATTGGTGAGAGGAAGGTAAGACCCACTGGGTTCTCCATTAATCCAACCGTGTGAAACAAACTGGTTAGATTTTCAGCTCGTGCTTGTTAGCTACTTAATGAGGAGAGATCGATTCTTTCACTGCTGTCACTTACACCCTGTTTACGAAGGGCAGCGTCGTTTATTTCCCAACTTTGAGTGACAAATTAGTACCTCTTCTTCCCTTCCACTGGATTTCTGCCTCAGAAGTTCCCTCATTGGGCCAAAATCGCAGAACATTAGGGATTGGAAGGGACCTTGAAAGACCATGCAGTCCAGTTCCCCCACCACAGCAGGGCCACCTAGATCAAGTCACACAGGAACATATCCAGATGGGCTTTAAACGTCTCCAAAGAGGGAGACTCCACAATCCCCCTGGGCAGCCTGTTTCAGTGCTCTGTCACCCTCACCAAGAAGAAGTTCATTCTCATATTGAACCTCCTGTGTTCCAGCTCACACCCATTGCCCCTTGTCCTATCACTAGATGACTGGCTCCATCATCCTGACACCCACCCTTCCCATATTTATCACCATTAATGAGGTCACCCCTCAGTCTCCATTTCTCCAAGCTCAAGAGACTCCGCTCCCTCAGTCTCTCCTCATCAGGGAGATGTTCTACTCCCTTCATCATCTTCATGGCTCTGTACAGCCAGAGCTCACAGCACTATGCCCTGGAATAGGCTTCAATCTCTTTATCATAGGATCATAGGTTCTGTGATCCTACAATGCCCTGGATCTAAAATAAAGAGGTTTCAACCTCTTTATTTATTATCATCCGAGTCCGAGATTGTTTTCCCTTCTCACTGCCACCTGTTGGAGTTGATAGGAACCTGGCACCTAGAGCTCATTCATTCTGCTTGCTCACGTATCAACAAGGACTGTAAATAGATGACTAAAGCTGAATCTACTCAAGCTTTGAAATTCCATCTGTGTTTGTGCATCTTTTTATAGCATCTAGTAGGTAATGAATTCCCCAGCAGGACTAGAAGGACTCTAAAGGCTACCAACAGAGACACATGGGTTCTCAGATTCCCTTCGGTGCGGGCAACAGAGAGTCACTAGCTGAAGTCAGCTGCCCTGTCCAGGAAGGACACTGCCTGCTGGAGTACATCGGGTACCAGGGCCAACAGACCCCTGGCTATTGTGAGGGGAAGGGGGGGTAAGGCTGCTCCCTCCCATACTAAGGGCTCTTCCTCGCAGTCCCTCCCAAGCACTTTCGAAGAGGACTGCAGCAAAAAGCCATGACATGAAGACACTTACACACGGAGACAGCGACCTTTCTGCAAAGCATGTTGTTTGCAGGGATCCCTGATGGAAGCTCTTTTGCCTCTCTTCATCCTGTCATCTGGGGGACTTGATTTTTTGAGGTCCCTTCCAGTCCGTGGTGTTCTGTGACTCTGTGGCTTCATAAATCATCATGGCTCCAATCTGGCAAGAAGCTGCTGAAGGAAGAAAAGCCCAAGTCATGACTCTCTTGTGGAGAACGTTTCTGCTCCCCCTAGATACAGTCTAAGGAAGAGCCAGCCTGACTGTAATGGGGTCCTTCTCCCACTAACGACCACGTAGCCAGGGCTGTGAACCAGAACAGTGTGAACACGCACCACAGATCTGCGTAAGAAAGCAGAGGGCTGCTTGAGGTCGTTGTACAGGAGGTACCACCTAGGTACTGACAGAGGAGACCCTACTTACTTTGGGAAAAACAGCTGCCTTCTTGAAAACACCTCCAGGGATGCTAGGAATCCAGCTTTCATCCTGGAGACTCAAGGTGGGATCTGAGCAGCAGCCAGCCTCCCCCCTTACTTCACACCATGGCCTCTGCAGGACCATTGACAAGGCTCAGATGCTTTGGAACAGCAGACGATCTGGCCCTGGCATCACCTCAGAATTGTTCCCCTAAGCCAGGGTCTCCATCAGGATCTGAGGTGCTCCCTGAAGCACCCGAGCTCAGCCACTGCAGCGAAGCCTTTTGGGGACCTGCGTTCTGGCCAAAGACACAGCGAGAGCCAAGTGAGGCTGCAGCCCAGACCTCACAGGATCACCGAACATTAAGGGTTGGAAGGGACCTTGAAACATCACCTAGTCCACCTCCTCCTGAAATGGCCTCAGGGGCACCCACCCAGCTGTTCACTTCAGCTTCACTCGCTGCCACAGCGCTGCAAGTACCCATGTGTGAACGACACCATTTCAGTGTGATCTAAGTTCACCTGGCTGGGACTGCCCTGAAGCAGCCCAGGAGGACACACAGGATCTGCCTGCTGCGTGAACTGAGGGCTGTATTAACCTCCAGCTGAGGGGCAGCGGCCAACTGGAAGGAGACCATTCTTACGCTACTCAGTCAAACGGGCACCTCCGAGTCCCCCGCTCTGCCCCGCGACTGGAGCACAGTGGCACTTCTGTGCTAGATAGCTGCAAGGCAGAGGTCTTGCTTCAGATATCATCTGAATACTTTCCCTTTTTACTGAGGGTCATGTCTATGAGAGAAGAGCCAGTTTCACCCAAGCAGCCACTTGTTACTGCTTAAATCCGAGCAAATTATGTCTAGCTCTGGATATCGAAGGGGAAAGACGCAGCTGCTCGGCCACGCGGATCTGGCGTGCTGGCTTTCAGAACAGAATCACACCTTAAACAAATAAAAACACTTTGGAGAGGTGAAAATAAATTACTTTTCCTCTTGTTACTGCAGATTTGCGTTGTTTCTCAAATTATTGTCAGGAGGAGGGACCCAGACTCTGCTCAGTGGATCTAGTGATAGGACGAGGGGCAGTGGGTGTGAGCTGGAACATAGAGGGTTCCCCATCAGTATGGGAAGGAGTCTATTCACAGTGAGGGTGACAGCACTGGAACGGGCTGCCCAGAGGGGTTGTGAAGTCTCCTTCTCTGAAGATATTTAAAACCTACCTGGAAGTGTTCCTGTGTGACTTGGTCTAGGCGATCCTGCTGTGGTGGGGGGATTGGGCTGGAGGATCTTCCAAGGTCCTTTCCAATCCCTGCAATTCTGTGACATCCGTAAGGTGAGGCACAGCTCAGAGTCTCCTTACTCTGCCCCTGAACAGAAGAGCAGCACACAATCTCTCACGCCAGCCCAACATTTCATTTGAGTCAGATATATGGGACGGCCCTTCCAAGTGACGTTAGGTCCAAGTTAGCTTCCCCACAGAAAACCCTACGCAGAGGGCTGGATGTGTTTTACCCTTTGCATATTAAATAGGCAGCAACAGCTGCTCACGAGCCTCATTCTGGGGCATGGAAGAGCTCAAGAGTGTGCTCCCTCATTCGCAGAGACATAAGTACCCCAGCATCTGTGAACAGCCTAGACCATCAAGAGAGTCATTGTCAGGGATAAACCAAATAAAACCTTCTCAAAGCATGAAAGAGCTGTCTGATTCCTTATTTTGACAGATTGGCTAATAACAGCTTCAGTTCTGAATCACAGCTCTAATCCTATTCCAAGCAACCTCCCCAAAGTGAAGACAGCTTCCTGGTCAGGTGGCTACTGCGACTGCATAGAAGGAAGAAGGTTTGCGATGCCTAGTCTCACAAAAATGCAAAGGACTACGTTTAGTTGTGTGGACATGTCCATGGCTCGTGTGTGGAAGGGTGAGGCTTGAGGAGAAGAGAGATTTCTTGTACATGCCTGGTTCTGAAACATGTCAAGAGCAGATCCACATTCAAAGTGAGGTCTGTTTCGTTTATAGAAGATAGATACAAGGAGATACAAGGAGAGATAACAGTAAGCTGCTGCCCGGTGCAGAGCTCTCGTTCTTGCTCTGCCTCTACAAGGCTGAAATCATAGGCAAGAAGGTCAAGGATGGCAACAACCTGCCCTTGTCAATACAGCAGCAGAATGAGTTTCTCTCCAGAAGATCTTGGCCAGATAAGGGTGGAAGGAATTGCCTCCTTACAAATAGGCAATTAGGAGGTGACAGAAAAGCCCACATCTGATTGTAGAGGCATTTAACTGGCATGAGTCTGGATTTCCCATTCAATGGATGGATCTCTCCACCGAACCACAGAAATTAGGGGTTGGAAGGGACCCCAAAAGATCATCCAGTCCAATCCCCCTGACACAGCAGGATCACCTAGATCAAGTCACACAGGAACATGGCCAGGAAGGTTTTAAACATCTCCAGGGAAGGAGACTCCACACCCTTCCTGAGCAGCCTCTTCCAGTGCTCTATCACCTTCACCATGCAGAAGTTCCTTCTCCTATTAATGGGGAACATCCTGTGTCCCAGCTCACACCCATTGCTCCTTGTCCTGTCATTAGATGCCACTGAGCAGAGCCTGGCTCTACCCTCCTGACACCCACCCTTCACTTATTTATCAACATGATCGATGTCACCCCTCACTCTCCTTCTCTCCAAGCCCAAGAGTCCCATCTCCCTCAGCCTTTCCTCATCAGGGAGACATTTCCCTCCCTTCACCATCTTTGTGGCTCTGCGCTGGACTCTCTCCAGCAGTTCAGAGAGGTCATTCTTCTCCACTTTCTCCAAGAAACCTGACAGGACAGCACGAGGGAAAACTGAAAGAAAGCAAATGCCAGCACTTCGCTCTCTGATTCTATTTCATGGATCTGTCTGGGGTCGAAAGCACAAAACCCTTCTGGTTATTCCACATTCACAACAGAAACCAGCATTCACTGAGGCCACACCAGACCAACACCACAGCAGAACAGATGGCACTAGAAGGATACCACACCTTGGTAGAGCAGGATGGGTGTCTGAAGTGACTCAAGTTGCACTGTCAGGTGGAAGGAAATGCTTGGAGAAAAGGAGACTGAGAGGTGACCTCATTAATGTTTATGAATATGGGAAGGGTGGGTGTCGGGATGGTGGAGTCAGGCTCTGCTCTGTGGCATCTAATGATAGGACAAGGGGCAATGGGTGTGAGCTGGGACGTGGGAGGTGATTTGACTAGCATGTGGCATATCCAAACCTTCCATCCATACAGAGAGGACCCTGCTAGGGCCAGCAGCTGGCCAGGGCTGAGCTGGAATTTGCCGGAACGCAAAGGGAAGTATCGCTCTGGGCTCCGAGACCCGAGGAATTCAACGCTGATTAAACACTTACCTTGGAGAAGGTAGGGCTGATGGTGCTTCGAGCAGGGCGAGGCTCAATGTTTTGCTGTTGAAATTGGTAGCAGACCTTGCACATTATACCACCAGGGTGTTTTTTCTGGTTGTGCTTCACACGGCAGCATTTTCCTGCTCTTGACTTTGAGGTGCGAGGGGGAGCGAGGCTCTAATCATATGACCGTGTGCAGATGCTCCATTTGCATTTCTATTAATCCAGGCCCTCCTGGAGACACTGGAGCACAGGCACAGCGTGCGCCGCGTTTGAACCGGTGAGAACCCACACCACCGCCTCACGCCGTCATGCATATGTATGGCCTCCTGCACGCAGCCCGCGAGGAGGCAGGAGCCGGAGGAGGCTGCCAGCCGGGCTCCACGTACGCGCGTCTCAACGCGGCGGGTGCCTCGGCGAAGAAAGAACCCACCTCCTTGGTGTGGGACTGGTGCTGATTTAGGGCAGAACACTTGTTTTACTGGAATGCGGGCAAACGAGCGCCAACAGAATCACAGAATCCACAGAGTTGGAAGGGACCTCCAAAGATCAGCCAGTCCAGTCCAATTCCCCCTGTCGCAGCAGGATCACCTGGATCCACTAACAGAATCACAGAACATCAGGGTTGGAAGGGACCCCGAAAGATCAGCCAGTCCAATCCCCCCACCACAGCAGGATCACCTGGATCCAGTTGCACAGGAACATGGCCAGGCGGGTCTTTACACTCTGTACCTGGAAATTTGAACCTTGTTTTCCTCTTTAACATTCCCTTATGAGGAGAGGATGAGGGAGATGGGTCTCTTGAGCTTGAAGAAAAGCAGAAGGTGAGGTGACCTCAATGTTGATAAATATGTGAAGGGTGGGTGTCAGGAGGATGGAGCCAGGCTCTGCTCAGTAGCGTCTAATGATAGGACAAGAGGCAATGGGTGTCAGCTCGAACAGAGGAGGTTCCACATCAATATGAGAAGGAGCTTCTTCACAGTGAGGTTGACAGAGCACTGGAAGGGGCTGCCCAGGGTGGGGGGTTGTGGAGTCTCCTTCTCTGGAGACTTTTAAAACCCACCTGGACATGTTCCTGTGCTACTGGCTCTAGGTGATCCTGCTGTGGTGGTGAGGTTTGGAGTAGATGATCTTTCAAGGTTCCTTCCAATCCCTAATGATTCTACAATTCACCTTCCCTGAAGACCTGAGAATGATGCCCAGCCCTGTCTCAGCAACTGCTGCAATATCCATAAGAGATGGAGTTTCCCCACGTTTGAAGCGCTAACGGCTTAGAGCACAACCTCTGGGTAGAACCTGGCTGTGATCTCTAACAGACAAACAACTTTCATTGGGAAACAGAGTCAAAGGTGAAAGGTTTTTTATGGAAAACATACTCTGGGAACCCATTTCTGCAGAACATCTGCAAGAGCAGAAGTAAGAAACCCAGAGGTGTCAGCGCAGATGAGTGGAGGTTCTGTTAACTCACCCACATGTCTTGCGTCAGATCGAGAAGAGGGGCAAAACCCCACCAAGGCAAACACATCCTTGTCCATGCAGAACACCACAAAACAACTTGCCAGCTACCTTGCTGCTGCTCCCCCTTGGGGTGCCCTGGCCCAAGGCTTGCTCCGAAAGAGGCCAGGGAAGGGATTTGAACAGGTCTTAGCCACACCCTGAGCGAGTACTGACAGCAACAGGCAGGAGGAAGAAGGAAGGCAGACCTGGTTCTGGAGGTAACCTTTCCCCACTCCAAACATGGTAGAGTTCTTCTTGATACAGAAAGCATCCTAACAAAGGTCCCAACTTCCCTCTTTTGCCATCATCCCTGCTTTCATAGAATCGTCAGGGATTGGAAGGGACCTCGAAAGATCATCCAGTCCAATCCCCCTGCCGCAGCATCTAGACCAAGTCACACAGGAACACACCCAGGTGGGTCTTCCTTCAGCTGTGGCAAGAGGCTAACACACAACACTTCAAGGACACCATCAGTCTTGAATTTTTAAAGCATCAGTTTCACTCTCCACCCCAGAAACCCCCTAACATCCCCATCAAAGTCTCCTCTACAGACCTCAGTACCTGTGAAATTGGTTGACACCCAATTCCAAGAAGAGTATCTTGGCTCTCCCCTAACAAAACAAACTGGTGGGGGTGGATGCTACCGGGCAATGACGACACAGGCAGCCAGGGACTCAGGCCACAGTCTTTCAAGTGACGGCTGCAGACAAACGGGAAAATGAGATGCTGGAAGAGATGCTAAAGAGAGGAGGAGGAGAGCCCAGGTCTGAGTCAGTCTTAGTCCATCAGGTAAAGGGAACAGATACGTGTGGGGATAATTGGTGATGAGACACATGAAATTAGGTGCGTGACAGGTCCGCACTGCCCAGCCACATTCATTTTTGTGGCACTCAAGGAGCACTGATGGGCCAGGGGGAGCTCAGGATATTTCTTGAGCCTTTGCATTCTCTTGTCACATCTCCATGGCTCTGTACTCCCTCTCGCAGACAATCGTCCTACACAGGCTGTCACCCCCACGGCTCTGCCGTGGGAGGCACCCAACACCAGCCTGCTCTTATTCCATCTCAACAGGACGTGACAAAGCGCAGTGTGCCCACGGCCATGCCCTTATCCCTCAGCAAAGCAGACAGGGGTCTCAAACAGGACAGGGAGCATCTCTGGTTTACAGCTGGCAGGGAGGCAGGGGGAGAAGAGCGATGGTAGCCACAGCCTACCCTCACACCCGCCTGTGGGAGGGCATGGCAGACTAAATCCCATCCTGGAGAGCAATGGGAGAGGGCTGGTCTCCTGCACTCCCATCCTTTGCAAAATTCCACTCTCTGGTTTCTCTCAAGGGAAGTGTCTCCTCACAGAGCCCACAGATGCAGCAGGAATGAGTGGGGTGGAACGCTGCCAGCCATTTCAGCTGGGGGACCTCAGGGGTCCACGGAGCCAACGTGGCTACTGCTCCCTCTGGCTTGGCCCCCAGGGAGCCAGGACACAGGAAACAGCCAGCATAAGGCCTCTTTCCCCCCACTCCCAGTTAGCAACTGGTTGCACAAAGCCATCCCTCACCTCAAGCTGCTACCACTGCCTCAAAAACAAAGGCAATACCCAACCTCACAGAGACACATCCTCCCATCCCACATGAGAAGCAGCCACAAGCACCGGCAGCCCTCACCGAGGCCGGGCAACACCTACCATCTCCCCTTTCCCTCAAGACCTTCTTCCACGTGACACGAACCTGTACTGACTCATTTGCATTAAGTTCATTTAACACCAACGAGAAAGAGACAAGAAGTGTCTAAAGAAAAAAATTTAACGAGCTACCAGCCACGGGCTAATCATGTCCAGTTCCTGTACTCCTGCTTCATTCTATATGAATATAACATTTTATATATATAAAATGTATATACTATGTATAAGATGCATATATTATGTATAAGATAGTATATACATTTTATATAATATATTATATATATTATTTTATATAGTATATACATTGTNCAGATATGATATGTATCAAATAGATATACTATGTCTATTATATTACAGAATATAATACATGTAACATCTATAAAATATATATAATGTGTCTATAATATATTATATTATGGAATAAACTCTTCTCTCTTATCTTACAAGAGGAGAAAAGAAATAATCTAGGTGTTGTACTGGTGACCAACAAAGGAATGACCAGACTTAATGGTCCCCACTCTGTTTTCCCGCTGCACATAGCGAGAGGTGCTGAGAATCCCGCGGACAAAGTAGACGGAGCAGCCGCCCCCAAGTACTGAAAATTTAATTAAAAGTCAGAAAGCCACCGCGCTGAAGACTCGGCAGAAACCATTTATTTCTAAAACCTCATCTAGTCTCCGTGACTAAAGGCTAAAGCACACGCTGACTTGCGCATTTAGAGCTGTAACTGATTTAAGCTGCCTGATGGTTTCCCCTGCGCGCGGGGTGGCGCTCAATTTGCGGCGGAGTAAATTGGCAGAATTTAATTTGGTGGGTTTTTTTAGCCGTGTGCGAAGAATCCTCATTAAAACCTCGCGATGGGCTGTGTACTTTCTCCATCATTAGCCAGCCTAACTGCAGGTAAAAGAGATACAGTTATGGATTTATATAAATCCAATTGTCAATTTACAGCTCAAAGACTGGCGAGTTACCTCATTTTAAATAGGTTATTTTTTCCCCTTAACCTTTCTTTGTTTTAATGAGGATTCAGTTGTCGTTGTCAGGGCACCTGTTTGCAGGGGAGTTTCTCATCGTGTGAAGGAGGTGTAAGGAATAAGGTTAGGTTGGTTGCTGCATTTCAAACCCCATCACAAACTGCAGCCTCCTGGATGTTCAGTCTTCAAAGAATCACAGGGATTGGAAGGGACCTCAAAAGACCATCTAGTCCAATCCCCCTGACACAGCAGGATCACCTAGATCAAGTCACACAGGAACACATCCAGGCAGGTTTTAAAAGTCTCCAGAGAAGGAGACCCCCACAACCCCCCTGGGCAGCCCCTTCCAGGGCTCTGTCACCCTCACAAAGTTCCTTCGCGTGTTGATGCGAAACCTCCTCTGTTCCAGCTCACACCCACTGCCCCTTGTCCTATCACTAGACGCCACTGAGCAGAGCCTGGCTCCATCCTCCTGACACCCACCCTTCACGTATTTATAGACATTATGAGGTCACCCCTCAGTCTCCTCCAAGCTCAAGAGACCCATCTCCCTCATCCTCTCCTCATAAGGGAGATGCTCCTCTTCCCTCATCATCCTCGTTGCCCTACACTGGACTCCTTCCAGCAGCTCCATGTCCTTCTTGAACTGAGGGGCCCCAAACTGGTCTTGAAATACTTATCTTTCCACGAGGGCTTATGGACCTGAGCTGCTGCTTCCCCACTCTCTCAGCCACACAACTGCTCTATTCTTTATGCTTTGAGGCTTTCCACTTCCTTACTGTGTCTTATCTTATCCCACTTCCCATCAAAGCGTCATCAAGCTTTTTGTTCTTCACCATTAAGCACTGCAGGCAACTCTGGGTTCAGTTTGCGTGAGCCACATAGAAAATGAACAAGGATGCAACTCAGACTCAGGAGGTCCCAAAAGACCTTCAGCTCAATAGGATCCCAGGGCCCAAAACAAGCTCCCACCTAGTCAGTGAGGCAGACTCTCAGGTGGCAAACTGGGTGGGGTACAGCAGCTGAGCTACATGTCTTTCCGTTAACTTCCAATATTAACTACACTTCTAGAAGTAATTCTTAGTGTCCGAGTAGGTTGACAAGTTACACAAGAGAAAGGCTGCCACGCAGCACATGATGGAACTGCTGGAGAGAGGCCAGTGCAGAGCCACAAAGATGATGAAGGGAGCGGAGCATCTCCCTGATGAGGAAGGGCTGAGGGAGCTGGGGCTCTTGAGCTTGGACAAGAGGAGACTGAGGGGTGACCTCATTAATGTTGATCAATATGGGAAGAGTGGGTGTCAGGGGATGGAGCCAGGCTCTGCTCAGTCTCATCTAACGATAGGACAAGGGACAGTGTATGTGAGCTGGAACAGAGGAAGTACCACATCAATATGAGAAAGAACTTCTTCCCAGTGAGGGTGCCAGAGCACGGGAAGGGGCTGCCCAAGCAGGTTGTGGAGTCTCCTGCTCTGGAGATGTTTAAAACCCACCTGGCCATGTTCCTGTATCACTTTGTCTAGGTGATCCTGCTGTGTCAGGGGGATTGGACTAGATGCAAGGTCCTTTCCAATCTCTGATGTTCTGTGACTTCATAACAGCAACACAACTACTCCTCTCGTCTGACTGAAGCACCACCTGCCCTTCCCTCAACCGAGCTCCTCCTGCAGCCACTGAATAAGCTCAGGCCCTGAAGAGAAGGCAGATGGAGTGAGAAAAGGATGACACGGTGGTGCCATCTCCCACTAGACTGCTGCCCACACCCTTGATCTGAGTAAGTTTAGCAATTTGCTTACAAACTCTTCATTTTAAATACTGCCCCACAACATCTGGATACAGAAAGCCAAGGCTGAAGGAACTTTTCCCACGAGCAGACTGAAGGAAGAAACAAGAAACACCAAGAAAAGGGATTTGTAAGAGGGTCTGGTTTTTAAACCTTCTCGGGGTGACGGTGTGAGCGCAGCTATGACGCTAAGCGCTTAGATGTTGAAAGCTGTTGTTTTTCCTCTTTGAACTTCTCGCCAGATGTAGCAATTAAATTATAAAGTTGTCTTTAGCTCATTAGCCGGCGTGTTAATTATGTGCCAAAATTAACCTTTGTTAAGCTCTTAATAGAAGATCTTTTCTCCAAGTAGCCACAGCCTGCGTTAAAATTCTTAACGATCCGGGCTAAGAATCAATAATTTATATGACTCCCATGTATGAGCTGGGAATTAAATGCATCTTTAAAATGCACTGTAATGATAACCTCAAGCTGAAATTGAAATAAAGATATTCCTTGGTGATTTCAAGGACAACACTTGCACCAGTGCAGAGGCCACGTACACTGCTGCAGAACGCCGCCACTGGGGACGGCTCTCTTGCCTGCAGCACAAGGATAAATCAGGCTGAGGCCAAGACCAAGATTTTTGGGGTTTGGGGTATTTTTTGTGCTGCAGCCCTGTGTTTCGCATCTGTGACCTTCCTATAGACACCAGCGTTCAGGCAGGTGTGACTGCTCTTTACAAGCTGCTTGCGACCCAACATACCCCTATCAGCGATGAAAGGAATCAAGTCATTCCCCATGCAGAGAGCTGGTGGATGAAGCTCCCTGCTTCTCCTCACATAATCAACTACTAGCAGATTTGTCAAGAACTCAGCCATCATTCAGTTGCACGTGGGGTTTACACGTAAAGAAGAGCAAGTCCTGTTGTTTGACCCTCGTATTGTACCTGTTTGGCAGAAGATGTAGAATCATTGGAAGGGACCTGGAAAGATCATCCAGTCCAATCCCCCTGCCAGAGCAGGATCAACAGTAGGGTTCTCTTTATGACACTTACATTGCAACACATTTCTAGAGGTTCCATAGATCTAAGGCCTCTCAGACATGGGAGATGCTGGAGAATGGTCTGAAAGGGATAGATCTCTGTCAACTGGACATTGTAGTAGAAGATTGCAGAATCATTCAGGTTGGAAAAGGCCCTTGGGATCATCAAGTCCAACCATCAACCCTACTCTACAAGTTCAACTCTAAACCAGATCCCCCAACACGACATCTAAGCGTCGTTCAAACTCACCCAGGGATGGGGACTCAACCACGACCCTGGGCAGCCNAAGCTGGTGGATGAAGCTCCCTGCTTCTCCTCACGTAATCAACTACTAGCAGATTTGTCAAGAACTCAGCAATCATTCTGTAGCTCAGTTGCACTGAGGGGTTTACACGTAAAGAAGAGCAAGTCCTGTTGTTTGACCCTCGTATTGTACCTGTTTGGCAGAAGATGTAGAATCATTGGAAGGGACCTGGAAAGATCATCCAGTCCAATCCCCCTGCCAGAGCAGGATCAACAGTAGGGTTCTCTTTATGACACTTACATTGCAACACATTTCTAGAGGTTCCATAGATCTAAGGCCTCTCAGACATGGGAGATGCTGGAGAATGGTCTGAAAGGGATAGATCTCTGTCAACTGGACATTGTAGTAGAAGATTGCAGAATCATTCAGGTTGGAAAAGGCCCTTGGGATCATCAAGTCCAACCATCAACCCTACTCTACAAGTTCAACTCTAAACCAGATCCCCCAACACAACATCTAAGCGTCGTTCAAACTCACTCAGGGATGGGGACTCAACCACGACCCTGGGCAGCCCATTCCAGTGCCTGAACACTCTCTCTGGGGAGAATTCCTTCCTGGTGTCCAATCCTCCTTGGGTGCTGTAGCTGGGGTCAGTCAATTTGAACAGATAGGGCAAGGCAGGCTGGAAGACAGGAATTTTCAGTCAAGATTGCTCCGCCAACAGGCGCCGCTCGCTGTGCTGTAGCAGGCTGAAGGTTGTCCTATTCCCCGGAGCCACTCTGATAGATAAGAAGGTCCTGGGTATGTGACTGCTCAAGCGTGAAGAAATTTTTGTTGATATATTTTCGGAAACCAAGTTTTTTTTCCTTTAATAACCTGCAGGGCTACTCTTCAGCAAGATTACCAGTCAGCTCTCATAGCCTGGGCTACAGTAAGCTGGGTCACCCTCCCGTTGTTCAGAAAACCTGGTTTGGTTGCCGGCTTGCCTTAACTGCGCCAAGGAACGTGCAGCGCGAGCAACACAAATCTGAGCGTTTTCGGCAAACCAAACGAGAGCAGGAGTAGTTATCAGAGGAAGGTGACGCCTCTGTAAAGATGCAAATCAGCTGGGGATCAAAACAGGAACGCAGCTCGGTTTTTACAAGGTGAAAATTGTTTACTTTGCTCCAGGATGTTTTTTTAATATCATGAGTTGCTACCAATGAGGTTTTGCACAACATTAGACACTTTAAAAATGAGAACTATGGTGCACTGAGCCTCGCTTCTGAAATCACACACAGAATCATCATGGCTGGAGAGGACCTCAAGGGTCATTGAGTCCAACCTTGAAATGCAGGGATCTTGGCTACCAACTGCTGTCGCTTGCAGACTGACCACTGCGGAAAGAGCCAACAGGAAAGACTGCCCTTCCTGCACTTACAGCATAAAGGTTTGTGTTTTGCTTCTTGCTCTCAAGCAGGGAGCACTACGACACAAAGGACTCACACAGAGCAGAAACACAGAATGTTAGGGACTGGAAGGGATCTCAAAAGATCATCCAGTCCAGTCCCCCTGCCACAGCAGGATCACCTAGATCAAGTCACACAGGAACATCTGCAGGCGGATTTCATCTGGAGTCTCCAGAGAAGGAGACTCCACAACCCCCCTGGGCAGTCCCTTCCAGTGCTCTGTCACCTTCACCGTGAAAAAGTTCCATCTCATACTGACGTGGAACCTTCTCTGTTCCAGCTGATACCCACTGCCCCTTGTCCTATCATTAGACGTCACTGAGCAGAGCCTGGCTCCATCCTCCTGACACCCACTCTTCTCATATTTATCGACATAATGATGTCACCCCTCAGTCTTCTTTTCTCCCAGCTCAAGAGGCCCAGCTCCCTCAGCCTTTCCTCATCAGGGAGATGCTCCACTCCCTTCATCATTTTTATGTCTCTGCACTGACTCTCTCCAGCAGCTCTGTGTCCCTCTTGAACTGAGGGGCCCAGAATTGGACACAACACTCCAGATGTGATCTCACCAGTGCAGAGTAGAGGAGGCAGAGAACCTCTCACCATCTGCTAACCACCCCACTTCTGATCCACCCCAGGATGCCGTTGGCCTTCTTGGCCACAAAGGCACATTGCTGGCTCATGGTCATCCTGCTGTCCAGTTGGACCCCAGGTCCCCTTCTCCTACACTGCTCTCCAACAGGTCAGTAAAGCAGGACCTGCCCACAGCAAGTACTGGGCCAGAGAGCCTGCTCTGGTCAGGGGGAGGCAGGCTGAAGGGCCAGGGCACTTGTAAGCAAAGACCTGCTGTCTTTTAAAGTGTTGAATAGTCTGGTAGGGATTCCAGAGCACAGCTGGCTCAAGAAAGTAGAGCTCTGAGTGACTGCCCCCTTTTTGCTACCATGCCTCCTCATCTCGGTTGGGTTAACCCAGTTTAACCTGACAACCACCAATTAGCAATGATCTGCCCTCTCACCAGCAACCAGCTGAAAAGGAAGCTTCCACAGACTTCTTGCGTCGCACTGCGAGACATCAGACACGGCACCAGCTCTCCCGTGGTGTCGAGCAGCCTGCTGCCTTCCTCCCTTCTAAAAAATTCTAGTCCTGCAATCTGCCATCAAAATTATGATTCCCCCTTAGGAAACTTCTGCTCCACGACACTTCATCCCACCCAGAGCTTAAACATCCCTCACCGTTCCCTTTTTGAACTTTGTTGTTCAGCTACAAGGCTCCATCCTCTCGTGCATCCCCTTTCAACGTCATCTCTCACCTGCCCGACAAGAAGCAGAAGCAGGGATCAGCGTTGCTTTCGCATCCTCCTGCTCTCCTCACGTCCCAATGGTTCTGTCTCCACCAGACAGCTGAGGATCTCACCTGGGTGCTGCTGGACAAGACCACACTTCTGCCCTCCAAGAGTCTGCAAGCTCATCCCAAAGCACCCTGAAGCTGTCCACAGACTTCAGCAGAGGTTCTTCAATCCCGAAGCCACAGCGGGTGAGGGAAGCAGTCAGAATGACCATGACAGAGCACAGACCCCTGGGCACCAGGTACTGAAGAAGCAGTCTGCCACCTGCTTCCTTTGAACTAGACCCCCCCCAAACCATCACAGTCACATAAAACCAGGTGCTCAGATATTACCTGTGTGCCAGGCAGGGTGACGCAGGATGGAACATGAGACCAACCCACAAAGCATCAAGCCACCCCAAATAAGCCATTTGAAAGACACACATCTCTCAGTGATGTTCTTTGAGCAGAGGGTGACATTTGGAGGCACGCAGGAGAAAGGGAGCATGCACAAGTACTTTGTATGGTACAGTACAAAGAACCCTGAAGTTCTTAGGGTAAAAGACCAGAAGTGTTGCTTGGATGCTGACTTGCCTGTGCCTTCTCATGATGAAGAGAGTGGAACATCTCCCTGATGAGGAAAGGCTGAGGGAGCTGGGGCTCTTGAGCTTGGAGAAAAGGAGAAGGTGAGGTGACCTCAATCATGTTGATAAATCTGTGAAGGGTGGGTGTCAGGAGGATGGAGCCAGGCTCTGCTCAGGGGCATCTGGTGATAGGACAAGGGGCAATGGGTGTGAGCTGGAACAGATGAGGTTCCACATCAATATGAGAAAGAACTTCTTCACCATGAGGGTAACAGAGCACTGGAAGGGGCTGCCCAGGGGGTTATCGAGTCTCCTCCTCTGGAGATGTTTAAAACCTTCCTTGACATGTTCCTGTGCAACTTCATCTAGGTGAACCAGCTGTGGTGGGAGGACTGAACTAGATGATCTTTCAATGTCACTTCCAATCCCTGATGTTCTATGGTTCTCTCTCCTGTATCATAAAAAATACACATGGCAAAAGCCCAGTTCTGCACTGAGGCTGGAGGAGGCAGCACCTTCACCTCAAAAGACTGAAATATGCAGGCAGTGGCCTGGCAACTCGCTTCCCCATCCTGAGAACCTCCTGAACACTTCATTCAGCCCACTTCACAGAGTCATAGAATCATCAGGGGTTGGAAGTGACCTCGTATCACAGAACATTGCCCCTTGTCCTATCACTAGATGACACTGAGAAGAGCCTGGCTCCATCCTCCTGACAGCCACCCTTCACATATTTACCAACATTAATCAGTCTTCTCTTCTCCAAGCTCAAGAGACCCACTCCCTCAGCCTTTCCACATCAGGGAGATGTTCCACTCCATCATCCTCGTTGCTCTAAGCTGGACTCCCTCCAGCAGCTCCACATCCCTCTTGAACTGCAGTCCTAACAGCAGGAGATTCCAGGCCAAGGACTGAACGTGGCCTGGCACTCCTTGTGACTGTTCGCTTCATGCCGATTTCACAGCTACTGCACGAGCCCTTGACTTCATCGCTCGCAGCTCCTTGGCAGAACGTCAGGTAGCAAAACCGGCCTTGAGAATCGCCAGGTTCTGCCAGTTCCTCTTCAACAGAAAAGCCAGTTGCTTTGGGCAGCAGTTATCCAGCTGAGGTAATTTTCACTACAATCAGAGTAGAAGAGGCGACTCCGTCCCAAACCCCGTTTCATTCGTGCTAAACTGCTCTCCAAACTGCCAACCCCAGTCGTGTGATTGTAAATACGATCGATCTCACGAATTCTCCAAACGTTTCCTTCATGAAGTGGAAGGATCCACGTAAATAAGTGACAGACAGAGGCAAGGATGAGAAAGTCACAAAAGTGAAAGCAGCAGCTGTCGCTGACTTCTCACCTGAGCAGCGCGAGCAGGGCAGGGCAAGAACCCCACGCGAGCTGTCTGGGAACGGACCTCTTGGTCCTGTGACTCAACACTAGAGCCAGCAGCTTCCAGAACCAGTTCTTGTCTCCTTGTAGGGCTTTACAGCTGCATCTCTCTTACACAAGACCCTGGGAAGATTCAGAGGTGAATCTTTGCCTGAAATACTAAACCAGTGATCAGTGCAAAGAGTAGAAGGATGCTGAACACTTAGATACTGGAGTCACTCCCACCAGCTCTCCAACCTGTTAGGAACAAACTTGCAGCTCTTCATTCACAGAACCACAGAACATCAGGGATTGGAAGGGACCTCGAAAGATCATCCAGTCCAATCCCCCTGCCACAGCAGGATCACCTAGACCAAGCTGCACAGAAACAGATTACACAACCACAGAGCATTAGGGGTTGGAAGGGAGCTTGAAAGATCTAGTCCAATCCCCCTGCCACAGCAGGATTCACAAGCTGGATGTGGGGCCAGGGCTATGGGGTCTCAGTGGGACGATCATAATGTAAAGCATGTAGAAGCCGGGGTCATTCTATAGTGAAACCAAAACTCTCCCTCAAAAACCCGTTAGGGAAAATATAGGAAATTTGGAAGAACGCAGTGGAGAACCTGCTGCCGAGCCTCAGACCTGAAGCACAGCAACATGCACGGCAAAACCCTCTGCAGAGAGCAATCTCCATCTACACCACAAGCACAGGCCCCCTTCTGCTGACTGGAGGCTCAAGAATCAGCTGCAACTTTCTCCAGGGTGCTGCCCAGAAGGTCTAGAATCACAAGCGAGAACAAGCTTGGGCAAGCCGAACAAAAGAGAGGCTACAGGAGACAAAAGACAGCCGCAGCCACGCTGCAGCTTGCCGAAGCAACACGTCTTCCTGAGCACGTTGACGTGCGCGAGATCCTTCCCGCTCACGTCGCTTTGTCACAACGGCTTTCGCTGAGGAGTCCTTTTCAGCCCCGCGGCCCCTCCAGACATACTTGCCAAAGACAGTAGGAGAGCAACACGCGAGCGAGTTAGCCCTGTAGCTGTGCGTCGTTACGCAGATGTGAAGGAAAGACAAGCGCAAGATGGTCCGAGAGGAAAACTGAAGTGAAAGAGGTAAATGTGTTGCGACCTCAGATCACACGCCATCATTTTCTGGAGTCATCTTCACCGAGTTCCTCTTCCCAGCTTCTTGATTCGCTAGAAGTTGAGCGCGGCTCACCGCTCCTGCCCTCACGAGTAGGCTTTACGTGCTGCCGTCACCGCAGAGCGTGTCTGCATCCTCGTCTGTGAGCATCACTGAGAGACGGGGACCAAACAAGAGCAAGAGGAATGTCCTCCCGACGGCAGAAGGCTTGTTTTCCTCCTGCACTCGCAGCATTAAGCCAACCACTGGAATTAAAACCATTGCTAAGGACAATCATCAAATGCCTTTTGTGCAGCAGCGCCTAACAGAAGCCTATAATCATCTCCCCTCCATGCACAGGGAGGAATCACGGTACAAGACCTGTTGAGCTTCACGATCCCCTCTTGCCTTTTATCTATGATTCTATGAAACAAGTCAAGACACCACAGAGTAAATGATCTACCCTCTGGAACCACAGAACAGCTTTGGCTGGAAGAGGCCTTTAAGATCAAGTCCATCCTTTGACCCAGCATGGCCAGGTCACCCCTAGACCACGTCCCTAACGGCCAGGTCGCCCCTAAGCACTACATCTATATGCTTTTTAAATACCTCCAAGGATGGTGGCTCCACCATCGCTCTGGGCAGCCTCTTCCCCTGTTTGATGATCCTTTTGGTGAAGAAACTCTTCCTGACATCCAGCCTAGACTTCCCCTAGCACAGCTTGCAACCATCTCCTTGGTTTCTATTGCTTGCTGGGAGAGTAGGCTGCCCCCCTCCTTGCTCCAACCTCTTTCCAGGTAGTAGTAGAGCAATGAGGTCACCCCTCAGTCTCCTTTTCACAGAACATTAGGGATTGGAAGGGACCTCAAAAGATCATCCAGTCCAATCCCCCTGACACAGCAGGATCACCTAGATCCAGTCGCACAGGAACATGTCCAGGTGGGTTTTAAACATCTCCAGATAAGGAGACTTCAAGTTCCTTCTCTTATTGATGTTGAACCTCCTCTGTTCCAGCTGACACCCACTGCCTGGAGAAAGGGTTCATTAATATCATCGCCAACAACAGAGGGCTTCACAGAACCACAGAACCTTAGGGATTGGAAGGGACCTTGAAAGATTCCCCCATCATCACATGAACCCTGAGCAGCCAAGCTCTTGACCAGGCTGCATGAGCCCTTGGCAGGACTGCTGGGCAGGATGAGGGAGACAGCTGCCAAGCCTACCTCTTGCAATTTCTTTCTCTCACAGATCTTGGCCGTTTCCTCACAGCAGTTTGATGTCATAAGTGTTATTTGTCAACGAGGTGATGATCTCAAACTAAAAAGAGAACTTTTAAAACCCACCTGGGTATGTTCCTATGCGACTTGGTCCAGGTGGTCCTGCTCTGGCAGGGGGATTGGACTAGATGATCTTTCGAGGTCCCTTCCAATACCTAATGTTCTGTGATTCTGTGAAACCTCCTCCCTTCTGTTGCCTTGATAACGTTTCAGAACTGTCCTGCAGTTCCATCAGCGACACCTCCCGTTGAGGTCCCTTCTAATCCTTGATGTTATGCGATATGTTCCTGCGCAACTGGATCTAGGGGATCCTGCTGTGGTGGGGGGCTTGGACTGGATGATCTGCCAAGGTCCCTTCTGACCTGTTAATGTTGTAGGACAATGTGTTTTGCAAGGAAAGTTGAACGGTGTCGTACCTGATCCCAGTAGGATGACCCCATTTCCCAACATATTGTTGGCACACGGACGGGGAGCATCCACTAGGAATCTGGGAGGTGGGAGAGGACCAAGAGGTTTGCATCTCAAACCCCATGTCCGCGGAGAGATGAGTTTCAAAACCCAAGTGCTTCTACCACCAGAGCTCACAAGAAACCAGACTGACTAACTTCTGTTTCCAAAACAAAACCGCAAATCACAGAACGTTAGGAATTGGAAGGGACCTCAACAGACCATCCAGTCTGATCCCCCTGTAAACAAGGAACGTGAAGCAAACCACCTCGAACAGACCCAAACAAAGCCCAGCCCCAACTTCCATAATTATTGGGAGTGCTCGCTCTCGTTAACAAGGGGGTAATTGTTTCTGGTTTGTAACTTGAGCTGAGATAAAAGGAGTTAGTTAATAATTTATACTGTACGA
The DNA here is from genome assembly GCA_013400115.1 of Rhinopomastus cyanomelas. Lineage (NCBI taxonomy): Eukaryota > Metazoa > Chordata > Aves > Bucerotiformes > Rhinopomastidae > Rhinopomastus > Rhinopomastus cyanomelas. The sequence continues at coordinate 2,330,593 of VXBP01004733.1, forward strand.
TGTAAAAAGGGGGCTGTGAAAAGGCTACGGAAGGATTTGAATTAAACAGTCGCCCTTTTAATATCTCACAAGAGATTTTTCTGCACTAATTCATTTAATTTAGTGGACACAGCAGTGTGGCCCATTGATTGTGGACAAAACTTCTGAAGGGCCTGGTGTGCACCCCTGTTAAAACGTGGGAAGAGAGTAAAGTTGGCCGTGAATTAATTTGATTCTGTACATAATTCTTTTTCAATGGGATTCTGTGTCCCATTGCAAAGGCATGAAAAAAGGAGACACTGAGTTTGATTGCTCAATATTCATCTACATTTTCCTCTCTATGAGCACAATATGCTCGGCTTAATTAACTTTTCTCAAAGGTGAAGCAGTGCGCACCATCTGCTGGGAGACAATCACATTTGTATGCCTCTCAGAATAATCCCTTTACCGCTCAAACTGCCATCATATAGTCGCCAGCCCCGAGACTCTCAAACGCTAGCGCCTGGGACAGACACCAAAGTCGCCGTGCTCCGGCGCTATGCGGTGCAGGACGAGGACGGGCACCCCGGCGCGCGGAGGTGGACGGCTGCGGGGGCTTGGGAGCATTTTGTTTGTTTGCCGCAGCGTTGCTTTTCCCAGCGTAGCCCGCGTCCTCTCTCGGGAATTATTTCGAGCTTGCTTTCCATCATCTTCTTCCCAAATTAAAAATTCTTCATGCTTCGTTTAAAGCCCAGCTCAAGAACAACTGCTCAGCGGGGGCTGCCTCCTATTCTGCTACCTCTTAATTTTAAATCAAGGAAAGAAAAGGAAAAGGCTGTATGAAAAGAATCATCAAGTCACTCAAAATCCCAATACGAAATATTGAGGCAAAGTTTAGCCATTTAATTTTTTAATCAAGTCTCAAGGACCACACAGTACTATCAAGGGCCTGCTGAACTTGCTCTAAAGCTGGGTCATTATTTGATCTTTGTGGCTGGTAATCTGATTATCTCATTGTGGAGGTAAACTTCAGACCCAATCTTGTTAGCAGCTGGCTAGGCTGGATTACTACAACTACTGAGCTGGAAAATGAACTGAGCAGTCCAGCTTTGGACTTGCTCTCTTTGAGCCTGAGGTTGGCTACTTCAGGGTGTCTACTTTTGTGTTGGAATCAGCACTTTATTCTGGAATCTCCCTCGGCAGTGTAAACAAATTCTCTAATGATAACGTCTAGGCAGGACTTTAAAACACCAGTAGCCAAGGGCTGGGGACAGGTAGGGCAGCGCTGGAAAAGCAGCCGCAATGGGGATATTTAATTAAAGCTATTAATGAAGAAAGCGGGGGCTTTTCTTTACTTTTTAGGTTCACACTGGCCTGGGTTGCTAAAATATGCAAATACTCACAAGAGTTGTGTGGTCCCCGCTTAAGACACTCACAGTTTTGCTTGTGGTCTCATGGCGGCATTGACTGCTTTTACAGTGAATGCACAGCCCAGTCAAAGCACAGAAAGTCTCGAAAAATAGCCTGAAAGGGTTCAAAGGATCCAAAAGACAAAAAAGGACTAAGCTGGGATTTTTATGTACACTGAAAAGAAGAATAAAATATAAGTTCCCTAATGCAGGCTGTTATGGCAATGTTCCCCGTATCAAAGCGTGATGGTGCCACGGAAGAGTGCTAAAATTTTTCTTGCACACCATATGCAAAAGAGAAGTGGGAACAATTTAGGCCAGCGGTGATTTTGCTACACGAACCATTGAATGCTCTTTTTTGACACTCTATTGAGGGAACAAGGAATTCAAAGAGTTTGAACTCGAACAAGTTTTCTGCCTCAATAGGCCATAATCAGCCCCAAAGAAGCGAGCACTGCTCAGCGCGGCGCTCTGCTCCCAAGGCTAACCGGGGTGTTTTTCGCCCGCTATTATCGGGCGCATCAAAGCGGGGTCTCTTATGCCGGCTGCCCTCGGCGATGCCGCTAAACCCCAAAATCCTTGGGTCTGCTCCTGAACACCCCAAGACCTGCTAGGCGTTCTCACATATCGATGCCACACAGAGGAGCCCTTAAAAACAGCTCTGGCCGGCGAAATGGAGCAGCCAACCACTGGTTTTGTGCTGAACATAGCGCTGCGTGGAGTGTGCTGGGCTCGAGAGGCTCACATGGGCTTTCGCCACCATTGAAGGAAAACTTTCCTGCTGTACTCCAGGGATCAGCAGCGAAGCGCTCAGCTCCACAGTTCCCACCTCTTTGAGCTCTTGAGCCAACGGCGGTGAAGCCAAACAAAGACTTTTTGGTGGACTTCAGCGCCGTTTTCTTTCCCTTTCTCACGTGGAACGCCCAAACGCATTGCTACACACGCACGCCGTTAACTATTTGCCAAGGGATTACTTCTGCTCTGCTCCAGCAGCACTGGCTGCAGGTCCGCGGAAGTCCATGTGTGTTTGAAAGGCTGAAGCACGATGCACCCCTCACAAAACGACGCCTCTGCCGTTTCTCACAGGGGCAAGACCGGGATGCTGCAGGCAGTGCTTGTGCTTTATGTTCTCTTGTCTACAACAAGCCTAACCCAGTTAACCAACAGCACTGTGTTGAGCTGTCTTGGGAATCATGCTCATGACACAACACACCAGCTCAGCGAAGCAGCACAGCACCTCAAATGCAGTCCCACAGCTCTGCCCACTTTCACCACTCTGGTTTACTTTGTTGTGTAGGAAGTGGACAAGATATTGGGGTTAAACAGCCCTCAAAAAGCAGTCCCACAGCTCTGCACACTTTCACCACTCTGGTTTACTTTGTTGTGTAGGAAGTGGACAAGATGTTGAGGTTAAACAACCCTCCCTCTAAGCACATTATTCACAGAACGCTAGGGATTGGAAGGGGCCTTGAAAGATTGTCCAGCCCAATACTCCTGACACAGCAGGATCACCTAGATCAAGTCACACAGGAACATTTCTAGATGGGCTTTAAACATCTCCAGAGAAGGAGACTCCACAACCCCCTGGGCAGCCCCTTCCAGTTCTTTGTCACCCTCACCATCAAGAAGTTCATTCTCATATTGATGTGGAACCTCCTCTGTTCCAGCTGACATCCACTGGCCCTTGTCCTCTCATTAGATGCCACTGAGCAGAGCCTGGCTCTGTCCTCCTGACACCCTCCTTCACATATTTATAGACAAAAATGAGGGCCACCTCTCAGCCTCCTTTCTTCCAAGCTAAGGAGACCCAGCTCCCTCACCTTTTCCTCATCAGGGAGGTGTTCTGTACCTGACACCCACCCATGTGGCCATGATTCACTCTAGAGTGACAGCCGGTGCCCCTTGTCTGTTACTGCTCAGGTTTCACTGCCCGATTTCTCACCTTATAAAACAGGATCAGTTTCTATTTGCACATGAAGCACGGTCACGTCTAGCGCAATGCACAGACCCATTGCTACCAAAGTTTTAACACTCTAACACAGAGCCACTTGTGATCTCCTTGCCAGCTGCAACGATTTCTGTTTTGATTATGGTCCTAGTTGACCGACTCACAGAACATTAGGGATTGGAAGAGACCCCCAAAGATCATAGATTCATAAGGGATTGGAAGGGACCTCCAAAGATCATCTAGTCCAATCCCCCCGCCGCAGCAGGATCTATACAATTAACATTAATCCTTAAGCAAGACACGAACAGTATCCACCTGCCCCCAGTATATACAAGTTTCACTCAATATGATTGATTGGAGGTGGCCGTCTACTTGTAATCCAAGCTTCACTTTTTCCACAGGATAAACTATCGGAAGTATAAAGCCCGACACAATAATCTAGCCTTCTAAATCGATGCCTCTTTTCTTCTTGCTTACAATAGCCCAGATCATCCGAAACATCGCCCGAGTAAATAGATCGTTTGTCACGAGCTAAAAACTGTCATCATTAAGTTGATTAATCAAATGCTGCTCTAGAAGACGGATTGAACCACAAAATACTCAGCCTAGCGCTGTGTGCTTGAGGAGATTAATCTGAGGCACGAGACGGCCAACGCGGTATAACTCTGCGCTCACGCTTTATTTAGGGAGCCATCAATTAGCCTGTTCTCCCTCCTTCTACTGGTTTGTATTTCTAAACAACGAGAAGGCAATTTGCTCCGCAGCGAGCGTGCTTCCTGCAAACACAAAGGGTTAGTTAAGCGCCTCCTCGCTCCGCGATTCTATAAACCGCAACCTTGACTCCGGGCACAGAAAGGAAATTAATGATGAGGCTAGAATTTACAGCGGAGTCACTCCTCTCGGGTTAGCGCTAATTTCCTCTCTATAATGTAATTATAATTCTGGTAGCATAAGGAAAGTCTCAAAAGTGTTTCATTCCTTCATTATCTTGGATCGCGCTCTCGCTCACTCGCTCTCTCCCCAGGATTAATATAGTCCGCACGCAGACACAAGCCTCTGCCACAAACAGCGCCGAAAAAGCACTTAATCAGCTTTTATTGTTTAGGAGAGTAAAAGAAGATGAAGTGGTCTGTCAGGGTCTCCTCTCCTGGTTGTTAGTGAGAGTCGTGGGGCTGTAATGGATTAAAAGGATGTGCGGCACCGGCGCCTTCCCTTCGCAAACACTTGATGTCTCAAGTGCTATCAAAACTCAGCATCCAGAAAAACACTGTCGTTTCACCCATCAGATCACTCAACAGGACCAGGCTGATAAGTCACGTCACAGACCAAGGCTATCGCACAGGTGTGTGAAAAGGCCACACCGAGGCCATGGACACCATCCACCGGCTGCCCACTCTGGAGCACTTTCCATCAGCCAAACAACAAGGGGCTCCAAGCAGCGGCACAGCCAGCAGGCTGCCATTGCTCCTGTCACAGAATTACCCAACATTAAGGACTGGAAGGGACCTCGAAGGGTCAGCTAGTCCAATCCCCCTGGCACAGCAGGATCACCTGGATCCAGTGACACAGGAACATGTCCAGGTGGGTTTTAAACATCTCCAGAGAAGGAGACTCTACAACCCCCCTGGGCAACCCCTTCCAGTGCTCTATCACCCTCACTGGGAAGAAGAAATTCCTTCTTATATTGATGTGGAACCTCCTCTGCTCCAGCTCACACCCACTGCCCCTTGTCCTATCATTAGATGAGACTGAGCAGAGCCTGGCTCTATCCTCCTGACACCCACCCTTCACATATTTATAGACATTACTGGGGTCACCCCTCAGTCTCCTCTTCTCCAAGCTCAAGAGACCCAGCTCCCTCAGCCTTTCCTCATCAAGGAGGTGTTCCACTCCCTTCATCATCTTTGCGGCTCTGTGCTGGACTCTCTCCAGCAGCTCCATGTCCTCCTTGAACTGAGGGGCCCAGAACTGGACACAATGCTCCAATGCACCCATGGGTGCTAACCCTAGTGGCTAGAAGACAGCCAACATACCCCACTGAACCCAGGTGGAACCCCAATTACCCAGGCACAGCATCTCCCTCCGTGACACACCACGAGCGGGACAGCGCTGCTCCCCTGCCCACGGAGAACGCTCTCGCACGCACGCGAGTGCCCGTCCTCCCGCTTACGCTACAGAAGGATCTTTAAAATGTTAACTTATCAAAAATACACCAGAGGAAAAAGCAGTAGCCTGGATGTTACCCCCTACTAATGAGGCACTGACGCATAATTATTACAACACACACGCTTCTCTCCGCAGAGGAATGTTTATAAACACTGAAACAGCCAAGTTTGCACTTGAGTCACAGGAACAAATTGTTTCCCTCCTGCAGTTCGTGTGTTTGGGGTTTTTTCTTAGCACAGGAATATTTAATGCAATTTCATAAGACTATGTGCAGCCGTTTAGAGTCTGGACCTTTACTACTTGCTGCCCTAAATGAGACTATAAAGCAGGAGCACAGCTGTAACTGAAGGCTTAGCTGTTAGTAAGGTGTCTCTTAATTGTTATTAAAGTGTCTGTTACTCTGGGTTTGGGCTACGAGGGCACGTGCTTTAGGAGGGAACAGGAACGGGGCTACCAGAGGGAGAAGACCTGGTGTGACCTGTGGTGGAAATGCAGACAGGAGACCAAAGAATTACTCTGGTGTCTCCCACTCACTCTTTTCTCTCTCCCTTGACCAGACATTGCTCATGGCAGGTGTGAGCAAGATCATAGAATCATAGAATCATAAGGGATTGGAAAGGACCTCGAAAGATCATCTCGTCCAATCCCCTTGCCACAGCAGGATCACCAAGATCACCTGCAAGATGAATCCCATCCGCTAGCTACAAGCCCTCTCCCCAGGAGGAGGGTGGATCACAGAATACTAGGGATTGGAAAGGACCTCAAAAGATCATCTAGTCCAATCCCCCTGACACAGCAGGATCACCTAGATCCAGTCACACAAGAACATGTCCAGCTGCACTTTAAATGTCTCCAGAGAAGGAGACTCCACAACCCAACCTGGGCAGCCCCTTCCAGTGCTCTGTCACCCTCAACATGAAGTTCCTTCTCATATTGACGTGCAACCTCCTCTGTTCCAGCTTGCACCCATTGCCACCTGTGCTATCATTAATTGAGACTGAGCAGAGCCTGGTTCCATCTTCCTGACACTGACCTTTCACATATTCATGAACATCAGTGAGGTTACCCCTCAGTCTTCTCTTCTCCAAGCTCAAGAGTCCCAGCTCCCTCAGGCTTTCTTCATCAGGGAGGTTTTTCCATCCCTTCAGTGATCCCTTCTCTTCTCCATGGGACACAGGAAGCTGCCTGGATGCCCTCGTAGGGCATCCAAACACCTGTCCTTCCAGCACAACACCACTCTCCTGTTCCCTCCAGTTAGGTCAGCAGGATTGTAGATGGCTGACCTCTACTACAGGTGGAGAAGCATCCCCCAAAGCCAAGCAGTGAGAGCAGCAGGAACAACCCAGGATGGTGCCCCAGAGCACACCAGCATCACTGACAAGTCCTCCTCCATGCAGGCAGGATCATAAAATCACTCTGATTGGAAAAGACCCCCGGGATCATCGAGTCCAACCATCTATCCTGCCCTACAGTTCACCCGTAAACCAGATCCCTCAACACCTCATCCAGGGATGGCGACTCAACCACCTCCCCGGGAAGCCCAGAGTCAGGGCCCGACTGCCCGGCCAATTAAAAATAAATCACCATGAATATTAAAAGGTGGCTGAAAGATCCCAGTAGAGGACCCAAGTCCCTTCCAGAGCCAGAAGACTGGAGCTAGCTAGGCAGAGGAGGCACCACTGCACGTCAATCAAAGCTGAGAAATCAATACTTAGCAGTCTATCAAAGGCAAGGAGAAGCACCCATCCCGCTCGCAGTGCGGCCACCCTCTGCATCTTTAATTTAGCTCTGAGCTCCCTGCATGAACAAACCAACTCATTTAACCGGGTTTAGCCTACAGACGACAGTAAATAACCTTCCCAGCAAAGAATAACGAGGGGAGCGAAATTAGGGGTACAAAAGCCCTGGTGGGAATGTACACCCCTAAACCACGATATATTTTCCCTTCGCCTCGACGCGCTGCACTCCAGGAAACGTCGTCCGTCACCTCGACAGCACGCTTCCGTCTCGCGCCCCCAAGTTTATTTACCTAAATTATTCACGCTGCTTTTGTTTGTGGCTACATCTTAATTTCCTTCTTTTCATTCACCTGTCACGGCCATTTCGATTCGCATCCCAGGGGCGACGCGCAAAATCTTTCCTCTGGAAGCACCGCGGTGTCGCCGATGCTTTTCTCCCTTTTCAGATTATTCTGTCTTCACACAGTGAAGAATAAATACCCACCCAGATCATTTAATGTTTTCAAGAAAACTGTCCATCACCAAGATGATGCGTTGGACACCCGCCTGGAGATGTTCCTGCTCTGGTTGGGGCATTGGGCTAGATGAGCTTTCGAGGTCCCTTCCAATCCCTGATGTCCTGTGATCCTGTTTGACTTGATCTAGATGATCCTGCTCTGGCAGGAGGATTGGACTGGATGATCTATCAAGGTCCCTTCCAATCCCCAACATTCTGTGATCCCATGACTGGATGAAAGATAATGATTCTACAATAAGAATTTAAACAACATGTCCTATGTCAGCAGGGAGCACCGGGCGCCCCGCAAACAGAGCGAACGATTCTCCTCCTCCTCCTGCATGAAAAAGACGCCCACAGCAGCAAACCAGGGATCCTCAGACAACTAGTAACACTCATGACAAAACTCTTCCACCTGTGATGCAGAGCGACGCAACGGCATCGGTGTGTTTATTACTTGTGGGGAGAAGCAGCAATGAACCCCACAGATTTTATTACACAGTCAGTCATGTGTTGTGTTTCTTCTCCCTGGGCTAAGATTCTGGGAAGCAGAAAGATATCTATTGAAACGGGGTTGGTTTAGACAATAAAAATTATTTAAATGAAGGTGAAAGGCTGCAGTAATTAAAGAAACATCCAATGAACAGCCACAAATTTTATGGCCAAGTGGGGGAAAAAGAAAGTGGAAAGTTTTGGGGATGTTTATTTAAAACAAGTCCTGAGAACTTTTGGGGTCCCTTCCAACCCCTGATGCTCTGCGATTAAAGTTTGTCTTTGGGGTGCCCAGGAGACACCTGGAAGTTCTTCCTCCCCACCTCCCCCTTTCTCTTCAAAGTCTCACATGAACCTCAGTCGTTCAGAAGGACCCTCGCGAGCGCGCAATGCGGAGAGCCCGCGCGTGCAAACAGCGCCCCGTTTCAAACAGACCGGGCTCATTGGAAAAGAGAGTTGGCTTTGATTTCTTTCAGAAGGATAAAATGAAAGGGACACTGATACATATTTTAAGCCCTGTGAATTCACAATGGGGCTTTGGAATAAAGAGGTAAAAACCTTTGAACTAAACAAAGGTCCATCGTGGTGCGCTTCTTTCTCACAAGCACCTTATAAAAGGAAATGATGCCAGAGAGAGGGTCCAGGCGGCTTTAGCCACCACACCTCTGCTCCACAGCACCCCGGCGTCCTTCGCGGGCTGTCTGAGCCTCCTGCACGCTCCGGCAGTGACTCCTCTTGGAGCTGATCCCTTGTCTGTTTGTGAGTCGAATGCCCTGTGAAAGTATCTGCTCATGAGCTTACATCTGAGAGTCTCTTTGTACTGAGCAAAGCCTGTAGTCTAGCAGGCTGCATTAACTTGATTAAAGTGGGACCAGAGACGGTTACTTAGGTTCTTACTTTGCTCTTAGATTAAAGACGAGAAAGCCTTCTTCTCTCAAGGTTTGTCTGCCAAACTGCAACTTTCAAAAGGGTCAACAAAAGACAAAGGCTCTTATAACAGAAGGGAAGAGGCTTTTATAACAAATGGTTTCTAATTGCCCCTTTGTTCTGACAAGGCAGCAGTTGTACCGGCTGAAACATAACAAGCCATCAGCGTTTCCTGATGGAGAGGTTGTACTTGGGCTGCAAAGAAGCAGCTCCCTTCAAGCTGCAGTAATTTCAGAAACCTTTTTGCCTTGTAAATAACACCGTATTTAATCCACTTGAACCCAGAAGAGGAGCACCCACGACTGTCTGTGTGCGACAGTGACTTTCCACTAGCGGGCTGTGTGACTGCTCGAGAATTCCTGCCGTCCCGCCTCTAAGCAGCAGCACTGGAAGGACCCTCAGCTGTGGCTTTTGCTCCCCATGTACAACACACATACTCCTTCCCAAATACAATCTAGTGGGGGGATCAATGGGCTACTTTCTGATCTGGATTATTCCATTTAAAACTCACCTGGACATGTTCCTGTGTGACTCGATCCAAGTGATCCATCTGCGGCAGGGGGATTGGACTGGATGATCTTTCGAGATCCCTTCCATTCCCTAATGTTCTGCAATTTTAATTTTGCAGATACATGAGGGATATTCACATAACATTAGGGATTGGAAGGGTCCTCAAAAGATCATCCAGTCCAATCACCCCACCACAGCAGGATCACCGTGACCAAATCACACAGGAACATGTCCAGGTGGGTTTTAAACATCTGCAGTGAAGGAGACTCTACAACCCCCCTGGGCAGCCCCTTCCAGTGCTCTGTCACCCTCACCAGGAAGAACTTCCTTCTCATATTGATGTGGAACCTCCTCTGCTCCAGCTCACACCCACTGCCCCTTGTCCTATCACTAGATACCATTCTCCACTGGCTCCATTCTCCTGACACCCACCCTTCCCATATTTATCAACATTAATGAGGTCACCCCTCAGTCTCCTCTTGTCCAAGCTCAAGAGACCCAGCTCCCTCAGCCTTTCCTCAACAGGGAGATGTTCCATTCCCTTCATCATCTTCATGGCTCTGCTCTGGACTCGCTCCAACAGACTGCCAGTGACCAAAGGTGCTACCACAATGCCAGAGACCACCTCCTTCATCAAGAGGAAGGAATAATACTCATTATTCCTGGCACACTCTCTCTCCCTGGCCTGCTCCACCTGGAAGAGTCCTCAACATCCCTCAGCAAACCCAGCAGCCTCCCTCCAGAGACAGATGACTTTCTAGGGCAGGAGCTATGTGGCTGCAGACTGATTGCTACGGGAGGAATAATAATTACTGATACAACACAACATTAACAATGAAGCCGTGAAAGAGCCAACGGCATCTCTCTGGGAAAAAAAGCAATGTAGAAAGCAAACAGAAAACTACTTTCCCCTCAGAAAAATACAGAACATTGATTACTCTTAAAGGGACTCTCTCAACTTCCCTCTGAGGACTTCCATTGATCTCAGATCTGGTTTTCCTCGCAGGCAAAAAATATAAGTATTCTCTTGACATTCTCCTCTCTTCGGCAGACTGGGCTAACATGGAGGTTTTTATTTCAAATACACACATAGCTGTGATGTCCCCTGGACTAGGCTACCCGTCCCCTCCGTACACATACGACGGCACTTCAAGCAGCAGCCTTTCCTTCTGTCAAGGCACGCAGAGGGACTGGTGGTGGCAGGTGTCCCCTTTGCTGCTGGTAGGGCTTCTACGCGCAATGGAGAGCCCAGGTTCACCCGGAGAGCACAAAAGCAAAACTCACTTCGAGAAGTAAGTTCAAATGGCTTCTTTTCCCTGGGGTTCTCTAGGGTCGAAGGAAGCAGGCTAAGGTCCAGGCTGCCAGCGAGACGCACATAAACAGATCGTAATGTTTTTAAAGTCAGCATCCTACTTGGTAGAGAAGAAATCCTTCAGAACATGGACGCAGGGATTTATGTGTTTTGTCATAGTGCTCTTCAAGAAGAGCTGCTGATACCGCAGTGCTTCCATCACAAAGCAGAAGTCACCTCCTTAGCTAATTTAGCAACCTAGGATTTTGTTAAACAGAGGCTACAGCCCCAGGAGCCCCGAGTCACTGGCGTGATCACCCCCTCACACCTTACAGCAGCAGCACCTGGCTCCAGACAGACATCTCAGAGCAGCAGGAAAATAGTGTGAGAGGGTCCATGGGAGAAAGCGTCTCACTTTCTCCTGTGACCAAAGGCAGAACAGTACATACCCAGTAGTTTGGAGTTGAGACCACTGGTGTCAGGCTTGAACCTGTTTGTTTCCCCCTTCTTTCTTTATTCTTCTTTCTCCTGCTGCTTGTAAATCCCATAGTTACGGAAAACCTACACCGATTCCTACGGAACCCTCTTAGATCACAGAATCACTCTGGTTGGAAAAGGCCCCTGGGATCGTCAAGTCCAAGCATCTACCCTACCTTACAAGTCCACGTCTAAACCACATCCCTCAACACCTCATCCAAACAGTATTTAAACCCATCCAGGGACAACGACTCAACCACGCCCCTGGGAAGCCCATTCCAGTGCCTGACAACCCTTTCTGTGAAAAAATTCTTTCTAACATCAAATCTAAACCTACCCTGCTGTAGTTGAGCCCCTTCCCTCTTGTTCTGTCACTAATTGCTTGTGAGTAGAGACCAGCACCAACCTCTCCACAACATCCTGTCAGGTAGTTGGAGAGAGAGATGGGGTCTCCTCTCAGCCTCCTCTTCTTCAGACTAAAGAGCCCCAGCTCTCAATCTGTCCTCATAAGCTTTGTTTTACTCTGTATTCACACTTGACTCCATCTATGGATAGATGTACATCCACTAACAGAAAAAGCTCTGAAATAGAGGCACCATTAGAGGCAGCACCAGCAGAAAAGACACCTCAGAACATCCTCCCACAGATACAAGGAAGGTGCCACAGAGCCCTTACCTTAGAAATCCTGCCCAGAGAAAGGTCATCAAGAGTCACCAGGTCTTCACTGCTTTCTAGGACTGTGCACAGAGGAACACGATACAATCCCACCTAGAAGGCAAACTGTGTGATGGTGCTGTCGTGATCCCCAGGGGGCAGGGCAAGGAGAGGGCTTGATTGAGGAGCTTTTAAAGATTGGCTGCTGCTCAGCCCACTCATCTTCTTCAATTGCTAACAGCTCCCACCTGGCTCATCCAGGGCACCTGGGGACAACCCTCCTGTTTAACCCTCGCAGCCTCCAGCATCGTCTGCTCTAGCAGCACAGCTGTGAGCTAGTGGGCTGCCTGCAAGCTGGGTGGGGAGTTCTGCCTGTGGGTGAGAACCCCTAGTCAGACATATTAAGGCCTCTTGGTGTCCCCAGGGCTCTGACCTGATCCTGGGTTTAAGGATCCTACACTTGACCCCTTCCACTGAAGGATGTGGAATTCCAGTCTCCGAGTCTCTTTTCTAGTTGTCTCCAAAGCCTCCAGCTTTACACCTGGGGCAAAGAACGTCCCCCACAAGGGCACTAGTCAGGGTCTTTTTCCAAGCACATGAAGTCACTAGCCAAGAATGAACTGGTGGCTTCAGAGACATCTAATCTTCCTCCTTACAGAGCTTCCACCCTAGGGCAGCCTGCCCACCACAGTCAGGAAGTGCAGCCAGCCAGCCACACCCTCTTCCCCGCCCTACTGCTGGATCACCCCACCACACACCTAGAAACATCGGCCATCATCCAAGAGCATCAGCAACCTCCTGGTGCTGCGGAAGAGGCTTCTTCAGCAAGGGGCCTATGGGGAGGCTGTGCCCAGAGCTGGAGGACTGTGTGGGCTGCAAAATGCTGATGGAGTCCTGCAGCTGCTCCAGAAGGGTTTCTCCTAATCCTGCTGCAGCTCAGCCAGACCTCAGTGCTTCACAAGGGGGGAAAAAGCCCCAACCTTTCCATAGCTGCATGACTCATGTGTTGGCTTTGGCTTTCACACCTCCGTGCCTGCCTCTGCTGCAAAGGCACCAAGAGCTGGTACCCAGTGCTTCAGTGAATTGGGTGCCCTGGTTGTGTTTCAGCCTGAAAGGGAAGTGCAGTGCACAGACGAGCTCGCTGGAACGTGCTGCCATGATGCTCCGCTTGGAAGCAGCCGTAGACTAGGAGCTGCATCAAGCTGCTCTTTAGATCATGACCGAGCGGTGCTTTGGGGTAAATATAGGTTTGTATTACGGTCCTCAGGTGTGTCTCCACAGCAGAGGATGGCCAGTGCTGAAAAGCTGCGTGTGTGTGTGCAGTGATGGAGAGGATCATCTCCCTGATGAGGAGAGGCTGAGGGAGCTGGGCCTCTTGAGCTTGGAGAAAAGGAGACTGAGGGGTGACCTCACTGATGTTGACCAATCTGTGAAGGGTGGGTGTCAGGAGGATGGAGCCAGGCTCTGCTCATTGTCATCTAATGGTAGGACAATGGGTGTGAGCTGGAACAGAGGAGTTTCCACATCAATATGAGAAGGAAGTTCTTCCTAGTGAGGGTGACAGAGCACTGGAAGGGGCTGCGCAGGGGGGTTGTGGAGTCTCCTTCTTTAGAGATATTTAAAACCCACCTGGACACGTTCCTGTGCAAATTGGTCTAGGTGATGCTGCTGTGGGGGGATTGGACTGGATGATCTTTCGAGGTCCCTTCCAGTCCCTATTGTTCTGTGATTCTGTAAACACTGCAGAGAGAGTCCAAATAACAAATTTCCCTTCCCAGAGCATGAAAAGATTTGTGTTTTGCCTCTCACTGCTCTATGTCCACTGACAGGAAGCACTCCCCTTCCAATCCCTGATGTTCTGTGATTCTGAGTGTTTAGGTGGGTATTTTGTGTCTGTAATATGCAGAATCACTGTGGCTGGAAAAGACCCCTGGGATCATCGATTCCAACCCCCTACCCTACCTTGCAAGTTCACCCCTAAACCAGATCCCTCAGCACCTCATGCAAACGATCGTTAAACACATCCAGGGATGGCTACTCAACACCCTCTGAAAGCAGAGGCTTTCCATACTACTCTCCACCGTTTCATCCAAATCACTCCAGTTTGCAAGGGCTGGGAAGGAGGTCTCCACAGCGAGAGCTGGGAGGGAGCAGCTCCTCAACAGCCACTTGTGTAAATATGTTCCTTTAAGAGAGAAAAAACCCCAAGCTGGCCCTTTCCATCTCTACCAGTGAAACTGCTACAAACGGGCTGTTGTTCACTGTGGTTACTGGGGTAGGTGCCTGCAGAGGGCCAGGTGGTGTTTGTGCAGACGGCTGAGCACGTTACAGCACGCTCTTCCTTTTGGATCAAACATTAGCCTATCAGATGTGACAAATCAGATGTTCATCTTCTGCACTTCTGCATTGTTTTACATTGAGAATTAGATACTGTGCTGGCTCTGCTCTTTACTTCAGATCTTCCCCACCCCACCTCCTCCTTCCTCTCAAAGATATTTTTGTATGTGAAGTTCTCCCCAAACTCTGCATGATCATGGTCTCCCCGTGTGTGGAAGCAGCGAGGTGGTAGGGTAGCTGTGCAGCGCAGCAGGTCATGCGCGTGGCTGAACGCGCTGCACAGCTATGGTGAAAGAGAAGACAGTGGACCTGCACCTCTTCACTCTCTACGAAGGTGGCCTTCACGTTCCAAGAACCCTGGAAAAAGAGTTATCCCTTATTGGCTTCATTGGACTAGATGGTCTTTCAAGGTCCTTTCCAGTCCCTCACGTTCTGTGATTCTGTGACTTTCAAATACACCGGTGGGGCAAACCCAGGAGCACCAGCCTTGGATGGCCATTCCTTCCACCTCCTCACTCTATGTAGGCTGCAAGTTTTCCTGTGACCTACCTTCTCCTGAGATTAGTAAGAGAAGGTGTTTCAGGTTCTCTGCTTCCTTATCTGACTCTGTCCCTTACACCCAGCTCAAATAAGTGCAAGAGGAAAAGGTCACTCTGTGTCCCTCACCTGTAGAATTCGGTGTCTGTCACCTGTAGAAGACCCTTCCTCCAAGTCCCTCAGTACTCCACTGCTAAGGTTCTCCTTGGGGAAGGAAGCAATGATGTTCTGCAAGAGGTTTCTCAAGACCAGTGCTCTTCTCTACACACATGTCCAGAACATGCCACAGGACAGACGTTCTCACACAACATCCAAAAAAGAAGCCTTTGTCCAGCAAAACACAGCCTCAAAATCACAGATGTTACTTGCTGTTTAGGGAATCACAGAGCATTAGGGATTGGAAGGGACCTCAAAAAATCATCTAGTCCCATCCTCCCACCACAGCAGGATCACCTAGATCCATGAACATATCCAGGCAGACTTTGAAACTCCACAACCCAACCTGGGCAGCCCCGTCCAATCCTCTGTCACCCTCACCGTCAAGAAATTCCTTCTGATATTGATGTGGAACCTCCTCTGTTCCAGTTCACACCCATTGCCCTTTGTCCTATCATTAGATGAGACTGAGCAGAGCCTGGCTCCATCCTCCCCTCACATATTTATAGACATTAATGTGGTCACCCCTCAGTCTTCTCCAAGCTCAAGAGATTCAGCTCCCTCAGGCTTTCCTCAACAGGGAGATGTTCCACTCCCTTCATCATCTTCATGGCTCTGCTCTGGACTTGCTCTGACAGACTGCCAGTGACCAAAGGTGTTACCACAACGCCAGAGACCACCTCCTTCATCAAGAGGAAGGAGAATCATTAGGGATTGGAAGGGATCTCGAAAGATCATAGAATCATTAGGGATTGGAAGGGACCTCAAAAGATCATAGAATCATTAGGGATTGGAAGGGACCTTGAAAGATTGTAGAATCATTAGGGATTGGAAGGGACCTCGAAAAAGCATCTAGACCAAGTCATAGAATCAGTTAGGGTTCATCTAATCCAACCCCTGCTAACTGGAGCAGGGTGAGCCTGGTGCACCTGGTGCACCCAGACTGACTCCCATCCAAGTACAAACCAGGCGCAGCCCTGCTTAGCTAACCCCACCCTCCATCTCCATGTCTCTTCACCCACTCCTGTTCTTTAGGCAGGGGCTGGTGGGGAAAATAACACACCTGAAACACACTCATTTTTCCTTCCCACACACCATCCTACTGGTTTTATTTAAAACAAAAGAAATGAAGGACACTAGCCGATGAGAATTATCAATCCCCCTCAGCGACTCGCTCGGAGTTGGGCTAACACCACAAGCCCCAGCACGCACCACTCTGATTTTTGCTAAGTGCTCCCAGCCCAGTGTTTTCACACCTTTTTGAGCACTAAATGCTCCCAACCGGTCCCTCCACCAGAAACAGTGACCACGGCGCCGCGATTTGGAACTGGAACGGCACGAGAAGCACCGTAGACGCATCTCGAATTGATATGCTGGTGGTGTTTGCGTAGCAGTAAACCCCTGCAAACGCACCCCATTATCTTGTCTGTACAATTAAATACTGGCCACGTGGCTGTGGAGGCATTAGCCCAGCTGGGGACGGGCGCATTCCACCGCCAGTCTGCGCGGAGCAGCCTGCCGGCTGCCTTTCAATAATCACCTGAGTAACAGGAAGGACCACGAAGAGCCGCACGTAGCTCGTCCAAGCTGGTAAAAAGCTATTTGCGAAGGATAACTACGAGGGGATGGAGACAATGGGCTTTGCTAATAAATAATTCTCGGGAATATCAGCTCTCAATTTACTGCTTGTACACAACGGGCCAGTCAAAACTTGCAGAACGAGCCAATTTGCCACAGCTCTTGTTTTGAGTCTTTGTGAAGCTGCTGCGTGAGCACAGTGGGGGCTGCTTGCATCCTTCCCTGGAGTCAATCAGTGGGCCTTTGTTTCCCGCTGGTCAAAAATATCAGGTGGCTTCGAGAGTCTAATTATCAATGAAAAATTAAATCCAGGACAGGAACAGAGCCAGGAGCTGCCCCCCTGCCTGCTGCCCTCATTCATGGGGTGCGAGCAGCAGAATATTTGTTGTGATTCAAAAGGGATTCAGACCAAATTGGGAGCTTCAGGGGTGGCAAGGACAGAAACCTGAACGTGAAAATGGAAACAGAGGGTCTCGCCGGCAAATCAGCAAATTTCTCTTTCCGCTCCCTTGGCAAATGGGGTGGGCAACCTTAATTGTGCAAAGTGCTTGCTTGGAAGCACCAGCCATCAGGGGTTTCTCATTAGGAATCTAAGCCAAGCTTAAATGTGGCCCCACAGTTTCCTGCCCTTGGGAACGTTTGAATAAACTACCAAATCAGAGTCTGGCTCCCGGAGGAACTGAAGAGGCAGAAGAGGAGACATCTGTCAGGGCATCAGAATGAAAACCCTCAGAAGAGGAATGGTCTGAGGACAGGGAGCACGGGTCAGCCATCACCAGCATCTTTTGCTGAAAGACACATGAAAGGTGGGTGTCAGGAGCACTAGGAATTGGAAGGGGCCTCAAAAGATCATCCAGTCCAGTCCCCCCACCACAGCAGGGACCGCCTAGATCCACTCTCACAGGAACATACCCAGGCGGGTTTTAAATGTCTGCAGAGAAGGAGACTCCACAACCCCCCTGGGCAGCCCGTTCACAGCCTCAGACTTCACCGGCCAAACTTGGCCAGCTAAATCCAGAAAACATTGTCCTTGTAGTAGTCACAGAGTCACAGACCATGAGGGATTGGAAGGGACCTCGAAAGATCAGCTGGTCCAATCCCCCTGCCAGAGCAGGATCACCTAGACCAACACAGCCTTGGACTTCACCAGCCAAACTTGGCCAGATAAATCCAGAAAATGTTGTCCTTGTAGTAGTCACAGAATCACAGAACATGAGGGATTGGAAGGGACCTCAAAAGATCAGCTGGTCCAACCCCCCTGCCACAGCAGGATCACAGAACATGAGGGATCAGAAGTGACCTGTAAGGATCATCTAGTCCAATCCCGCTGCCAGAGCAGGACCCCATAGACCACAGTCAAAAAGCCACTAGAAGAATGTTTTCAACAAAAGGCATCTTCAGACGTTTCCATCCTTTCTGCCATAACACCGGGAATGCGCCGCGCCCGCTTCACGTGCTGTTTACGGTTGCATCACAGGTTCTCCACCATAAATTATTAACAGACTTAATGGACAGTGCATTAGAAGGAAAACAGGCAAATTACAGAATAATTTAACTGTTGCGAAGAAGCAGAGCAACTTGCAGGACGTAAAACACTCCATTTTGACACAGACTGCCTGGAGCTAAAGCAATTAAGGCTGCAAAATATTGCCGGCTGACATGACGTGTATGTAAATTTGTCATTCACTGGCAAGGGCTTGTAACAATCGCGGGCAGCGGGCACAGCAGCCGCGCGGCAGAAGACGCTCTCCGCTAGGATGCTTGGGTAATGGTGGCTACCGCGTCGCTTAGGCGGCTTGTTGTTACCCATCCAGCGGTGGCTTTTGACAAAAGGTTCCCCTCCGATGCCGGCGACTCCAGGGCGGCCCCTCGAAATGTTGTTTGTGGAGAGGATCGCGGAGGAAGCGGTTTTTAAGTCCCTTTAAAAGCTACCGCAAGCTTTTAATCAGCAATTCAGATCCGAGTGAATCAGACCCTCCAGGCTAGTTTTGAAAAGCTCACAAACTCCCTGCACTTTGCCAGCAGAGCTAGCGAAGAAAAAGATGCCTGAGAGATGCCAATACTGATATGGCTGAATAAGTTATTTTATGTTAGAAAAACAACCCAGCAATGAAAGAGGCAACGAGAGCTTCTGTGACCCCCTCAAAAAGCAGCAGATTTAACTATTGATCTTTCCAATCTGTAGAACTGTGCAAGCTGTCTTGCTGAAGAGCGAGGGGAGGCCTGAGGTGCCAAGGGTGAGCCTCATGTTTGGGTGCCCAAGCTCCTCCTCAGAGTTGGTGGGAAGCAGGAGCCATTCATTTGCAGAACTGCTGGAGGGTGTCCAGCACGGAGCTACAAAGATGATAAAGGGAGTAGAACACCTCTCTTATGGGGAGAGGCTGAGCAAGATGGGTCTCTTGATCTTGGAGAAATGGAGACTGAGGGGTAACCACAGTAATGTCTATAAATACATGAGGGGAGGATGGAGCCAGGCTCTGCTCAGTGGTATCTAATGATAGGACAAGGGGCAATGGGTGTGAACTGAAACAGATGAGGTTCCACATCAATATGAGAAGGAACTTCTTCACAGTGAGGGTGACAGAGCACTGGAAGGGGCTGCCCAGTTTGGGTTGTGGAGTCTCCTTCTCTGGAGACAAAACTCACCTGGACATGTTACTGTGTGACTTGATCTAGGTGATCCTGCTGTGTCAGGGGGGTTGGACTGGATGATCTTTCAGAGTCCCTTCCGATCCCTAATGATTCTGTGATCCCAATCCCCAATGTGCTGTGATACTGTGATTCACCAAGGTCTTTGCACTGAGGCAGGCAACACCCTCCTCTCAGGTGTCGCACCTTCTGCTGCAGCCTCTAGAGAACAAAAGGATTTTAAACACAGTTCTGAGAAGCCTGGGCTCAGTCTCAAGCCCTGTATTACATGGAAAGAAAAAAAACCTCAAAGACAAGGCAGCGAAGGAAGCTCAGATCCTCCCAACCAGCTCTCATCTCCCAGAGATGCTACTGCTGCTGCTTTCCAGCAGCGCCACATCCCTCTTGAACTGAGGGGCCCAGAACTGGACACAATACTCCAGATGTGATTCACTAGTGCAGAGTAGAAAGGGAGAATAACCTCTCTTGATCTGCTAACCACCTCCCTTCTGATCCACCCCAGGATGCTGTTGGCCCTCTTAGCCACAAGAGCACACTGCTGGCTCATGGGCATCCTGCTGTCCACCAGGACCCCAGGTCCCTTTCTCCTACACTGCTCTCCAGCAGGCCAGTCTCCAGCCTATACTGGTACCTGGGGTTGTTCTTGCCCAGGCAACATAAAACCCTAGTTCAGGACTAACCTCCTCCTCCTCCGGGACCCTGAGCAGCTGTTGACAGAAGACCAGCATTTCCAGTTGCACCAGCGCAGCTCCTGAGGAACAGCGATGCTGTAGTTGCACCTTGTCTGTTCTTCACCTGATGCCCCCACTCTTTCCTTAAGTCCCTCTCCCGAAGGCTGATGCCAAAGGGTAGGAGAAGGTGGTTGCGGGAAGAGGATTAATTTCCAACCATCTCCCCATATAAATAGAGCAGGTTACGCACGCCTCTCTGAAGTACAGTATTAATCCCAATTGTGCCATAAAATATATATGACTCACTTGAGCCTTGTTCTCTGGTGAATTATGAACTGTTATGTCACTCCTGGGATAAGCATTATGCCTCTTAAGAGGCTATCACCTTCCCTCTACTTTATAACATAAAACTTCATTGAAACCCGCTGCGCCTGGCGGAAGCAACTTCTCGTGATGCACCTTAAATCTTCTCCTCTCACAGCTCCCTCCGCTCAGCCGACGCTCACGTCAGGGCGAGCTCTTGCAGATGCAGCCTGAGCATAAACGAGCATGGAGGAGAAGTAGTCGTTTAGCTTAATTTTTTTCTCCTTTAATAAATCTGGTGCTATTTATATTTCATCACAGAGCAGAAAGAGATGGTTTTCTTTTTTCCCCAGCACATTTAAAGATTTATTCCTGCAGTAAGCATCCAATTAACAGAGCTTTAGCATGCAGGCAGCGCTGGTATTTATGCTGGGGAAAACGTATTCTCATTATACTTTTATTCTCATGTTAGATTTATCGCGAGGCGCGCTGTAATTTATTTGAGTAACTCCGTTCTCCTAATTCTTCATATTTACATGTCTTTGCCAACAAAAATAATAATGCATGACTAATACCTGACAAGGCTCCGCAGCTTTGCCTCGATTTGTATGCTTTAGTTCTCCCAGCATCTCAGAATGGAAGTGCTGGGAACTACAAAGGAAATCGCTGGGTGAGCTCTATTACATGAAAAATTATCATTTTAATGTCCTTTGTACGATGCCAAATTCTTCCAGAGTTCCGGTTTGGAACTAGACAAGGAGCAGGAGCAAAACCAGGTGGGAGTGTTCACTGCACACACTTAAGTTTTTGATGTGTTGCAGTGATTACTGGTGGCAGAGGACAGCCTGTTGCACCACAGCCCTGCAACTGCTGTTCTGCAAACTACTGCTGGGAATGATGTTCATGGAATCACAGAACATCAGGGACTGGAAGGGACCTCAACAGATCATCTAGTCCAATCCCCCTGCTAAAGCAGGATCACAGAATCACAGAACATTAGGGATTGGAAGGGATCTCAAAAGAGCATCTAGCCCAATCCCCCCACCACAGCAGGATCACCTAGATCAAGTCACACAGGAACATCTCCAGGCAGGTTTTAAACACCTACACAGAAGGAGGCTCCACAACCCCCCTGGGCAGCCCCTTCCCGTGCTCTGTCACCCTCACTGTGAAGAAGTTCCTTCTCACATCGATGTGGAACCTCCTCTCTTCCAGCTGACACCCATTACCCCTTGTCCTACCATCAGATGCCTGGCTGCATTCTCCTGAGAGCCACCCTTCACACGTTGCCCAGTCCAGGCTGCCTGGCTTTGTGCTGATGTAAGGTGGGTCAGGAGTTTGAAGCCACGGTGAGACTGGCCTTGCCAGTGGCCAGGTATTTCAAACACAAACGTGCAGCCTCTCTCAGAGATTTAGCCCTGGCCCAGTGGGTCAGACTCAGCTGGCTGAGGGAGAGCACAGTCAGCACACGCCTAGAGAAACCAGCCGAGTTACACGGCAAACACAACGCGGCACACGAGCCAAATCTGGCAAGTACTGTCGAAGTGGATGTCACTTTCATTTTGCAGGGTACCCACTGCTGGGAGAAAAGAGAATGACTTTGTGTTAGATATCACATCTAATTATACCTGTTGGGCTGGCCCAGAGAAATATCAACAGTGCATCATAAGTGCTAATTGGGGTGTCCGTGCGCTGCGGCAGGTTTGGGACACAACACCCAGGACTGGAGAGGTTAAGCACGTTTTAGAATACGGCACTGTAATTGGCTTAGTCTCCATGGAAGAGGCAAAGCTTTGCTGCGTGCACTCGGTACTGCACTGCCCGAGCCACAGGCCAGCACACGGGCTAAGGCGGGCTGCCCGTGGCCACCATCGAGAAAGACGAGCGCGCCTTGCCAGGGGACACAACCGAATGAGGTGAAGAGAGAAAGAGAAAAGAAATAGGGAGAGCAGGAAGAAGGGGAAAGGACTAGAACAAGAGGTCACTAGGGAGTTAAATGACTAGAAAGTTGTCTCTGTTTTAGGTAGAAAACCTCGCTGATCTGTTAAGCCCATGTGAAGCCAGACAGGCTGGAGCTGTCAGTGCTGACACCAGGGCTCTGCTGCAGACACATTTTGCTGCTTGTTCCCATAGAACCCTCTATGTTTCTGATGAAACACGGATCCAGCCCTGCTTCACAACTTGGGAAGCAGAAAAGCTACGTTGTTTTCAGGTAGGGACAGAGATGTTATTGGAACCCCTAGGAAACGGCCAAGTTACTAGTGGCAAATCCCCCAAACAGCCTTGATTGTTATGTTCTGCTTTAGAGCTGAGGTTCACAGGGAGCTGCCTGTGAGTAGCTGTGCTGGGGTAGCAGTGTCTGCCATGGCACCCGTCGTTTTACACACCAAACCCTCACTTTTGCTGAGCAGTCCTTCCTAAAACTTGCAGGAATTCTTCCCACTGCATTTTCACTAGATGAAAACAAAGTCTTCTAATCCACAATATTTAGAAGAAGCTAGTCCGTGCCTTTCCGTGTCACAGGAGACCTCTTGTGCCCCTCGGTCTTTTTTTCCCTCTCACACAGGCAGTGCTGCATCAAATCTGGTCTAGGTGATCCCGCTGCAGCAGGGGGGATCGGACTAGGTGACCTTTCGAGGTCCCTTCCAACCCCCTAATGTTCTTCCGCGAAGTCAGTGTCCTGCTTCAAACAAACCTGAGTGTGTTGCAGGGAGAGACAGCCCTACAACTGGGGGTTACTCAATGGAAACAGGGTTCAGAGCCCCATCCTCAAACCCAAACCACCACACTCGCTCTGATGTTGAGGCAAGAACATGAAAATGAAGACGAGGCCTCAGATGTGTTCTCTGTTCCACACAATCCTAGCAACATTATTACCCCCCACGCTAATGCAGAAGAGGTAGGTAATTACTCCCAAGCTTTCTTCCATTCACTTCCCAACCTCAGATCAAAAGGCGACACTGCCAGACTCCACCGGGCTAAATCACATAGACAGGGTCTCAGTAAAGAGCTGTGCTGTCTCCAAGGACAAGATCAAGAGGACAGTGATGGAGCAGAAGTACCAGCCCAGAAAGCTTTCCAAACCATACCCTTACAGAGGGGAAAGCCTACGAGAACCTTTGCTTCTACTCTACTCTGTGTATTCAAACAGAGAGACGAAGCCGCTTTCTGAGGGACAGACATCTCACTCAGTCCAAGCTTTTCAAACAGCTTGCAGCAGTGGCATTCTGAGGTGAGTCACCTGAGGAATCACATTTTTTAGGACACTCTCCTGAGGGAGCAGCTCCAGATCCTTTTCCTCACTGTGTATTCATAAAGACTGGTGAGGCTGCACAATTTCATCATGTATGCCGGTAGCAGAGGTTTTACCCTGGCTATGAGTGAAACAAGCAATAAGATGTCAGCTAAGCTGCTCTCCCACCCTAGATACTCAGAGGTACTCTCTCATTGCTGCGTAAAAGCCAGAGGCAGTCGTTGTCTTGCACGTTTTTAGAGTCATACCACCTACACGGACACCTGAGGTTGGTATGGAAGGAAGCAGGAGGCGTTTGCACGTGCATGCCAAGCTGGAGAAGAGGCCACTTGAATTTCCATGGGATCATAACAACCACTGCAGGTCTGCGTGGAGACAAGAGATACACGCTGAACATCTGAAAACCTATCTAGAAACAGTGAGCACACCACACAGATCAGGGTACGTGCCTAACATCTCACATGTACGTGGTACGCTGTGCGCTCTCACACAGGAACGTGTGCTCCGCGTGTGCGGAAGAAAGCAAAGATGGAGAAGACCACATGGCTCTTGTTCTGCACATCTTCTGCACCGTCTAGATACACTAGCTCTGGGTTTTGTTTACATTCTAAAATAGCAGAAATTTGTGGAGGAGCTAAGTAAATATTTCATGTATCAGCACCTGACGTACGGTTTCTGCGCAGCACCGCTATCGATTTGCTGGTAGCTCTCCTTCCCTACCCAAGTTCATTAGACAATAAAAGTAAAGTAATAAGTCATTTCACACTCTGTCTGACCATTATACAATAATGGCAGGATTTCATGCAAGGGTACAACATTATGCCCATCTGTAATCACAGTCTCTTTGCAAAAATCTCAATTCACACTTCACATGCAGCTAACCTTGTTACCATCCCCTTCCTAAATCCATCAGTCTTGCAGCTGCACGTCTTCACAACCCAACATCTTAAAATTCATCACTTTGACACCCTTGCATCCCTACAGGTCAAGCTAAAGAAGCCAAGGAAGAATAATTAAGGGGTACCCCAGATGTTTAGTTTACTTCTAGTCAACCTTTCCCAAAATCGGGTATAGCTCTTTCTTCACACACCACGTAAGGTGATTGGTTTTAAGGGGGAATAGGTGAGACCTCCAACAAATTTCAGAGCTCTAGCCCCATTTTATTTATTAGAGGGTGGGGGGGAAAGTATAGCTCTTTGTAGTTGAAATTTTAACAAGAATCGTGATAATGAGTAGGTTCAGGGAAGGAAAGGTGTTATCTCATTAAGGTAATTACTAAGACATCCCCACCATTACCTCGGTTTGAAAATGTGGCAATTAAAGCGCCCTACATGGGCTCCCAGAGACAAGGGAACACGGCTGCCTCGGACAACTTTTGCGTGCCTGGGTAGGGAGAGAAGGGAAGGGGAGGGAAGATGCCGCCCCTCTCCCAACGCCCGAGCTGCGGCCCCTCGGGGCATGGCTCAGGGCACCGGAGGGGGGAACCGGAATCCATTGCGGCAAGGCTCCCGGCAGAGCGCGGTCCCGGCCGGGCGACGAACGGGGAGCCCCGCGGGTCCCGGCGCATCCATCGCTGGCGGCACAAAGCTCTTCGCTTGGGTTCCTTTGAAATCCGCTAATTTTGAGGACCGCCGTTTGTATGCTTCCATTAATAGAAGCGGATTGAGAAAAATAGGGCATATGAATATGGAAACGAAGTTTTCGTGCGACGGGCGCTCCGCCGGACCTGCTCTCCGGCTGGAAATACACAGAGATAGACGCTGGCTCCAGCTGCCCCGCGGCTCCTCCACGGCGGGAGCAGCCCACGGGAAGAAGCAAGTTCAAGGTCTTTTTCGCGAAATGGGGTCGACAGGGAGCGGCGCCTTCAGGGGTCACCCGTCACTCCCAAGGTGTCTCTGACCCTATAGACAGTCCCTAACCGGACACTGTGGGGGACATTTCGATGTCGTCCCCCAAACAAAGCAGGCGGCTTCTCCCACAGGACCAGAGCTCAGGACCAGTACCGCAGGTCGGGTTTGTTGTGCTATCGAGAAAGAAACCTGGTGGTGCCAGCGGCAGGAGACAGGGGCTTAGCAACAGGATGGAATGAAAGGGGTGGAAAAGCCGTTTAATTCCAACCTGAAACGGTTATTCACCGGCCACCAAAGTCACCTCTGGGCTGTGGACAGTTCTAACACTATGGGTTTGCCCTTTCCCCAGGTGAGCTCAGGCTCCACCCACTCCACGCCACGAGTGAGCACCCACTCCACGCCATGGCCGGAGCCTAGTTTTTCAAGTGGGCTGTAATAAAGACTTAGGGCGACTTACAGCGTGTGTTCGTACGGAAGGGTCGTGTGTAGTTAGAGGAAGTTAAACTCTGGAAAGGAAGAAAGTAGAAGCTAAAAGCCCCATCCGCACAACAACCATTAAAAGCTGTCGGAGCGGTACCAGCCCCGAAGCCGGTAATACGGCGTTACAGGCGGGCTGCTTCAGCCCTCGTTAACACAACCAGGGTAACCGACACGACAGGGAGCTCTGCTCCGTGCTGCTCGATGGTTCCCAGCGGCTGAACCGGACGCCCTTGCTCGGCTGGAAAGCGGATTCAACCCCGTCCCCGGAGCTGCGAGGGCAAGCACCCGAGAGCTGCAGAGACGGTGGCTCGCTCCTGTGTCCCAGCCGGGCACAATTTCCCTTCCCACTTTCTGCTATGATGATGGCCAAGAAAATCCTCTGGGAGCAGGGAGTAGTTAAACACGATCCTGCTGCTGGATCCCACAGGAAAGCCCGTCGGCCACGAGCAGAGTGCCNAACCTGCCTGAGCGTAGCCTGCTCTCCGAAGGAACCTCCCGTATCGCGCCCACCTGCAACACAGGCAGCCAACACCCAACAGAAAAAAAAATCAAAGTGGGACTGGGAACAGGGCGACCAAAGTGGGTCCCGCGTCGCACTGCGGCCGCGCCGGTGTTATTCCGGAGCGGCCCTGTCCCAGTTTCCGCCCCAATGGCTGAAGCGGGGTCAACACTCCAACATCAGTGAGAGGGAACCCTCAGGACGGAATCCCGCGTTGTGGCCTCCGGGCCCGAGGGACGAAGGTCCCTCGGTCAAAGGCTCCCGCTGCTGCCTGCGGAGCTCGGCTCCCCGGGGCCGGGCGGGAGCTCCCGCGGGGAGAGACGCGGGGCCGCGCCCTCCTGGAGCTGTCCGTGGTGCTGAGTGCGGGCGGGGCGCAGCCGTCCCCGGGGCTGGAGTTACCCCGCAGCTTGAGGGCCGCCGGCTGGTGCGGGATGGAGCAAACACACCCCGGGCCACCGCGGCCCTTCGCTTACACACCGCTCTTCTGCAGCCATACGGGCTGTTTCCGGGCTCATCCACGTCTTTCCCGGCGGGTGCCGGTATCTCCCGTGATTTAAGGCTTAGAGAGCACGCTCATCTGGCAGCTTCACTTATCTGTTCACATCCACTTCCAAGGGCCGAGAGCGAGTCCTGGCCCAGGCAAGGGCGGACGCTGGAGTGGTACCGAGACCGCAGGAATTCAGCAGCTCGGTACCAGGTCTGAGGGAGAAAAGTGGGCAAATCCGGAGCCACGTGGCTGGAAAGACGGACTCGCTAACGGTGCCGACAGTAGCCCGCATCCCGCGCAACCCGGCCCGTTACCGGCCCTTTGTCCTGTCGCGGAGCAGTGGAACGTCCGCCCATGTGCTGGGAATTTTTAAATAAGCAAACTGAGCCCTTTCCTGCAAAGCTCCTGGGGAGACCGGGCCGTTCAGCCGCCTTGGCAGCGTGTCCCTGGGTCGGCTCCTTCCCGGTGCAAACGGGGAAATGGTAAGAACAAACGCAGAGCAGCTTAACATTTCCAGCCTGATTTCCTAAATGGGAAGAGGGGGAGTGAAAGGTTCCCAGACACAACTGGGTGCGGAGATATGTTTGAGTGGAAGTCGTGGTTCTTCCCCCTTTTTCTGTGGTAAGACCCCGGGTTAGATACTGTCCGACAGGGCACAGGCAGCCGGCCACCGTGCTCCCCTCTCATCTTGCCTAAAGCACCGAGACCCCTCTGCCCTCGTCCATGCAAGCACCCCGCAGCCCCGAATTGGCCCTACTCGGGAGAGGATTGTTGGGGGACACTTATCCATTTCGCATGAACTTTCCTTCCCTTTTCTCACTACTTTTCAGGGAGTTTGCGCAGTCAAAACCAAGCCCCGATTTAGCCACCGAGAACAACAACGAGTCGAAACCAGCTCTTACAGCCTCCTTTCGGAATAACCCGGGATTCGTTGCTTAGACTCAGGAAAGGATTCTAACGGAGCCCAAGTTCCCTACCTCCTTCCCCAGCCCGGACAGGACGTGTTTCCCGGCAAAAACCGAGGCAGCACGGGCGGGGAGGTTGCTCTGGCCGCTTGGACCCCGCTTCCGGGGTCTCTCCTTCAGGGGTAACTTGGGGGCCCGACGGAGACACGAGAAAACCGTCATCGGCCGCCGCACACGGGTGAAGAACGATGTGGGCGTTCCCGACCCTCTCCTCTTTTGTTAGATCAAGGCAGAGGTCAATATGGTTTTAACGCGAATTTATTAGCAGAGAAATCGGCAAGCCGCTAATTAGCAAAGCTCAAACAAACGTGCCCGGAGGCTTTTCTTTTTTTCAGGGTTTTTTTTTGTTCTTATATCTCAAAATAAAGAGAACCCACGAGCAAAAATAAAGGGGGTGGGGCGGAGAAAGGAGGCCAAACCCTCAGAGGAGAAGCTAATATTGGACTTTATGAATGTTTTATAGGTAATTGCTGTATAACTTTCTAATTTCACAAGGGGGTGTTCACCCCCAAGGGCTGGGGCCAGAGTCGTCCCCGGAGCCCAATAGAGGGTCATGGACCCCTGCCCCGACCTGCAGCCCCCTCTGTCCCCGCGGGACCGGCAGCCCGGAATGGGAAGGCGAGGCACTCGGGAAGGAAGTTGCCCGCCGGGGAGAGGAACGGCAGCGACAGAGATCAAAGGCCGGCAGGTCTCGGGGGCTCCGTGTCCGAAAGGACACTCCCTGCCTTCCCTGACTGTTTCCCCTCGTTACTCACCCCGACCGCCGGCGCTCGCTGCGGAGAGAGCTGCCGGGCCGGGGTCGTGGCCGGGACCCCGGAACCGGGGCCATGTCCTCCAGCCCGGTACAGCCTCGCCGCACCCACCTGCCTCCAGGGACAAGAGTCGACCCTGCCGCACCGCATCCTCGTTACCGTCGTCTTCCCGAAAAACCCACCGCTGCCCTTTACCCAGGTGTTTAAAATAACGGCGAGAGACGCGACACCTGTGCTGGGATTTGTTTGGCCTTTAAAACACAGACAAGGAAAAACAGCGGCGGTTACAGAACAACGACTCAGAATTAAAATAAATTAAATAATTTTTAAAAAAAGGAAAAAGTGGCTTTTGCCTTTTTTACACCCGAATTTCTCGAGTTCTCGTCAAAGGGGAAAATTAGCTACCTTGAATTTCCATGTTTGTTAAAAAAAGATAAAGTTTATTGGTTTTGTTGCTGTTGTCTTTTTTTTTCCCTGTAATTTCTCAATCACAAAAAAAAATTCTATATCTTGTCATCTAAGCGTTTATTTTTTACTGAATGCAAAAAAGACATGAGAAGGGAGAATCACCGTCTTTCGTTTTAAACTAAAGCATAGAAGTGATTTTTTTTGTTGTTGCTGTTGTTGTTTCCTTTTTTGGACGACATATAATAAATAGGATATAGCACTCGGCACTCGGTCTGTACAATTCTGTTCGCATTAGGGAGCATGCCACTTTCCAATAAGAAAAAGAAAAAGAAAAAGGACGTGAGAAAAAAAAAAAAATCAGTGCAAAGTTCTCCGTTTCCCCCGGTCTTCTCCGCCGGGCGGGGGTCGAGGCGTCCTCATTCCCTCCGTCCTCCGCAGCCGTTCGTATCTCCGGCGGGCTCAGACTCACTCTCCTCCTCCCCCTCGGTCCCTCTGTCTCTCCGAGCTCTAAGTCCTGCCTCGCAGGAGCCAAGGTCGACGGGTCGCCCCGCGGCTCTGCCCGTCTTTCCCCCGCGTGTGGTCGTTTCACTTACGGGTTCGGCTCTGGGTTCACGGTTCAAGAGTCCCTGCCCTATCTGATCGCCTCCCTCGGTGGCCGGTGGCTACCTGCAGAAGCTCCTGTCCCTCGGCTTCCCCTCGCTTCCTCCTCTGCGGTGCTGGGGCTTGTTTGGGGACGGGGAGGGGAAGGGCTTGTTGCGGATTCCGCGGTGCCGCTTCACCGGGGGTGCGGGGTGCCGGGCATGGGGTTGGCCAGGGGGTTGAGGGCAGGCTGCCCGCCGGGCCCCAGCCCGTGGATCAGCACCCGCGGCACCAGCGGCCGCTGGAGCTGGGGGTGCGGCGCGGGGGGAGTCCGGTACATGCTGCTGTACATAGCCGCGGCCGCCGCAGCCGCTGTCGTGCTGTCCATGCTGCCCAGCAAGCTGGGGTGGTAGAAATAGGGCGAGGGGAACATTCTCTGCAGGGCTGAATAGTTCCCGGCCTCGGCTAGCAGCTCCAGGCCCACCGCCGTCTGCCGCTTCCACTTCGTCCTGCCGTGGGGGGAACAAGAGGTAGCTGCAGGGAGGACGCCGCGACGGGGCACCCAGCCCGGTTCCGCGGGGCGTTTGCGGGCAGCGACCCCCTTCCTCGGCACGGCCCGGCTCCAGCAGGGAGCGTGGGCCCTGTGCGGACTCGCACACGGCGCGAATGCCCGGGTCGTGCCCGGCTCCTCCCGCCCCGCCCCCGCGCCCCCCGACACATGCACACGGCGACTCCGGCCAAATTAATAACCACGGCACACGGTTAGATCGCATCGCGCTGACACTAATGGTTTGCGACAGAATTAGGGTGGCTGCGACTGCATGTAATGAGACAGAAAATTACGGCAGCGGTGACAGGGGCCGGGACCCCCCAGCTCGCCGCCGGGGAGGGCGCTGGGCAGCCGCCGGCAGCTTCCCGCTTCGCCTCGAGCTCTGTCGGACGACCCCTTCCCCTCCGCCCGGCTCTCTAGGTAGCCCCTAAGCCGTCGCCCATCCGGGACCCGCCTTACCTCCGGTTCTGGTACCAGGTTTTCACCTGCGTGTCAGTGAGGTTGAGGGCGGCGGCCAGGTCCATGCGGTCCTGCACGCTCAGGTACTTCTGCCGCTCGAAGCTGCGCTCCAGCTGGTTGAGCTGGTGGTCGGAGAAGGCGGTCCGAGCCTTCCGCGGCTTCTTGGCCCGCACCGGCGGGCTGTCCCGGCTGCTGCTGATTTCTCGGTCGCCCTCCTCCTTTGTCCCTATGAGCGAGCCGAGGCGCAGTGAGAGCCGGAGAAACACCGGTTTAGCCCCCGCCCCGCCCCGGCTATCGGGCTTCGCCACCCCCTCCCTCGGGGCTTCTCCGGAGGGCACGGGGGGTAACGGCGAAATAGGGGCGAAGGGCGACGGCGACGAGCCCGTCCGTTAGACGGCGGGATTTCAACTCTCCACTCGCCAGCTATAGGGCTTTCGTTATTTTTCTTTCCCTCTCCCCCCGGCCCCAAAACTCCGGGAAATCGATATGTCAATCCAGCCCCGCTTGGGCCCGGGTTCGTGGCGCTCCTTGATCTTCCCCGCAGGAAGAACAATAATCTCCCTAATTGACCCACTGGGGAGGTTGGAGCGCACAAAGATGGCCAGGCCAGACTGTACAGCTGGTTTGGGCACTCTTATGCTAATGCTAGGAGAGCAAAGCGAGCGGCACGCACAGGAGTCTCCCCGCGCTTCAGCCTGGCGAAAAAAAAGACATCTCAGTGGGGCAGAATTAAGAAAATGTGTCCCGACGACGCTGGGCTGGGCTGGCTGCGAGGCGGCGGCTCCGCCGGCACCGCGAGGAAAAAGCCCCTCTCCCTGCCTCGCCTTCGCTCACGCTTTTCCTTCCCCTTCTCTTCCCCACGCACACACATCGCCGTTTTCCTTTACTGACCCTGCACACAGCTGGGGCTTTACCCTCTGCACGAAACCCATCATTAAAAAAAATAAATAACAAAAACACGAGAAATAAACGTTCCCATCCCAGTGGGGGAAAACACGAGTGTTTCGCCAAACGCACAAAGCCCTCCGACCTCCCGCTGCCTATCCTGGGGCCGATATCTTGTCTCTTAATTTTCTTTTTTTAATTAACGGAGGTTTCTGTTTATTTGGGTATCGGCCGCTTAGAAGAGGATTTTTATTTTATTTTATTTTATTTTGTTTTATTTTATTTTCCTTCTTAATTTTATTTTGGATCGAATGAGCAGAAATTAAAAGGCTGAAAGCGGCCAGTGCAGCTGAGCCGCTGGTTCTTGAAAATCAGGAGAATCGTCTACACGAAAAATAAAAGATTCCTGTTTTCACTATTTCTTTGAAAACGGGGAAGTTTAAATTAAAAAAAAATAAAAAGGGGGAAAGGCTGTTGGCGGGCGTGGGGAGGGTGGCGAGAAGCGATTTCTTCTACAAATCTCACATCAGCGCTAGCGAGGATCGCTGAGAAGCCCCGGCAGAGCAGAACGCTCCTGCCGCAGACTTCACCCCGATTTTCGTTTCGCCGATGCGCCCCTGCGGCTGCACCGGGGCCGTACTCACCGTGGCATTTGATGTCGCCCTGCGTGTCGTCGCGCTTGTCGAGCTTGGCTTTGCCGTCTTCCTGCTCGAGTTTGGGCCTGAAGCTCTCCGGGGCCGCGCTGCCCTCTTGCTTGGGGGTGTGATGGGGAGAGGGGACGCTGGTGCTGTAAGGTGCGCACGCCGCCAGCGGTTTGCTGTCGCCCAAAATGTCCTTAATTAAAAAAGAAGACGTGGAAGTCCTGGGGCCGGAGCTGGCCGAGCCCAGCTGGGGCGGCGGCGGCGGTGGCTGCGGGGGCGACGGCTGCAAACTCGGGGGCGGCGGCGGCGGTGGCGGGTGCGGGCCGAGGTGGAGGTGGTGCGGCGGTGGCGGCGGCGGGAGGGTCTCCGCACCCCCCAGGTGCGGCTCGGCGTGCTCCATGCTCACCGAGATGGGCGACGAGGGCGCCGTCCCCACCGTGTCGATCTCCGAGCAGGGCGACGGCGTGGCCTGGCTCCGAAAATCCGTCGGCCGGCCGTCGCCGTGGGAGCGAAAGTCTCCGTTCATGACTCCGGGGCTGCCGGTGCTGCTTCCCGACAGGATCGTGTCTATCCCGAAGCTGGACCCGCTCGGCCCCTCCATGGCGGACCGCTCAGCGCCGCGCCCGCATCCCCGCGGCGGTGGTGGGGATCGCACCGGCGGGCGGAGGGGAAGGTGGTGGGGTACTAGCGGGTGATCCCGACCCGCGCACCGGCGGCTAGGGCGGCACTACCGCGGGGACCCTGCCGAGAGCCGCAGCGCCGCCGGGCCGCTCCGCCGCTGCCTAACTTTGTTGCGGGAAGTTGAGGGCGCGGAGCGGGGCGGACACCGGCCACTGCGGCGCGCCCGCCCGTGCCCACCGAGCTCCTCTCGGCGGCGGCGACTCCCCCCGTGACGTCACGGCCGCCGCGTTCCCCTCCTCCCCGCCGTTTATTATAAACCGGGGCTTTTGCCGCTGCCCGCCCCCATTGGCGGCGGGACGAGCGGCCACTGACGCGGCGCCGGCGGCAGCCAATCAGCGGCAGCAGGGACGGGCGCGGGAGGGAGGAGGGGGCGAGCCCCGTTCCCGCCGCCCCGTCGGGCCCCGGTTCCCCGGCCGCCGGGTCGGATCCCCCGGAGAGCATCATCCGCTGCTCCCGGGACAGTTCCCTGGCTGAATGTCAAAGTAATGGGAAGTGCCAGTGACAAGACGTCGCATTAATCCTCGCGAAGTAGCATGTCAGCCTAATTAGCAGCGTAATTATAAGGTGGTAATGAATGATTTAGAGTTCTCAGAGTTGTATTTTAGGATGAATTACCATTCCAAGCCTTCTATGAAGCCAAACTCGACGTTTCCCCTCTCGGCCTCCAGCGGCTCAGAGTCCCGACAGGCCCCAAAACCAGCTGTCGCGGCCCCAAACGTCGGTGGTGCAGGCGAATGGGGCAGAGCAATGGGAGCGCAGGGCAGGTCTAGGAGTTCAAGGAAAATTTGCATTCCACGACGGCATCGGGTGACGCCTGAGATGCGGGGTCACCGGCACTCCCACTCCACACTCGACGCCTGTCCCGGTGGCATGAGCTCGCTCCGAGCATGGGCGAGGAGAGGGGGAGCGAGGGTCCCTTCTCATCCCACCTGCTTTGCCCCGGAGCAGCCGCGGCGTTCACTCGCGTGGCCTCTATGCCGTTTTCCACGGCAGTCCGTTTCCTCTCAAGGCAGCGGTGGGGTGTGGGAGGCCGTGGCGAGCCGGTATCTCGTTGCAGACTGTTTGGTCCGATGGGAGGCACCGCAGCCCTGGGTAGCAGCGTGTGATTAGAGGCCCCGCCACCACCATCGGCACGATGTGGAGAGTGCCGCGACCTTCGGCTCTGCTTCCGACGGCTTGGAGCTGGCCTCCCGTGTGGCGTGAGGCAAGGAACTTCTAGGTCCTCACCGCTAAAAATGGCCGAGCCTTCACTGGGATTCACCGGTGTCACATCACGGAAACACACCCTCCCTCGCTGAGCCCGCTCTCGCACTTCCAAATAAGATGTTCGACGGCAGGAAGTCTTGCTCGCTGACACCCCTCCGCTACCGAGCATCTGTCGCTCTTCCCCGACAGTCCCACACCCGCCGACGCCCCTGAATCGCCACTCCGCAGGCAGCCACGCGTTGCTTTTGCTCTGGGGCTTTAAGCAGCGCTGCGCCCTCAGGCTGGTGCGGGAGCGGCGGGCCTGACGGAGGCGCAGGGCAGCCCGCGTCCGCTGGGCGGCGGTGGCGGCCGCCCCCGCTGTCCTCGAAGGGCGCCCGGCGCGGACGGGGCCGGCAGCAAAGCGAGCGTTGCTGCCTCGGTGCGAACAGGGCTGGTAGCAGGGCGGGGTAACCTCCTGCCAGCACGGACTGGGGTGCTTGAAGGAACAAGAAGGGGACGGAAGAAGATGAGGGGAAACTGAGGAGCAAAATGAAAGATCGGGAGAAAGGAGAGGCCAAACTATATAGATATTCGCAAAGGTAGAGGCAGGTTTCTGCACCAGACCAGCAGCCGGCGGCGGCCCTATTTATCCTGCTGCCTTGGCTTGCAATTTACCACCGAAAGTATGTCCTAATTATCCCCATGGGAATGTGGGATCCCTGGTAATATGTTACACTACCATAATCCTTTAATTCACAATACAATTCCCCGTCCGAAATCGGGATTTAGGGCTTAAAGTCATGTCCTGGAAAGTGAAGACCTTTCATTTCCTTCCTCCTATTTTTTAATCCTCGACTCCATTGTGCAGAAATATTCTGTGGGAAAGCGGCGGCGAGGCTCGCCCGGGGCAGCCCCTCCGCTCCCGCCGGGCCCCGGCAGCATCGGCCTCTCCTGCTCCCCCACCTTGGCACCGCCGGGAGGTTCGGGTCGGCTCCGTGCGGGAGCGTCGCCAGCAAAACACCTTTCCGCTCCTACCGGCACCTTACGCGGACGCGGAGGGAAGCGGAAGTTCCCTTGCACTTTTTGAGGCCGGGAGTAGATGCGGGGGTAGCTGTAGCCCCGGGTCGCCTCAGCCCCCGTGGCAGTGACCCCTCCCATCTCATCCCACCCGTCTGACTGCGGGCGAAGTCAGGGAGCACAAACACACACACACGCCCCTCAATAAACCAGCAATAGCCGAATCAAAGCGATGAGCGAAGGTGCCACTCAGAGGAGTCGGACGGGGCCGCATTCGTTAATTAGTAGGCAGCTAATTAGAGCGGCAGTTTGAGCGTTAATCAATGGCCCGATGGAGGCTGTGGGTGTCGAGCTGCAAGGATGTGCCGGGACGGGGGGTGCGGCTCACAAGCCGATCCTTTCCCAGGGGACGGCCAATGCACCGCAGACCGGCCCCGAGCCCCGGCTGTCGGTGAATGGCCCGGGGCGGTCGGGATGGGGCTGGCGTGTGATAGCGACTGCTGCCTCAGCCCCCGCCCCATCGAGTGGGACCCTCCGCAAAGCAGCTGGGGCTGGAAGGGCGCAGCATCCCCGCCCCGGATGGGTTTCTCCACACTGTTTTTTGGTGGGCAGTGGCGTTATCTCGCTGGCAGCCTCTCGGCTCGGAGGGAGAACGGGGGTGGAGAGGGCCGGGAGGGGCCGAGCCCGTTGTACTGTGAAATTTAACAGTCTGAACATCCCTTTATTAAAAGCTGCTGCTTGACATTTACACTGTGCCAACAGACTCGCCGTCTAATCCGGGCGAAGATATATTATACCTCGGAGTAATTGGGGCCGTTGCAAGAGGCGCTACAGAACGTTTCCCAGCGGGAACAAAACGGCTCCGAGAGGCACGGAGCGAGCGCGGCCACGGTCCGCTCGTCCCCGGGCAGCCCCGCCGCGGCTCTCTCCACCTTTAATAAATAAACTATATTAAAATTAAAAAAAAAAAAAAAGGCGGGGAGGGAAGGAGGTTGAAGCAAAGAAAGTTAACTTTCTGCTCCGAAAAATTCATTTCGACGTTACTGTTTTTCTTTTGTCAGATGTTTTCCCCGCTGCAGACCGAGGACATGATCAGAAATGCTCAGGGAGCAGAGAGCACATTGATTTCAGCTTGTTCTGTCCGCAGACAGGCCCTGACAAGGTTGTTGGAACAGTTGGGGAGGTCTCTACAATCACTTAATTACCAAAGCTGTCACTCAGGAGGGACGGGACTGGCCGCTCATGTGGCTGCGAGGAGCATTCCACTACTGGCTTTCCTCCTTGATGGATCTGTGCTGATGGCATTGCAAAATAATTAGAGTGAATTTTCTGATGTGTGATTTTATACCAAGTTCATGCTTCAGAAAGGTAATCGGAAGGATGAGAAGGGTCAGTGCCATTTCAGATTACCTGAAGTCCAAGCGAAAGGGTAAAAAAAAAAAGGAAAAAGAAAGGAAGGGGGGGGGGAAGGCGAAACCAAGGAGCGGAGAGGAGGGCTGCGAGGAAGG
>VXBP01004733.1:2372089-2404589 GCA_013400115.1 Rhinopomastus cyanomelas
AGAAGTCCTGCACTTCCCCCTACTCATACAACCACAAAAGCATCAGGAATTGTAGGCAGAGCCTTTGT
This sequence comes from Rhinopomastus cyanomelas, assembly GCA_013400115.1. NCBI lineage: Eukaryota > Metazoa > Chordata > Aves > Bucerotiformes > Rhinopomastidae > Rhinopomastus > Rhinopomastus cyanomelas. Next base: position 2,372,158 of record VXBP01004733.1, read on the forward strand.
GGCCGGGGGAGTCTGAGCTGCTGCGGCGAGTCATCGTTCCAAACACACAAAGCCCTCGCTCAGGCCCAGCTCTCTGCTGTGCCAAAACCCACAGAGCAGTATGTGGTAGCCACACAAAGCAGAGTCATGGGCACCCTGGCACCAAGAGGCCAGGTTTGTTGATGAGGGACTTGGCATAGGAGCCTCTCGTGCTGTTGGTTGCCTTCCGATTCCTCACCAAAGTGCTGGGGGCTGTATCCTGGTTGTGGAGGGAGCTGGGGCCACCAGCACAAGTGCATATCAGAGCAGAGGAAACCCTGACTCAGGGCCACTTTCACCCTGTGCTTGAAGCCAGAGGTGAAGGCAGGGCTTGAGAAGAAGAACAGATGGGCAAGGGAGAGAGGAGAAACATAACACTGATAGAGGTAGTGTTGTGCTCCCTCGCACGCTACAACATAAAACACATCCCAACCTTCAGCCGGGCGACAACCAGGACAGGCAGGGTGGCACGTTTCTCACAGCTCTGGAATGGAAGGGGGAGGCAGGAACAGAAGCAGGCTGGTTGTGCCAGCTTTGCACCTTCATGGGACAGCGTCACAGCCCTTTGCACAACATGCCAGGGTCAAAGCCTCCATCCCCAAATGCCTCTTTATAAAGACCAACAAATCTCATTCCCTGGACCAGGTGTGTAGAACAGCAGGTGTCCCGGCTGTGTAAGAGCCAACGAGGCCTCAAATCTCACCGCTCAACACCAGTTCTGCAGGACACTGCTTTGCCAGAAGGGCCATACTTCAGACCCACACGCACAGCAAAGCTCTCCCGTAGCCACACGGCACGGAAACGCCACACATCCATCTTGTCAGCAGGAAGCAAAGGCCAAGAAGGTTCCCTGTCTCTCTGCTAAAGGAGGTTGTCTGACAGCAACCCTCTAACGCAGGACAGCAGGCAGCATGATGGAGCTCAAAGACAGTTCCAAAGTAGAGTGAGATGAATTAACCTGACACCATCTGGTAGCACTTTTTAATTCCTGACAATATTTAAAACCTAATTTGAGCTCAGGCAGTGATAAATATCTCTCCGACCTCACCTGGCTTTGGGAACCTCTTGACCTAGCCACGTCAAGTCGTTTGTCTAAAGCTGTAGACCCTGATGTTTCACTGGAATTAGTCTAATCTAAATAAACTCCTGGACACTGCCCTTGATGCACCCTGATAATCCTGGACTGATCCCACGGAAGCAAAATGGAAGCAGTGAAATCTACGTCTCTCCGCAAACCCACGCGGAAAGGTGATCGTGTTCAAGCGTGTTCTCCCAGCTGGAGTCTGTAACAGATGATAGCCATGGAGTGTTGTTGCTCCCAAACATCTAATGGGGAGCATTTATTATTAACTACTACAAATATTTCTTTTACAGTCTGATTTAGTTGTAAAATGTTGACTCTGAAGGCTGCTTGTGCTTGCTGTAGCGTACACCCCACGCTTGAGCACGTACACAGAGCTTCCTCAGCCTCTATGTAAATAATAACCCCTTCAGACAGAGCAGCACGACAGCAAGAGCTGAAAATACAGTGTGAAAACGTAGCGTGTCTCTTCTCTTCATGTTCCATGGCTAATGCAAGGGCAGTTTGGTGCTTCAAACACGCGCAAACGCCGTTATCTTACTACCTGTAGACGCCCTACACAGCTCTGTGGAGGAGACGGCACGTTCCCCGTCTACGTTACCCATAGTAAACATCTACAGGTTTATTACAAGCACCATCCCATCCTTCCACATCCTCACGAATTTGAAGGAGCTGCTCAGCATTTGTCACTTACTTCTAACAATATAATTTCCTTTGGAAGGAGCATTCTTGCTAAGCTTGACATGTGATATTTAATCACATATTGACCGCTCAGTATCACTCTAATGCTTCCTGTCAGCTCCAGTGCAGCAGGCTGAGCTCAGGCAGCACATTTGCCTGGAGTTCAGTTTTCATTTAAATAAAATTTGTCAGCTTCCAATTTTTTTTTAAATGTAATACTTTATTTTTGTTGAATGCAAGTTAATAATGCCTTGTCAGGCCAAGGGCATGTTTTAATGTGAGCGACTCAGATGTTAAGTGAAACTTGAGCCGTAATGCCCTGCTAATAGAGCCGCATAATCTCCGTCAGGCCAGCGTCTCGACCTAACGCAAGCACTCTGGCTTTGTGCTCAGTTGTGTCAGGAAGCCTTTTCAGGTCTGCAAACCAGGCAAATCGCAGAACATTAGGGGTTGGAAGGGACCTCGAAAGATCAGCCCGTCCAAGCCCCCTGCCACAGCAGGATCTCCTAGACCAAGTCACACAGGAACATGTTCAAGTGGGTTTTAAACATCTGCAGAGGAGGAGACTCCACAACCCCCTTGAACAACCCCTTCCAGTGCTCTGTCACCCTCAATGCCAAGAAGTTCCTTCTCATATTAATGTGGAGCCTCCTCTGTTCCAGCCAACACCCATTTCCCCTTGTCCTATCATTAGATGCCCCTGAGCAGAGCCTGGCTCCATCCTCCTGACACCCACCCTTCACATATTTATCAACGTTAATGAGGTCACCCCTTAGTCTCCTTTTTCCAAAGCTAAAGAGAGGCACCTCCCTCAGCCTTTCCTCATCAGGGAAGCACGTGGAACAGAAAACTGGGCTCTAAAGTGCCCACAGACACCGAGGAACAGGTGCATGGGCTCAACAGACTCAGTGCTTCTACAAAGGACTGAGAACTCCTGGAAGCCTCTTCCCTTTGAAGGGCTGGAGATTGCAGTTTGGTTTTGGATTTGCCGACAATTTATAAATGAAGCCTCCTGGATTTGTTTTTGTCTCTGCCCACTTGCACACTAACTGGTTCATTTCATCCCGGGACAAACCCTTTACAACAGGTTACCCATCAGGACACCACATGCTCTTCTTCCTCATGATCCTCAACCAGCGACGTAAGAGCCTGGATTACTAATGCTGCCTGTTCAGGGACGTGCGGCCACAGCGGGCACGTGCCTGCCTCAATACCTGCAACCGAGGTGTGTCTGGGTGTGTTAATATCAGCTACACACACCTGCACCCTGCTCTAGGTGGTCCTACTGTGGGCTGGATGATCTTTTGAGGTCCACTTCCAATCCCTGATGTGCTGTGATTCTGTGTTAGAGGGTGGAAGGCAGGTGGAGACTGCTCTACCCCTCTGAAAATACTGTGAACTAGAGCACTGCATGGTAACAGAGCATCACAGGGGGTAATGAAGGGCTGCATCCCCACCCAGCACTTCCCAGCAGCAGGATGAACCCAGGCCCCCACATTTGTGGCTGTGGTCTCTGAAGCCATTCTGAGGCTGTGCCATGGTGGGGATGGGTGATGCACATTATGTCTTTCACCTCCTAAATCATCAGCTCTGGAGGGGCACAGGTCAGAGGTGGCAGAGCCATCCCCATCTGACAGCTGTGCTGGGGCAGTGGCCTGCGCAGCCCAGGCACCCCCATCACCAGCCACCCCTTTGCGACTGACGCTAATTGGCACCCTTGCCGGCAGGCTCAGTCGCGAGGCCCAGGGCTGGCCAGGCGTGGAGGTGCACTTCTCGCTCAGGTGCCAGCTCCCGGGCCGGGGCTGGAGCCCATTAGCCAGCACAACACACAAGCAGAGTGATTCCCCCCCCCAGCTTTCTCTCCTCTGCTGAGCGCAGCAGCACAGACACCCTGGGCAGGTTCCTGGGAGCCCCGCACTCGAGCTTTCCACAGGCTGTTGTGGCAGCTGGGGCTGTGGACAAAACCTCTTCAGGAGAGAGCTCAGCAAGCTGGGAGTCAGGACTCGCATCGCTGGTGTACGACTCCTCGCGCTTTACTCACAATGGCATCTATGACAAAAACCATGCACAGGACGCACCAGGACACCGACCTCGCCGTGAGCCCAGCCCACATCTCTAGCCCCAGCTTTTCCATTTCAGGGTGCTCCAGCTGTCGTCGCTTCTACCACCCAGGGTTTGCTCCTCCTAGCCAAACCTTCCCAACCCAGTGCTACCTCCAGCACAGGGTGAACACACAGCTCTGTCAGGGTTTAGCAGCCTTCACTGCGTTTTCCAGTAGGTACCTGTCTGATCTCCAGGGCAGCGTGAGGAACCTTTGTCCATGTTCATCATGGCCAGTTGTTGGCTGGGTCCCACTCAGTGCTGGTGGCTGGTGCAGGGACAGACCAACGCAGAGTCCAGCTCTGAACCCACTCAGAGACAGAGCTCAGCATCCTGCATCCTCCACGTGGAAAGGAAAGAGTGTGGGAAAGGTGCATCAGGTACAAAGCCTACATTCCACCTCTGATCTTTGGCTCGTGCCCGAGAACATCAATGCCTTCAGCAGGCTCTGACTGGGCTGCAGCCCGAGCTGTGTCCATGGGCAGTCCAGGAAAGCAGGGGGCAGCTGAGCCATGGGGCCGCTCCAGCTCACCAGGGCTGGGTAACACCTTCTCAAGCTCCTCTGCTGCCTGGAAGCCAAAATCTTGAGCCCTTTGCAGGGTGAGGAAGCAGCTGCACCTCTTGCTACACACCTCAGTTCCATCCACCACCAAGGAAAACACCTCCTACCAGGCCTTTCCATGCAAACCCTGGCCATAGATGTTCATTCAGACCATCCAGCTATAATAAGGCTGTCAAGATGCTAATGATCAAAAATAGTTGGCAACAAGGCTCACACACTCATTATAACCGTGCAGTTCAAACATGAACTAGTTTGTGTAAGAGTAATTAGAATCACAATTGACCTTTAGCAGACACGCAGGGCTGTGGTTAATTCTAGCCACCAGCACTCAAAATATCTATTTAAAGAGTATTCTGCTTCCTAACTCGTAATGATATTATTTGTTGAAAATAATTCTACAACAAACTGAATGCAAATGGTATCTGGTGCAGCTGAGGGAGAGAAAGCTCTGTTCTTTACACTCAGACACACCAGAAGATGGTCCAACATGCAGAAGCCCAGTAAAAACATCTTCCAAGCTACCAGGGAAGCAATTGTGTTCACACTTTATCTAAGGATGAGCAAGTGATATCACAGAATCATTAGGGATTGGAAGGGACCTTGAAAGAGCAGCTAGTCCAATCCCCCTGCCACAGCAAGGCCACCTAGACTGAGTCACACGGGGACATGTCCAGGCAGGTTTTAAACATCACCAAGGAGCCCTCTGTCCAGACCCACAGGGTACCCCCATTCCCCAGGGACCTTGAGAAATTACTTTCTCTTCCCAGGGAGGAAACCCAGCTCAGGAACCTGCTCTCCCAGGCTCAGAAACAAGCTCAGCACGCTGCTGAGGGAGGAGGCAAGCAAGAGCAGAGAAGCAGATTAGGGGAACTCTTTCACAAGATGTCAACTTGCCTTCAGCAGAAGGTCTGCAGCCAGAAAAGCTACTGATGTGACGTTCATTAGAAAAGAAATGCCGAGGATACTTACGACAGCAAGCAGTCTCTAGATGTGTGACTTAACTGATATCTTCCCTCCAGCACTGCAAGCAGCCTCTGAGAGGAACAATGGAGACAAAAGCCACCACACTCACCACTTATTTATCACCCTTGCAACAACCCAGCTGCAGATTATCCAGGTTCTGGTGATTTAATTGCAAGTGACTGTATCAGGAGCATAGAACCTCATTGCCTTAACAGCAGGTGTGGAGCAGGGGGATTTAGTGCTGCAGTTTGCAGCTGGTGGATCTCCAGGGCCGTGCACAGGAGAATGGGAGGAAGCAACACTCAAGGGTACAGGAGCAGAACATCCCTCGTACAAGGAGAGGCTGAGGGAGCTGGGTCTCTAGCTTGGAAAGAAGGGGACTGAGGGGTGACCTCATTCATGTTGGTTAATATGGGTGTCAGGAGGATGGAGCCAGGCTCTGCTCAGTCTCATCTAATGATAGGACGGGGGGCAATGGGTGTCAGCAGGAACATAGGAGGTTCCACATCAATATGAGAAGGAACTTCTTCCCAGTGAGGGTGACAGAGCCCTGGAAGGGGCTGCACAAGGGGGGTTGTGGAGTCTCCTTCATGGGAGGTGTTTAAACCCCACCTGGACGTGACTGGATCTAGGTGGTCCTGCTCTGGCAGGGGGATTGGACTGGCTGATCTTTGGAGGTCCCTCCTGATCCCTAACGTTCTGTGATCCTGTGATTCAAACTTTTCCACTTTAATACTGCTGTTGGCCAGGTAGGAAAACAAGTCTCCACATCTTAAGAAAGCAAAGCCATGTGAAGTTCTTTGGAGGATTAATTCCCTGGGGCAGTGGTTGTGCTCCACTGACACACGCTGCATGCTAAGAGTTAGCGCAGCAAGTCCTCCAGATCCCTTGTGGAGGACGAGCTGCCAGCTCAGGGCTCTCCCACGCTTCACCCGTGGGTGTTTCAGGACAGCTGGAGGTGGAGGAGGAAGGGGCACGAGCACAAGAGGAATCCAGCATCAGGCTTTCAGCAGCCCCACACGGGAACTGGGTGTGAAGCATCCCCACGTGAGAGATGTGGCGGTGCAGAGGTGTAAATTACTACATGAGGTTCAAGGCAGCGGGCAGCCGCGCCCGAGCTGCTTCATTAGCAGCTGTTAGCGTGGCGGCACAGTGACGGGCTAGCATTCAGATGGCCTGACCGTGCTGTCTCTTGCCAAAGTCCAAAGCGTGTGCGGGAGCCGGCCAGTGCTACCGTCCAGGTTCTTCTCTCACCAGCAGAGGATGGGAGGCAGCTGCGCTAATTAACCCCTTTTCAGTGCGGTCGTGGTGGGGACCGGAGCTGCTGCTGCCGCGGCGCCTGGCCCCGGCCAAGACCCAACAGATGCCACGCGACCGCGATAGCAGGTCTGGGGCTTTCTGTCTCGGGCACCTTCTGCACCCCTGGGTGGTGAGGATGAAAAACAGGGTGGGGGGTTTATTTTATTGTAGTTGTTATAAAACGAAGCCCTTCGACTCGGCAGTCAACCTCTAAAACAAGGCCCTACAGGATGGAGAGAGCCACTCGTGTAACATATAGCACTTGACGTTGCCCGTGGCTAGACGTGGGGAACAAGATGTTCTCCGTGGCCATACCAGGCTTCCTTAGTCATTTATGCTTTCGTCTGAGCCCCGCTATGGGGCAAAATCGCTGGCCCTGGTCTCCCTCCCGAGCGGCGACGGCGGGGTGAGTAAAATGTGTGCCCGCTGAAGCATGGCCAGTGCGATGCTGCAGCTTGGCTCTGCACCAATCAGCCCGGCTAGGCGGGAGCGTGCCCTCGGTGCGGTGACTTTCGGAGCTATTTTCTGTGGTTAGCGTCAAAGATGCCTCCTACCCCCGCACGCTCGTTGTGACTCATTGATTTCATGAATGGCAGCACATGGCTGGCTAACGCCCTCCTCCCTCGGCCACGCTCATCCCCTAAACCCCCTGGAAAGCTCTGCGCTGCGCTCAGCTAGCACAGCCTGCGGTGCAAAGGCTCTGGCCATCTTCAGGGAGGAGAAGGCCACAGGCAAGGGACTGCCAGGGGACACTTGCTAAGAGTCATCTCCCCAAGGGCCAGCATCCCAGGCGCCTCACTCTGGCACGTGAACCCACAGATAGTCAGTCTGACCTGTCCACACGGATGCTGGCACACACAGATCTTTAGGCGTTAGAAGGGACCTCCAGAAGCCACCAAGTCCAAGCCCCCTGCTCAGACAGGGTCATAGAACCTAAGATAGGTTCCACAGAAATGCATCCAGATGGGTCTTAAAAGTCTCCAGAGAAGTAGATTCTACACCCTGCCTGGGCAGCCTGTTCCAGCGCTCATGAACCCTTACAGTAAAGAGGCTTTTCCTCATGTTAAGGTGGGATTTCTTGTGCTCCATTGCTCCTAGTCCTATCACAGGGCGTAAGTGAAGAGGGATTGTCTCTTCTTGACACCCAGTCTTCATGTATTTACAGGCAGGGATTACTTCCCCTCGTAACCTTCTCTTCTCCAGGCTGAAAAGTCTCACATCTCTCAATTTCTCCTCATAAAGCAAGGGCTCCAGTCCCCTGACCATTCTTGTGGCCCTCTGCTGAACTCTCTCAATCACATCTTTGTCCCTCTTGGACTGGGGAGCCCAGAACTGGACACAACACATTCCAGATGTGGCCTCACTGGGAGAAGAACATCTCCTGATCTGCTGGACACACCCTTCTTAACCCACCCCAGGATACCATTGGCTTTCTTGGCCACAAGAGCACATTGCTGTTCCATGGAGAACTTGTTGTCCACAAGAACTCCAAGATCCCTCTGCATGGAAGTGCTCTCCAGAAGAACGTCCCCCAAACCTATACTGATGCATTTCATTACTCCTTCCTAGGTGAAGGACTCTGCACTTCTTAAACCTCATTGATTTCCTCTTTGCCCCTCCTTCCAGTCTGTCCAAGTCTTCCTCAATGGCTCCACATCCATCAGGTGGATCAGCCAGACCACCCAGCTTAGTGTCATCAGCAAACTTGCTGAGGAGACACTCTATCTCATCATCAAGGTCATTAACAAAGATATTGAGCAAAGCTAGAGCCAGTGCCCTGAGCTTGCAGCCCTCAGTAGCTCTGCAGAAGAGGTCAGCTGCATGATCCCTGCTTTGCAGATGAAAGAGGGAGCTGCCTGAGACAGCTCAGCTTTTCCTGGGTGCAGTAGTAGCCCACCTGAGGCAAGTAACTCAATCTCTTCAGCTTTTGGAGCCATGCCACATCACGCAGGCTTCTGAGGAGAGAAGATCGTGGTGCCATCTTTACACCAGTTGCCCAACAGACCCAGGTCTGCCAAGACAGCTTGACCAGAGTCCGCCACAAGTGAGAAGCCCCATTGAACACTCAGGCTTTGGCTTCACACAAGCATGAGTCAAGGCCGCAATCCCTCTTCTTTACAGGTTGTCCATGGGGTTGCGGAGTCTCCTTCTCTGGAGACATTTAAAACCCACCTGGGAGATGTTCTTGTGTGACTTGACCTAGGGGATCCTGCTGTGGCAGGAGAATTGGACTGGATGATCTTTCAAGGTCCCTTCCAATCCCTAATGTTCTGTGATTCTGGCAGGAGGATTGGACTAGTTGGTTTTTGAGGTCCCTTCCAGTCCCTAATGTTCTGTGATCCTGTGAGAACATCATCCATCTTTTTTTTACAACATATTTAAAAACCAGAGAAGACAAACAGATCCAAGGGAGCAGGACCAGTCGTCAGCTGTGCTGTTGTAAATCAGGAGTAGCCCCACACTCACATGGCGCAAACCAGCGAAGAACCTGCCTCTGAGACCGGAGTCCTTCCCCTCCACAGATTCAGAGCCCGTGAAGTGATAATGAAGGAGCTCCACGCTTTGACACCGGTCTGGGGGGCATCGCAGAGACCCGCCGCCGCCTGCGCGAGGGCCTGTGGAAACAAAGAACTAGTCGCCTTTGGTGGTTTCGGCGCCGCGCGCCTCTTAGCCAAACCCCGGCAACGTCCATCCCCTCCCGGTGAAGCCGGGGAACGTTTTTCGTGCCGCAGACCGGGACTGCTCAGTAATGAATGGTCCGACAGGGCGCCTGTGAAGGTCCTGCTTGCGAAAGGGAGACGCCGGGCTCTGCTCTCCCTGCAGCAGCTGCAGGCGCTGCACTAATTCACGCTGTGCTGCAGACACCCATTTGCTTCTCGGTTGTGGGGACTTCCCCTCCTGTGTGGTGTGATGAGCCCGGCTCTGCTGGCACCTGCCTCGCCGAGAGACTCTGCTGCTTCGGATGAGATTTATCATTATTATTATTATCATTATTATTTTTACTATGGGATGGCAGCCAACATCAGGGTTTATGGGAGATGTTTTCAAAGGGTTCTGTGGGGTTTCTAGACTCATCCCGCTCTCCCTATGCTCAGGACTATTGAGTCTGATGTCAGAGATGTCCTGGCTGCTGTGGCCAGAGGACTGTGTCAGACAATGGAAGCCCTTCTGCCCACCACAGAATCGCAGATCGTTAAGGATTGGAAGGGACCTCAAAAGATCATCTAGTCCATTGGACTAGATACATCCCCCTGCCACAATCACAAAACATTAGGGGTTGGAAGGGACCTCAAAAGACCATCTAGTCCAGTCCTCCCACCAGAATCACAGATTATTAGGGGTTGCAAGGGACCTCGAAAGATCATCCAGTCCAATCCCCCCACCACAGCAGGATCCCCTAGGTCAAGTCACACAGGAACATGTCCAGGCAGGTTTTAAATGTCTCCAAAGGAGGAGACTCCACAGCCTCCCTGGGCAGCCCCTTCCAGGGCTCTGTCACCCTCACTGTGAAGAAGTTCCTTCTCGTATTGATGTAGAACCTCCTCTGCTCCAGCTCACACCCATTGCCCCTCGTCACACTCACCATGAAGTTGTTCCTTCTCATATTGATGTGGAACCTCCTCTGTTCCAGCTCACACCCATTGCCCCTTGTCACCTTTACCATGAAGAACCTCCTTCTCATATTGAGGTGGAACCTCCCATGTTCCAGCTCACACCCACTGCCCCTTTTCAGCCTCACCATGAGGAAGTTCCTTCTCGTATTGATGTGGAACCTCCTCAGTTCCAGCTCGCACCCACTGCCCTTTGTCCCACCATTAGTTTCATTAACATCAAGCGTAATTCCAGAACAACCAAACCCCCTTGCAGACAGTTACAGTGTCTTGGGGAGCTGATCTCACCTAGCTGATCTAGAATCTCTAGATTCCTGGAGCTCAGACCCACCTCCAAATCTCAGAAGCGGTATGTTCACGCTCTGAGGCAAACCTCATTTTCCAGCCCCAACCTCTTCTGCGGTCTCTCAGCAGACTGAGCCGCGCAGCCTCCAGTCTGAAGTGCCATCAATAATGCATTCTTCCGTGCGACCTCTTTAGCACCCACCACCAAACCATCAGAAGCACATCGACAAAAACACCGTCTCTGCCTGGCAATGCTGGGTGAATGTTAAACTCCCCACTTCACGGCGCAGCCGTCGCTATAAAACTCCGAGGGCGGATTAGCGCTCTTCTGGCACTTCACTGTATCAGAACACGGATTTGCAGACAACAGCTGCAGCAAATTCCCTTGACTGAGAAGAATTACAAGCATTATCACCTAGATCATTAAACCGGGTTCATAGATTGCAGAATGTCTTCAATCAATTCATCTAAGATAACTTGGAGCCAGCTGGACCCCCTCGGTGAGAACTTGACTTAATTGGCCAGTAAGTGGCTGGAAAAGGTGCATGTGATTCGATGAAATTACCGAGCACAGACATTATTACGGTGAGGAGAACAGCAGAGGGTGGCCTCGGGTCAGCCCTTTTGGAGAGGGGGAAGTTCATGTCCACTATTAACTGCTGCCGTGAAAAATGCCGGCCCGCTGGGCACTCAGATGTGAAGTGCGTCCAGGTCATCCGTCAGCTGATGGAGGGAGAGCTGGGCACGTTTATCACTGCTCTGGCCTCGTTCCTGCCTTGGTAACGGTCGCACACTAACGACCGCTGGCAAGTTCGTGCTTTCCCGGGTAGCCTTCGTTTTATTGGCCTAAGTAAAAATATTATCTGAGCCAAAGGATCCATCCACTGAAGGAAACACCTTCAGTCGTGTCACCCGCGCCTTCAGAAAGGTTAAAGCACCAGGAAGGTGAAAGATGCACGTTCCATTGCTTTTACTCTTTCCAGTCTGCTGAAAAGATGCTCTCTTGGAACTGGATGTGTGGTAGGTCCCCATATTGGGGGGACTGGGCTGGATGATCTTTCAAGGTCCCTTCCAATCCCCAATGATTCCATGACTTGGTCTAGGTGATCCTGCTCTGGCAGGGGGATCGGACTAGATGATCTTTCAAGGTCCTTTCCAATCCCTAATGATTGTATGATTCTATGACTTGATCTGGCTGATCCTGCTGTGGCCAGTGGGGATTGGACTAGATGATCTTTCGAAGTCCCTTCCAATCCCTAATGATTCTATGACTTGGTCTAGGTGATCCTGCTCTGGCAGGGGGCTTGGACTGGACCATCTTTCGAGGTCCCTTCCAATCCCTAACGAGTCTATGATTAGCGCTTGGGCACGAACTGCTGTTCAAAAGAAACCGCCGACCTTCCTCAGCACAGCCCTGCAGAAAAAAGACTGCATAAGCAGTTCCTTCACAGTTTTCTGTTTAATAACAAAACAGGTTCATTTGTTTGCGGCAAAAATCCCCATTTTGAAAAAACAGTGCTGCAGAGAGGGCTAAGAGCCCGTCGCACTTGCCACTCGTGTTACAAATCATGGAAAACAGAGCTTGATCCCGCCTGCGCTCGGCTCCCTTGACCTTGGCAGGGGGCTATCACACGCGGGTGCCTCCCAGGCATTAACCTGTTTGTCGGAGCCCACCCCAAGCCGGCGCCTGCCATCGCTGCTGCACCAACGGAGTGTATCTGCCGTGAGGCCACGTTGCTGAGGCTGCATATTTTTCATGGATTGGGTAATTTTCATGGGTTTAGCTTTGTTCTTGTTAAATCCCTGCCTTTTACGGAGCTGGCTCCGAGACTCGGGCGTCTGATGCACGAGCGCAGAAGCAGCTCGAGATGCTCTCGAGGGTTTTCTTGCCGATGGCTCGGTGGTACCAGTAAAGGGTGTCCGGCGCGCCCGAACCCCCAGGGCTGGCGCTGGTAGCTGGACGTGTACGAAGCACAAACTGATGACAGGGTGGAAGGGCCTTTAGCATCGGAACAGGGAAGGGCAGGGGTCCGACGGAGTTACCTTGTCTGCAGACACTAGGTCAGAACACAACTCTGTGTGAAAATTAGGTACAACATGCCTGGTTTCTTAAAGGGTTCTCAGGATCACAGAACTTTAGGGATGACTCAAAAGATCATCCAGTCCAATCCCCTTGCCACAGCAGGATCACCTAGACCAAGTCAACAGAAACATATCCAGATGGGTTTTAAACATCTCCAGAGAAGGAGACTCCACAACCCCCCTGGGCAGCCCCTTCCAGTGCTCTGTCACCCTCACCACCAAGAAGTTCCTTCTCATATTGATGTGGAACCTCCTCTGAGTATCGCGCTCTCCGTCCATGCACTGGCACAGGCAGAGCTCTTTGCTCCTTACTGTTCTCTTGCTGGCTGAGCCCAGATTTGAAAGGCCCTTTCTGGGCAACCACTAGCTTTTGAAGCATTGCCCTCACTTGGCACAAGGATGCTCCACCTTCTGCGACCTACCTTTGAATGCAGGACCAGTGCTTGGGGGGCTGCTTGTCCTTTGCTCCCGGTGAGAGTAGCCTCACATGGCCAGAGTCAAACTGACCGACGTGACCTTGGATGCAACGGCTGTGTCCACCAGCCCATGGCCAGCTGGGTCTGCCACCTAGCACGGGAGGAAAAGGGAAGCTGATGTGTCTGTACACAGTTTAAGCACATCAGTATCCCTGGTGCTTTCCACGTCCCTGCAAACTCGTGCCACGTCGGCAGTTGCTGGTGCTCCCGCGCACCCCAGGGCGCCGGGGGCAGACGCACGCCAAACTTAGAAGTCTATTTTTAAAGCAGACTAAGCACACGCTGCCACCGCTCCGCCTGTCACAAAGATCATTACATGAGCAGTTGCTGGTGGGAATTCTGTGGCACACAGGCCAGGCTTGGTGGGGCAGGACCTTTGCTCCAGCTCACTGAACCAAAGTGATGGTCCTTGGTAGCCTGTCACACCACCGGCCCTTCATCAGGAACCTTTGAGCAGCAGACTAGCATGGGTTGCTCCAGCAGCACCCAGTAAAGCGACCACCCATCGCTGACGGCTGAGGTATCACCAGTGTGTACTCAGGCTGAGATGCCCACTCCTGCACAAGGGGCAGTGGGTGTGAGCTGGAACAGAGGAGGTTCCACATCAATATGAGAAGGAACTTCTTCATGGTGAGGGTGACAGAGCCCTGGAAGGGGCTGCCCAGGGGGCTTGTGGAGTCTCCTTCTCTGGAGATGTTTAATACCCAGCTGGATGACTTGATCTAGCTGATCCTGCTGTTGCAGGGGGACTGGAGTGGATGGATGATCTTTGGAGGTCCCTTCCAATTCCTAATGTTCTGTGATGTTCATTAGACATAGAAGTATCTTGGATAACCTTTCTTACCTTTCAAGATCAAGAAGACAGTCTGGAGAGAAGGCGATTTGTCCACGGAGAAGAGAATCATAGATTCATTAGGGGTTGGAAGGGACCTCAAAAGCTCATCCAGTCCAATCCCCCCACCACAGCAGGATCACCTAGACCCAGTCACACAGGAACACATTCACTTGGAGAACAGCCCAGCATTGTCTTCCATTTATCTTCCAACAAGTCCTTGTCCAACGCGGCTTGGAACAAAACCCGTTCCAAGCGCAGGTGCTCCTTAATGAGGCTGCTGAAATTTGTTGGGGTGGCTTACCCCCCATTCATTAAAAGGGAAAGAGAAGGAAGAAAAGGAAGAGAGTTGGAAGGCTGCATGAGAGCATATTATTGGCAAACTGTTTCTACCGCGTTTGTGACTCTCCTTAATGTTTTATGAATATGCTAGAAATTTGCTGGGGCGTTTTTCCTCGGGCGCCCGAGCTAATTACTTATTCAGAGAGCTTCTACTCCGTTCCTTGCAAAATGTGTTGTGCATTAATTCTGATTATGTACAAGAACCCACCTGCAAGGAGAAACTCTGAATCAGTAATGCCGTTAAAATGAGCAGCTCTCCTGGGGCTCTCCCGAGAAACGGGATACTGGACAGAATTAGAATCTTGGAGCTAAGGCTATTCATAATGTCATTAACATAAAGGCAATTAAATGAGTTTTTAACCTACAACCCTTTATTGTTATTAATGAACATTAGAAAAACACGGGAGATGAAGCTGGTAATTATCTCTGCGCCGAGCTGCGCAATAATGTGTTTAAATATAAAAACAAAACAAATGATTATTGTTAGTATTTTCAGCAGCAGAAGCCCCAAGGAGCGGCTCAGTCACATTTAATCACATGCTACTACACCAAGAGGGTTAATTAAATGAAGGCTTTACCTTCCGCGCGCTCGGTGGTTCTGTTTAATATGGAATCCACCAACTGAATCGCCCAACTGCAAAACATTCCAGGCGCTGCCTTCACCTCCAGGTGGGCAGCCACTACCAGAACTGAGGTGGGGTGGTGTTCCCTCCAGGACAAGGAGTTGCAGTCCTGCCACTGAGCTCTGGAAAGAAGTGTGTAAATCCCAGCTCATCGCCTCTACAGAGAGCAATTTGGAAACTCAAAGGAGACAAACGTTTTGCGATAGATGGTGAATGCTGGGACGGCACCAGGCGCTGTTGAAGAGCCTCCAGTTCCCTTTTTTGGATGCAAACTATTGGGTCCTCTGTTTCACAGAATCACAGGACATTGGGAATGGGAAGGGACCTTGAAAGATCATCCAGTCCAACCTCCTTGCCAGAGCAGGATCAGCTAGATCAAGTCATAGAATCATTAGAGATGGGAAGGGACCTTCCTTGAAACATCATACAGTCCAATCTCCCTGACACAGCAAGATCACCTAGACCAAGTCACACAGGAACACATCATGGAATCATTGGGCATTGGAAGGGACCTTGAAAGATCATCTAGTCCAATCGCCCCAACACAGCAGGATCACCTAGACCAAGTCACACAGGAACATATCCAGGCGGGTTTTAAATGTCTCCAAAGAAGGAGACTCCACAACCCACCCCAAGCAGCCCCTTCCAGGGCTCTGTCACCCTCACTGTGAAGAAGCTCCTTCTCATGTTGCCGTGGAAGCTCCTATGTTCCAGCTCACACCCACTGCCCCTTGTCCTATCATTAGATGCCACCAAGCAGAGCCTGGCTCCATCCTCCCAACACCCACCCTTCACATATTTATACGAGGTATCTCCTGAAGGGGAAATACATTAAAGCTCAGTGATGCAGCCTAGATCCAGGTTTGAACTCGCTGATTAGATCTAAGTTTGATGGTTTTAAACTCCAGAATGGCTGAAGCATCTGTCCTTTGTGACGCTGTGTAGCCTAACACATGACAGCTAATACACTTTATCTTCCATCTCAGTAGACTCAAAAGCTTTCTTAAGGAAGGTGGTCCTTGACATGTTCAGATACAGCCTGCAGAAGGGAGGAGCTGAAGCCATCTAAAGTCTGTGCAGGACTCAGCACTGGTTTCATTGAGCAAGACGTGTTACTGCTCTGAGATCCCCATGGTCAGACACCACAGGGAGCTGCTGTGTCACAGAATCGTAGAGTCATTCAGGCTGGATAAGACCCCTAGGATCACAAAGTCCAACCATCATCCCTACTCTACAAGTTCACCCCTGAACGAGATCCCCCAACGCTAGATCTAAGAGTCTTTTAAACTCATCCAGGGATGGTGACTCAACCACCACCCTGAGCAGCCCTTTCCAGTGCCTGGCCACTCTTTCCCCCATCCCCATGCTCCCTGCATTTCATGGTCCATCAGTGAAGGACGACAGCTGCCAACAGAGGGGAGAACAAAGCGCAGGGAAAGAGGGAGAAACAAAGAAGGAGAAGTTGAAGAGCAGTTGGCCACTGAGTGAAACACATACAGCTACTTCTTCCCTGGAAGAGGCCTTTTCTGGGACTGCTAAAGACATGGGAGGAAGCAGAATGGATTTAATCAAGAGGGAACACACCCAGGGTGCTCCCTTCCTATTTGGAAGGACGGCAGAGGAACAGACACACAGGTCCAGGACGACCAGTTAGCAGCACAGTTTGTAACAGCAGACACCAGCAGACAGAGCGGGCTGTTGGAGGTGCAGGACCCGTGTGCATACGGAGCAGCTCCTGCGAGCGAAAGGAGCGGGGCTGCTTGAGCTCCTTTTGAAACCGCAGCTGCTGGAGGAGACCATTAAGCCAGGTGAGCCGCGGCAGAGCGGCGGTGGTGGAGGTGAGACGGCCTCCAGCACCTCGTGTGTGGAAGCAGAGTCCCAGCAGCAATGCTCAGAGGTGCCAGGGAGAAGCGCAGCGTCGCGTCGCTCCCCGAGGCACCGCTGCAGACGTACAGATGTCTTACACGTCCCAGCGCTCAGAAGCCCGCGAGCAAGGGCCACCGCGCTGGAAGGGTTCTCCCTCTGCCCCAGCAGCTCCTTCCAGGTTCTCTCTCTGTTTTTTAAGTTCACTTTGAGTTTTTCTGGGAAAAACAGAGCAGAGGCACACGAGGAAGCAGCAGCGTGCACTGTGTGCTGGCTCTGGGGCATCTTCTTCAGCTCTTCTCATTTGAGATCAACAGTCTACGCTACCTTTACGCTTCTGCCCAGAGAAGCGGCACTTCTCATACCCTGATCAAGCAGATGCTCATTCTCACTGAAAGCTGCTTGGGACAGGGCCAGGCTGCACCATCCTGCTCCAGCCCCATGGCTCTCTGCCCCACTGTGCTGGACAGATGTGGCGCTGCTCTGCACCCCCAGGAGTTGCCCACGGCAGACTGGCATCTGAACATGAAGCCCAGAACACACTGGCAAGTGATGTTTGGAGATGGCAAGAACAAAGTAGCACCCATCTGAAAAGGACACCATCTATAAACACCTTGTGGGACTTCAAAATTGCTGCAGCCATGGCCAACGGAATCCTGGGGGGGATCAGAACTGGAATGGTTAGCAGATCAAGAGAGGTTCTCCTCCCGTTCCGCTCTGTCCTGCCTTGCCCTGGTGAGACTGCAGCTGGAATCTTGTGTGTCCAGTTCTGGGCCCCTCAGTTCAAGAAGGACATGGAGCTGCTGGAGAGGGTCCAGCGCAAAGCCACAGAGGTGATGAAGGGAGTGGAGCATCTCCTCAATGAGTAGAGGCTGAGGGAGCTGGGTCTCTTGAGCTTGGAGAAGAGGAGACTGAGGGGTGACCCCATTAATGTCTATAAATATGGGAAGGGTGGGTGTCAGGAGAATGGAGCCAGGCTCTGCTCAGTGGAATCTAATGATAGGACAAGGGGCAGTGGGTGTTAGCTGGAACAGAGGAGGTTCCACATCACTATGAGAAGGAACTTCTTGGTGGTGAGGGTGACAGAGCTTTGGAGGGGGCTGCCCAGGGGGGTTGTGGAGTCTCCTTCTCTGGAGATATTTAAAACCCACCTGGCCATGTTCCTGTGCAACTGGATCTAGGTGATCTTGCTGTGGTGGGGGATTGGACTGGTTGATCTTTCAAGGTCCCTTCCAATCCCTACGGGACAGCTTCATCTAAGAAAGCCAAGTAGCCCAGCAGTGATCCCAAACTGCAGAGACGTCTGGAGGAGGAGAGCTGAGATGTCCCCTCCGGTTTCTGACACCAGCAGCACCCAGCTTGCTGCAGGCATTCCTCCTGAGCTCCACTGAAAGACACAGACCTAGGAACAACTCCCTCCTGGTGGGGATCAGCCCGAGGGAGGATGGTATTTTGCCAGCTATCAAGTGACAACAGCCAGTTGTCTGTCACTCAGAGGGCTGGCACCTGTCTGGATAATAGCAGGGCTCAATGTTCCTGAACTACTGGGGTTCTGCAAGAGAAGGAGGATCAATAGCTGTGACGAGCGCTACCCATTAGAGCCTGGCAGTGGAGAGCAAACAATTCCACGCTCTTAGGTGTTCACTATAATGAGACTGCAAGGTAAATCCTTCACAACTGAGCTGTGGAGGATGAAAATACCCTTTCAAAAGCAAGATGATCATGAGCAAGATCTACTTGCCTTCCCAAGGCCAATGCTAGCAGCAGCTCAGGGTTCCAGTCTGGCCAGATGATGTTCCTCCCCCTTAAGATCAATAGATTCCCTACACACAGATGAGGGCAATAGCAGCCATCAGCATCAGGTCCTTGTCCCAGCGCAGAAGCAGAAATCATAGAATCATTCAGACCCCCAGGATCATCAAGTCCAACCATCAACCCTGCTCTACAAGTTCACTCCTAAACCAGATCCCTCAACACTACATCTAAGTGACTTTTAAGCACATCCAGGGACGGTGACTCAACGACCACCCTGGGCAGCCTGTTCCAGTGCCTGAAGTGTCTTTTCCCTCATGCAAGCCTTCATCTGAACCCCCAGAGAAGAGCTGTGAGTGCAAGCAAAACGCATCACATCCCCTGAAATCTGTAGTGTTACTCATCGTCTACGTGACGGTGCTGTGAGTGACTATGGGCAGCAGGAAGGTGAACAACTCATCTGGTTTCAAGACCATGGCCATCCTCTGCTCTCCAGCTCCCTTCCCTCCCCTGGTCTCCTTCATTGTTCGGTTTTATGGCCTCGTGCCACCTGGGCTGATGTTTCCCTTCTAAATGGCATTTCAGCTTTGGCCTCCCTGGCCACCCAGCACCCTCGCCCAGATTGGCTCTTGGGTGCCATATGGTACAAGCGGCCAGCCGCACGATCGTGCCGGCCGCACGTCAGAACCTGCCAGACTGCTGCCTCGGCTGGCTGCCTGCCTGGTGGCTTCGTGGGCTGCGAAGGGAGCAAGGCGCCGCCTGGAAGTAATTGAGATGGGGCTCTGCCAGGTCGCATGCAGGAGCCCCCCGAGCCGCGCGCCCCCGTCCCCTCCTGCCCCGCGTGGCGCGGTCGGACATTCCTGCACACACGCCCACCCTTCCCACCAAGGCTCAAACTGGAGACGCTGTGGGAAGCTGGTAGGAGTTTGTCTCCTCTGAAACCAGTGGCCAAACATCACGCCTGGCTGTCAGGGTGTTGCTTCATTAGCCCATCTGTGCACGGCAAGCAGCCACCAAGGAAGCAGCCTGGGATGGTTCCTTCAGTTACACCTTTTGCTGTTAGTGGCCCTTGGGCCATTAAAGTCTTTCTGCTAACCCCCCTGCGCTGCCACAAGGTGTCTGCACCACAGCAGGCTGGCACCTCAGAAACATCCTCTCCACGGATGCTGGTCCCAAAGGACCAAGGTCTCTGTGGAGACAGGCAAGCTGAAGACAAGAACTGAAGTCTCCTACCTACCTCCTCAAAGAGCCGAAGTCCCTTGGAGAGCTGCTGCTGGCACTGGGCAGAACCAGTTGGCACGTGAGCGGCTGCAGAGGCACCGACACCATCACAGTGGACTCTGTGCACGGGTATCAACTGAGAGACAAAACCCTCTGACCCTCCGACCAGGTTGTACAAGAACACCTCCAGAGAAGGTGACTCCACAATCCCCCCAGGCAGCCCCTTCCAGTGCTCCATCACCCTCACTGAGAGGGAGTTCCTTCTTATATTGATGTGGAACCTCCTGTGTTCCAGCTGACACCCATTGTCCCTTGACCCATCACTGGATAATTAGATAATTGGGAAAACAGAGCAAACAAATTACAATCCAAAGAGGGAGGGAAAACCCTCCTAAAATCTGGTTCTTCAGGAAGGTCCCAGGGCAGCTAAGCACAGCTGGAGCAAACCACATCTGTCCTCTGAAAGAGTCCCCTGGCAGCATCCCCCTGGCAGAGACCACCTCACAGCCAGGGTCCTGCCTTCGGTGGCTGGAGAACCCCTTGGTGCTACACACAGCATCCAAACTGCCTCACTGAACACAGGTTTATGGGGTCAGACCCACACCCTCAGCTAAACCTCCACTGGGCAGAGCTGGGCTTGCTGGCCTGGAGCCACCCTGAGAACGACTGCTGCTTGTGGAGGTCTGTGCTGGCTGTGACCCCCTGTGGGCTCTGCAGCACCGCAGACCTCAAGGCTGCAGTCCTGGCCAACCACCTCCGCAGCGCTGGGTCACCAGAGGGGCTGGGCTGAAACCACACGAAGGAGAGAGCTCTGCTTGGCCGGGCAGCGCAGCTGGCACCGCTGGCATCTCATCTGTGCTGCCTGCGAGGTGGAAGCGTCCAGCCCCACACTAGGCTGGCCGAGCGGCCCACAGGGGCAGTGCCAGGTGAACCCCGGAGCCCCTGAGGAGGGGTGGCCTCTCTTCACCTGCCTCCACACCCCGATACCCCTAAACCAAGACATCACCTCAGCCCTCAAGGGCTATTGCCTTCAACGGGGCCAAGGGCAGTGGCTTGGTGAGCAGCTGGGGCAGGTGATCCAGCAAGGCAGCGAGCCAAGGAACTCCTGGAAACGTGCTTCTCATTGCCTCCTTCCCTGGAGGAGTTTAAAACCCGCCTGGAGATGTTCCTGTTGGTCTAGGTGATCCTGCTGTGACAGGGGGATTGGACTAGATGCTCTTTCAAGGTCCCTTCCAATCCCTAATGACTCTGTGATGTGTTTCCAAGGGTAACCTCCCACCTAAGGCAGCGTCGTCGTCCGTCATCCGAGCGAGATTTATCCTCCGTGAGCAGCGGCAGCAAACGTGTGAACGTCTCCAGCTTGTGTAAATCACGAGGCCGCAGCACACGGCTCCTAAAAATAGGGGATGATAACAAGCACTTCTTCAGAAAACCCTAATTATGGGCCTGCTGTCATCTCTTCTGCTCGCTCGAAGGTCACGGTCGTGTCATCCAGAGTTTACAGTGCATTATCAGTTAAAAACACATTAATTAGTGAGCGCACGTCTCCCGTCCCCAGCAACACCGTGAGCGTTCACAGTCCGGGGAAAGAAAAGCACAGTTGGCTTCGCGGGGACACTGAGACTTGATCAGCTTCTGCCTTCCAGTGGGCAGTCTTCTCTGGCTGGTATCGTGGAATCACAGAGCGTTAGGGGTTGGAGGGGACCTCGAGAGATCATCTAGACCAAGCCCCCTGCCACAGCAGGATCACCTTGATCAAGTCACACAGGACCGTGTCCAGGCAGGTTTTCAGTGTCTCCAGAGAAGGAGACTCCACAACCCTCATGGGCAGCCCCCTCCAAAGCTCTGTCACCCTCACTGTGGAGAAGTTCCTTCTCATATTGATGTGGAACCTCCTCTGTTCCAGCTAACACCCATTGCCCCTTGTCCTATCATTAGATGCCACCAAGCAGAGCCTGGCTCCATCCTCCTGACACCCACCCTTCACATATTTATAGACATTAATGAGGTCACCCCTCAGTCTCCTCCAAGCTCAAGAGACCCAGCTCCCTCAACCTGTCTTCATCAAGAAGGTGTTCCACTCCCTTTATCATCTTTGTGGCTCTGCGCTGGACTCTCTCCAGCAGTCCTGTGTCCTTCTTGAACTGAGGGGCCCAGAACTGGACCCAGTATTCCAGATGTGGTCTCACCAGAGCAGAGCAGAGCGGGAGGAGAACCTCTCTTGATCTGCTGACCACCCCCGTTCTGATCCACCCCAGGGTGCCACTGGCCTTCTTGGTCACAAGGGCACGTTTCTGGCTCATGGTCATCCTGGTCTCCACCAGGACCTCCAGGACTACCCCTTTCTCATATACTGCTCTCCAACAGGCCAATATTTGCCAAGATCACAGGATGTCCTTGGGTTGAATTCATCCCTAGGAAAGGGCCAAGAAGCCAAACCTCTCGCTGCAACCAGGCCACAAGTCACCCAGGTTCTTAAGGAGCCTTTGTTAGAAGTAACTTGGCCACCATGCTACCCCATCCATTCCAACTGGCTTCCATGTTGTGTGGCCAAGTGGTAGACACAGCTGTTCCACCCTCACCAGCTGCCCTGTCACCTTGTGGTCCCTCACAGGACAGGTCATTTAAAAAAAACATCTTAAGAGGACATCAGAGCAGGCGGCCTTCACTCTTTGAGGACCAGGTCAGGGATGCATGAAGGCAGGGGAAGGTCTTTCAAGAGGGTTTGCACGGACAGGACAAGGAGCGGTGGGTTCAGGCTGGGAAAGGACAGAGTTAGGCTGGATTTTAGAAGCAAGTTCTTCAGTGTGAGTGTGGCTGATGGCTGGAAGGGGCTGCCCACCCATGGGGAGGTGCTGGGGGTCCCATCCCCAGAGTCACTGAAGGTCAGGCTTGATGAGGCTCTGAGCACCTGACCTAGGTGGAGCCGTCCCTGTGTCGGGAGGTTGGACTAGATGATCTCTGGAGGTCCCTTCCAGTCTGTGATTTCCAAAAACTTGGGGAAACGTGTGATTTTCTCAGTGAAACAAGGAGAAGAGGAGAGAAGCTGCAGAACCGCGAGCAAACAGAGTGTTCCGAGGCTGCGCAGCCTTCCACTCGAAACTGAAATTCAAAGCAGACCAGCAAGAGGCTTCGCTCGGCTTTCTCAGCGGACCAGTGGCTTCCGAAGCTCACGGTCCTGGACTGACCAAAACACCTCCCAGAGCCATCAGAGCACTGCCATGGGTGGAGGAATTTGCCGATTCCACTCACATCCTTCCCCCGGAAACCCCGCACAGCCGCGGCGCCAGGGATTAGCGGCGCTGCGGAGGGGCGGCAGCTGCCAGCAGAGCCAGAGGGGGCCGGGCTCCAGCAGGCACCAAGGCCGTCTTTCATGGCGTGCCAGCGAACCCAAGGGCCAGCTTGGAGCAACCCTGCCTCTGATCTCCAGGCCTGTCCTGCATTGCCTCTCTCCTGCCATATGCTGCTCTCCCCAGGTCCTGCTCAGCTGAACCGAGCGGCGCTCAAGCGAGCGGCCAAGCAGGAGGCGAAGCCCGGCGCCAGCAAAGGCTGGGAGAGGACGCCTGCAAAGCTCCAGGGGGTGGGTACCATGATAGGGTGCTGACACCCCGAGTCATTGGAGGAAGAAACCCAACCCAACCCAACCTACGTCTCAGGCTCCACGAGGGGAAATGAAGTCAGCACCACCGGGCTGGTGGGCAGGACACCTCAAAATGCTTTGTTCCCAGGAGCTGCCAGTCTTGCCAGCACCCCACAGAGGTGGGACTTGACATGGACCAGCCAGGCACCACCCATCATCAAGAGTTAGAAAGCACATGCCCTGCACGGGCGCTGAGCTGACCCCAATGTTCAGAGCAATGGCCAAGGGCAGAGCAGGTCAACGGAGGAAGCTCCGTCGGAGTTGTCTTATGCCTCAGAAAGAGGGCTAGCCTTCACACGAGGAGTGTTTTATAGGCCGAAACCACTAGCCCAGACAGGAACCTGCGTGTTCATTGAAGAACGTTCCCAGTGCAGTAAGGAGTCACTTGAAGGGCAGGTCCGCCTGTCCGTGTAGTTCTCGGTGCTTTGGATGCCACCATCCTGATCCAAAGCCCAGGAGAAGCAGCCAGAGGACAGCCCAAAGCCTCTCCCACACCCAGCCCTACCACGAGCACCTGCTCAGGAAGCACCAGGTGCTGGTGCCTCTTGGAGTCTTCCCGTGTTGCTTCCTGAGCCCCCAGGTTTCCATGGGCTGGGGCTCGTCCTGCTCAGAGGAGGATCCTCTGACAGATGTGGCTCGTGAAGGTATGAAGTAATAGCCAGCGCTTGCGGTGCGAACAGAGCGCAGGGCTGCTCGGGAAAGTCTCCGAGCTCACTGCGGCATCTTACACAATTGGAAATTAAAACATGAAGGTGGCTCCTGCCGGCCCCTCGTGGGCCACGGGAAAGCAGGGAGCCTGCTGCTGCTTTTAACAGCAGCCGTTCAGTTCTCGGTACAAACGCTGCGGCTAGTTTTAAGACGCCGGTGACTGCTGAGATGATGGATTATGGGCTGCACCATAGCCCAGAGCCGTGGGGAGGGCTGACTTTGATGTAGCCCTGGCAAACGGCAATCAGAGGCCAGGAGGAAGGATGTAGTGGAAAAGCAAGAAGAGGGGGGACAGGCAGAGGTTGTTGCTAGGAATTTCCTGCTCTCACCGTTTGGGTGGTTGAAGAATTTGTTTGACATTCTGCAGTAACAACAGGTTTAACTTAAATGTGGAAGGAGTTCAAACATCCCCTCTCCCATCCAGCATCCCACTGCACTCCTGATACTGGAGCCGGTATAACTCACCCCAGCGCTGAAGGCCAGAGGCTTCCCAGGGAACTGCCGCAGATGCCATGGGCCCCCGACTGTGCTTGCAGGCTGGACACTGGGGTCACTCGGCCACCTTCAACCACCAGTGGGGAAAAGAGGCACTTGTGGGACAGAGTCAGGGCAAAGCTCAGATGAATCCCAGTAACCCCACTAGCGCCCATTTCTTTCTAGTGAAGGGAGACTAGAAAAGCAGGTCTGGATGCAGCTGCATGAAGTCAAGCAAGATGAATCCCATCCTCTACCCAAGAACTTGTTGGGACAAGCGTGTGGGCTTCCAGCAGCTCTATAATGAGATCCTGGACCAACTGGTGTTTATCCATCCCTGTAGGAGACGAGGGGTGTCAGACTGGAGGATGGTGAATCTTGGCAGCTCTATCTCCCAGGCACCTCAGGAGGAACTTGAGCATCTTGTCCTTTTAGCACAGAGGTGCTAAGAAAAACGAGCAAAGGAAAAGGAGAGATGGATTTAATTCCTCAGACAAGCTGCCCCTTCTGGGATATTTGCCAGTTTTACTTAAGAAAGCTGCTGTCATCTGAGCATCTCTTTCAAATGGTCACTCGGTGCCAGAAGGACACAGAACTGCTGGAGAGAGCCCAGGGCAGAGCCACAAAGATGATGGAGGGAGTGGAACATCTCCCTGATGAGGAAAGGCTGAGGGAGCTGGGGCTCTTGAGCTTGAAGAAGAGGAGACTGCTAAGCAGGACTTTTCCATCCTCAGAAACACAAGCCTTTCCAAACAGCAGTGCCCAAGTCCACCTGCTCCTGGAAGCCCAAGCTGTGATTAAACATGCCCAGAGGTGCGTTTGTGGACTGTATGACCCAGCAGATCTTTCACATCTAGAAAATGGGAAGATTTGCTGCAGCCTAATAAGTTCTTGGAAGGTCAATCCGGAAAGCATCTGGCAATAAAAACCACTCAGACTCTTGTATTTCATCTCCTCTAGTGAGGGTAGTGTAGCTCAGCTTGTGGAAACTTACCTCAGGCTATAACTCACCCTACAAGGGCTTGTTCCTGGCTCACTCCTGTTAGTCATGCGCTGCACCAGCTTAGGTGGTTTAGAAATGAAAGTGTAAAAGAATAACCAGTCCTCTTTAGATGTGGGATCTAGTGATAGGACAAGGGGCAATGGGTGTGAGCTGGAACAGAGGAGGTTCCACATCAGTCTGAGAAGGAACTTCCCACCCAGTGAGGGTGAAGAAGCGCTGGAACAGGCTGCCCAGGGGGTTTGTGGTGCCTCCTTCTGTGGAAGTGTCTAAAACCCACTTGGACATGTCCCTGTGTGACTTGACCAAGGTGATCCTGCTGTGACGGGGGATTGGACTGGATGACCTTTCAAGGTCCCCTCCAATCCCTAACATCCTGTGATTCTTGTCCCACTCACTCTTACTTTCCATTTTGAAGATGCTGGCACCTCAATCCAATGTGATCGGATGCCTAAAGTTGATGAGCAGCATCTGATTTGCCATCAGAACAGACCCAGGGACTCTGAACGTGCAGAGCACGTGAAATCCTGGTCCTTCCATGAAGTAAAGAGATTTCTGTGAACAAACTCTTCCTAATGTCAAGTCTAAACCTACCCTGCTGTAGCTGAACCCTCTTGTTCTGTCACTAATCGCTTGTGAGAAGAGACCAGCACCAGCCTCTCCGCACCGTCCTTTCGGGTCATTGTGGAGAGCGATGAGGTCTCCTCTCAGCCTCCTCTTCCTCAGACTAAAGAGCCCCAACTCTCTCCATCTCTCCAGGCCCTGAAGCCAGCAAGACAACACCAAACGGCTCCCAGGGCTACCAAGCCAAGCGCCCCGGGCGGAAGCGGTGCCGCTTCCCTTCCGACAAGCCCAGCTCAGCAAGTCCCACCGACGGTGCGAGAAGACTGGCGGGACAAAGCACTGCTGCACGACCGGCCAACAGCCCGCAGCGGACTCAACCGAGCGGCTCCTGCCTCCTCCCCAAGCCGGCGCTTGTTGGAAAACATCAAAGCCGGTGGACTCGTAGGTGTCCCAAAATGTCTTAATTCAGAGAATTAGTGTTAACCGAGCCTGATTAGCTCCATTTATCTCTAATTAATTACCTTTGCCTAATTAGACACCCTGTTTCCCGTAGACACGGAGTCAAGTAGCCCAGATTATTAGCGCAGCCGCTGTGCCTTTGCAAACCCCGAAATTAATGGAACGTGCAGAAGCATCCGCGGCTTTAATTGCACAGGTGTTGCCTCGTGGCAAAGCTTTATCATCTGATTACGCCGAGGGATTATTAGTGACTTTTTATAGCGAGGACGAGCCTGCGAAGCGCACCTTAGCAACAGCTCATTAGTTTGGGGTTGTTACCGGATTATTTATTGCGGTCAGCCTTCCCCATTATCGAGATTGATTCATGGACCGGCGCTCTCCTCCCCTCTGCGCGGGAGATAAATAAGTGGGTGACGGGCGGCGGGCGCTGTCCAGCTGCAGTTTGGAGGGGAAGGCGGGGTGTATTCTCCAGCTACCAGGATCCTCCCTTTAAAACCAAGCTTTAAAGTTTATTTAAATAAAAACTCGGGGGGTTTTGTTCCCCCCGCTCCCTCAGCGATCAATCCAAGCCCGTGTCGGCGCGGAGCGCGTTCGCCACGCCGTCCAAACCGGTTGGGCCACCGTAAATCTTTCCAGGCAAACAAAAATCCGTTGCTGGACTGAAGGGTGGAGGGTGCGATCTATTTGCATCCTGAACCCCCTTTTTCTTCCCCCCCCACTATAACTCTTCCTTTTATGAAATCTATGGGAAATATTGTACCTTTGTATTTCTCTTAGCAGCTGGGCTGTCGGCTGCACCTCTTCAGGTTCGGAGGGCTCTGCCAGCCGGAGAGCCGGCCTGAATAATAGAACTGAGCCAAACAAAGCAAAGCAACAGCCTCTGCGCTGGGAACCATTTCTCCTCCCCACAGAGGAGCTACTTGTAATCAAGGTCACGACGCCTTGGCCTTACCTTCCCGTGTCCTGCTCGGCAACATCCCGCTGGAATTGCTGGATGTCACAGGTCCAACAGCCCCAGCGCAGCAGAGGCTTCGCAGCCCAGGCAGCAGCCCCTCAGTGGCCAGTAAACAAAGTCACGGGGAGCTGTTTTCCAACGTGATTGTCCTGCTCTTTCCACAGCACCAGCTTCTTTGATCGTTACCTAAACCTTGCTGTCCGCTTACTGCTCATTTCACACAGTGGAAAAAATGATTGGCTTAGATAAAATACATAAAGTGCTGCCTATTTTATAATAATTTAAATTATTATAACAATTACCAATGTTTGCAACTAATTTGAGCAGCAGTCACCACTATCTAATCACGGAACATTAGGGATTGGAAGGGACCTCGAAAGATCAGCTGGTCCCAATCTCCCCGACACTGCAGGGCCACCTAGATCTAGTTGCACAGGAACATGTCCAGGTGGGGTTTAAATGTCTGCAGAGAAGGAGACTCCACAATCCTCCTGGGCAGCCCCTTCCAGTGCTCTGTCACCCTCACTGTGAAGAAGTTCCTTCTCATATTGATGTGGAACCTCCTCTGTTCCAGCTCACACCCACTGCCCCTTGTCCTATCATTAGATACCACTGAGCAGAGCCTGGCTCCATCCTCCTGACACCCACCCTTCCCATATTTATCAACATTACTGAGGTCACCCCTCAGTCTCCTCTTCTCCAAGCTCAAGAGACCCAGCTCCCTCAGCCTTTCCTCATCAGGGAGATGCTCCTCTCCCATCATCGTGTTTGTGGCTCTAAATGACAAACAGGACCATGTAACTTCTCATTACAGACGATGTGGACTTCCAAACCCATGGCTCTCTACCAGTTCATCGTGTTCACGCGGTATCATGCGGCACACACACACACACACACGTAAGTGGTGTCATCCTGCAGTAGAGGTGCTGACAATGGCTTGGGGCTGCTCTGACAGAGCCCAGCTGTGCAAAACAAACGTGACACCCACCTGCTACAGGTCATTTGGGATTGCCGCTGTCCCCTGACCGTGGGGCGCTGGGGCTTCCGCATGGACAGACAAGAAAACTTGTCCTTGCTGTAAGATCTTTCCATGGGACCTCCCCAGCAGAAGCAAAGAAGCTGCAAGGCCTCTGATCCTCTGACAACAGCTGAGACACGATCCCAGAACTGCTGGGCGACACAACAGACGTTTATTTTGCCCTTCTAAATCTTGTGCTTAATGTTATGTCCCAGCAAACTGCTGCCCTGATGAGTTTGAAGAGACCAAACCCTTTCCTGCTTCCTAAGAGAAAGTCCCTGGGGACTCTGATCCAGCTGCCCTCCTCCAAAAAGGTCCCTGGGGGCTCTGATCCAGCTGCCCTCCCCCAAAAAGGCAGCAGGGTACCATAACCCCCACCCACAGGCACCTGCTGCCCCCCTGGTGAAACCCCACAGAGCAGCACTTACCTACAGGGTGTGAAGCGTGGGGTTGAGCCTTCTTCACACCTCCAGCAGCACAGGATATCCATGCCCCTCCTGGGTATCTTCAAGGAGACACGTTCAAGGAGATGGCTTGAAGACACAAGTGTCTTCAAGAAAGATCTAGGAGTCACTCCCGCCACCTCACTCACCCACGATGCTGGGCAGCGACTTATCCAAGAAGCATCAGGTAGGAAAGCCCAAGCACAAGAGAACAGGAGAGCAAACCTCAGCGAGGACCTTTGATAACTCACATTGGCCAATATCAGAGACCACACCAGAAGAGTGCTAGGAGCTCCAGATCCTCCTGCACAAGTTTTCGGCATCTAAGTGCTAACTAGTTGGACAACACAGGGGTTCAAAGCCCGCCCTCGTGCTTGGGGTGTTGCTGTGCCCATGTACCCCAGAAATATCAACTAGCTGTGGAAAAAACAACTACCAGAGACCTGTGTGGGCTTTGAAGTGGGATCCTCGCTCACATTTCCATTCTGACTTGTGATTAGATCAACCTCTTCTTCACACTCCCTGTTGGCCTCCCATTGGATACACCACCAGTTTCACCAACACTGACTGTGCCTTCAGCACCGGGGCAGAGCTGGGCCCAGGGTGCAGCAGCATCACAGGGACAAGTCAGAGTTCTCTTTCTCACATGCACCTCTGCGCAGGAAACAGAATTTCCTCGGAACCCGTCCGAGACACATGGAACAAATTCCTGTGGGATGGAGGATTCTCTCCGTCTCTCTCCACTTTCTTCTCTAGGAACTCCGACCTCACCTTCAATAACAAAAACAAGCAGCACAGCAGCTTGAATGAAAGATATTAAATATTTATTTTAAGGACAGAGACAGTTTTCCGGTGGGAAGAGGAGACTGACACGAGAGATGCTGGTTACATCACTGAACAGGAGGCATCCTAGCAACCTGCGGGAGAGGTGGGGCACCAAGACCGCATCACGTGGACGCAGACGCGTCCGTGTGAGAACCTCTCATAAGGTGGTTCCCACAAGCCAGGAAGGAGCCGAGGGCAGGCCCCAAAGCAAACGCTGCTGCCTTGCCTCTGTGATCCATTTTCAAAGGCTCGAGGGCTTTGCAGAGGCGAAACAGGACCAGGGACAGAAGGCCACTGGGACCTGCAGCAGCTCTTCACCCTCCAGCCTGCGTTGTCTTTCGAAAGGCCTTTCCCACGAGGTGCCATGTTGAGAGGGACTTGCTCTGCTGCTTTTGCCTTTGTACCTTGGTGGCAGCCGTGGGATGGCTGCTGGTCTGTTTGATGAGCAGGCTCTGGCACTCTCCTCCTGCCGCTGGCACCAGTCCTTGAAGAGCTGGCTGGCACCAGCTGTTGCAGCGAGCTCGGACAGGCTGTCTCCCATGAGCCGAGTGCCAAGTATGTGGAGGAGCCAGACGCTGGGATGGCAGGTCTAATGGGAAAGTGCATCCAAAGTGCTGCCTTCTGCAGGAGCCAGGCCCGGCTCAGGGGATGGGCTCAAGCTCTAGGTGACAAGTACAACTTTATATAATGAAAAGAGCTGTGCAGACACCAACGAAGGAAGGATCGCTAGGTCAAGGACAGCGGGCAGCATGGCACACGGTCACCAAACCACCACACACTTGAAGTGGATCCAGTAACGCAAGTTGAGGTGAAGCAGTGTCACTGCCACCCCTAAAGATAGATACCTAGCCAGGCCCAGGTAACCTTCCCAGGCAAGTGGGTCCAGGTCAAATACCGTGCTAGACCAGGTGGTCCTTACAGCTGCCCCCTGCAAAGCCCTGCAACATACTAGCCATGGGGCTCACTGTCATGGTCCAGGCTGGAGTTTGTACTGTCTACACTCTCCTTGCTGATAGCTTGAGACCAAAACGCCTCTCCCGTGCTCCGCCCCAGTTAAACATCATCGCTACGATTTGCTTAACATCCCTTTCCCAGTTAGGGGCAGGGAAATACTAATGTCCCACAGCACCTCCAGAAGATGTGGAGCTGCCTCAGGGCCACCTCCACCCTGTCACCCAGCCCCAACAGCTTTTCCAGCCCCATTTTGCAGCTTCCCTTCTCCACGACTGATTTTCATTTAACTTTACTTCCCTCCCACCGGAATCACCCTGCTCACCTGGGCACCAGCCACTTGCCACAACGAACCAGCAGCCCTGCGGCGCTCGCACCTCCCCTGCAAACAGAGGTTTTGGGGGTAGCTCCCCTCTCCCTCCGCATCCCCAAGAGCAGAGCCGCGGGCTGGGTGCGGGAGCCCGGCCAGCCCCGAGGGATGCTGCTGCGGCCCCGCCGTGCTCGGCGGCTTGGTGGGGCAGTGGCTAATTGCCCCCGTAAATCACTGCGCAGCACCGCGCTCCGCCGTTTATTTTTCTGACAGTAATTTAGTGTTTGCTCTTTTCCACACTTGTCACCGCGTGTTTTTCCCCACATTAGAAGCCTGTAGAAAAAGGACAGTAATTAACGGCGCAATACATCCTGGCGGAGGCTCTTTCATCACACTGTGATAATTGCCCCCCGTGTCTGTCAGGGCGGCCACCGCCCCCCTCCCCGGCACTGCCTCCCGCCCCATTTGTCACGCCGACGCCTCCCGGCTCCGCACCCGCGCAAGGGCTTCGTGCAGGGAGAGTGGCGAGGTGGGGGGAAAGCTGCCACCTGAGGGGTCCGCCCGTCGGGTTTGGTGGCTTATGGGGTTTGAACGGGTTGGAAGTTAAGTTGGGGAGGGGGGGGATGCGAGGAAGAAAGGAGCTGGAATTTTGTGGGGGCTTGGGTATTTGGGGGGGGGAGGTGGGGATGAAATGCTGTCTCTGCGCTGGGGAGGCCCTCGCCAACAAACCCACACCCGGGATTGAGCGGGGGTCCCCGAGAGCCTCCCGGCCCCGCCGCCGCAGAGGGTTTAGCTCTCGGCAGCCGGAGCGCCTGAGCCGTCTGTTGACGAGACTTGAACTCTTCCTGCGTGTCCCTGGCCGCCCCCAGCCTTCACTCAGCCGCCGTCCCCCTCTCCCTCTGCCGGGCTTTCATTCCTTTCTCCCGCTGTCACAGGCAGAGGCTAATGGGATGCGTGGTCAAGATTTTTGGGATCCATCAATTCCTCGGCGAGACATTAGCATGGAGCCCATGCATCAGCTGCCAGAGCTGTCAGCAGCCCTCTTCCTCCGGTCTTCATTAGGTGCTTCTCTCCCCGGCTCCTGCCCGCGGCAGCCCGGCCGCTGCCGGTGCCCGCCCGCCCCGCCGGGACCGCGCCCCGCCGCACTTCACCAAAATAAACACCATCCCCGCTGTTCCTTAACACGGCTCTCTCCGGAGGAGGCGGTGTCTTTATACAAAGGCTTTTCCGTGGGAATTAGTCTATTAAAAACTATTAACATAATTAGGAGTCTCCTGCCCTTGTAAGCACAGAG
>VXBP01004733.1:2407089-2687657 GCA_013400115.1 Rhinopomastus cyanomelas
GCTGCCCAGCTTGAGGTGCTGGTGGCCTCGCCATCGTCACCAAGCAGTCTGAGCTGGAGGTCAAGTGCTGGAGGCAAGTCTCAGGAGGCCCCAGGCAGGCCAAGGAAGAGCCAGACCCTGGTCTGTGCCAAGACCACCATGACACCTGGGGGATTGGACTAGATGATCTTCTGAGGTCCCTTCCAATCCCTAATGTTCTGTGTTTCTATGAAATGAAGGAGGAAGCTGAGGTGGCCACAGCACCATTGTACTTGTGGGCTCCAGAATGGCAATTTGGAGTGATTCAAGCAGGAGCAACTTGTCACAGCAATGAGATTCATCCCCCCAGTCAACGGTTAGCTGCCACAAGGAGCTCTCCAAGACGGGAGCAAAACTGCCATCTCTTGAAATCCTCATGACCCGGGAGGCCCTTCTGTGAGGCCATTGGATCCAAACACGAATTATTTGGCTAAATTGCCTTAGGAACTAGCTGGAATTTTATGGCCCTGTAATGTGGGAGGTCAGGCAGACGATTTAACACTCTTTTCTGGCCTTAAGAGACATTAACTTGCCCACTGCCCAGCTGCTGGTACATGGGCCACGGGTCTACTGCGCAGCTCTGGAGCCCAGAGCAGGGTGAGAATGAGTGGGAAGTGGCTTCCTGCGCTCAGGTGGGTGCGAGGGAGAAGGGCCCCCCTGCTCCAAGCCCCCATTGCTGTGCTGGGGCCCTCCCGCTTCACCACTGCCCAGGCTCTCTGCGTCCACCAAGGGGCACCGGCAGGAAGAAAGGGCTCGGAGAAGCCTCCTTCTATCATGGTGTCACGACTGTCGTCCCCTTCGCCATCTGGAGGCAGCAGGGCGTTGGGAAAGCCTTGCTTGGGATGGAGGAGACCCGCCCCGCCACTGAGCAAATGACCGTCGTAGAATGGCGGCCGCCCGCCCCGTCGGGGTCCTGGGACGGGGCCAGGAAGCCGCAGGGCCGCGGAGAGGGTTGTACCCCAGAGAAGCTCCGTGACCGGTTCGTCATGGGCCGTGGAGGATCTTTCCCCTGAGTAGCGGCCAGGCAGGGTGCTCCTCTGGTACAGCCTGCCCTGGGAACCCCACTGCCGAGGGGCCAAGCCCCCGCCAGCAGACGGGGCCATATTTGTCGGAGAGCGGGCGGTGGGTCTGGGGTGATGTCGCTGCTTGGTGTCCAGAGCCGGGGAGGACCGTCCGTGCCGTCTGGGCCACCAGTGCCCTCCAGCTCCACCTGTGCCCTCAGCGAAGCCCACCCAGACTGGGGGGCGGTGGAGACCGTGCCGGGCTTGCACAGTCGAAATGCTGGCAAGTAGCCCTCTCCGGGGCTACGGGCAGTGAACCTCGCGGCTGAGGCGCTCTGCATCGAGAAATGGGCCCCGCAGCCCGCCGGTGCCCCCCGGGCGCAGAGAGGTGCCACCAGGAGGGAGGACACCGAGGGGCCGCCCTGCCGCAGGGGCTGCGCAGGAGCCACACGGCCGCGGAGCCGAACGGTGCCGGCATCGGAGCCTCAAACGTGGCCCCTCCTAACTGTACCTGCGCCGGGAAGAGCCGCAGAATTCCCGGGGACTCCCCCGGGCCGTCCTCACCCAGCGCTCCCAGGCAGCGCAAAGCGCCGGCGCCTCTGAAGCAGGAGCGTTGCTGCGGGTGCTGAGGCTGCAGGGCCGCCTACAACAGACCAGCCCGGATCCTTAAGGACCTTTTCCCTTCCAGCATCCCTCCGAAACGCAGCGCACGGCCATCCGCATCCTCGCACCGGGTCCCCGGCTCTTGCGCTGCCAGAAATTCAAAGTCAAAAGTTGGGGGGGAGGGAAAGACAGAGACAAAGACAAATTCGTTTAAAAACCCGAAACAAGTAAAACGAGCAGCGAGCATTTAAAATCCGTGTCTGCGTTAAGGTCACCCGAACGGTGAGAAGGGCCCTCTATCCGAATTTTAAAGCAGCTCGTCTTTTCCACGGGGACCGTTGTTTGCCTTCTGACCCGTCGATAGCTGATTAATACAATTTAATTCTGCGCTTGTTTCTGTTTAAAGAGTGTTTGGAGCGAATTGTTTCTTTTGTTTACGAGCAAACAAAACGAGCTCTGGTAATCCCATGTTTTATCTCCCTAACATATGGAAAAGCTATTTATTCCAGCCAACCACAATAACGTGAAGAAAACCCCATTTTATGGAAAGGTATATATCACAAGTTTGCTCATCATTAAAGATATGATTACC
The DNA here is from genome assembly GCA_013400115.1 of Rhinopomastus cyanomelas. Lineage (NCBI taxonomy): Eukaryota > Metazoa > Chordata > Aves > Bucerotiformes > Rhinopomastidae > Rhinopomastus > Rhinopomastus cyanomelas. Next base: position 2,409,304 of record VXBP01004733.1, read on the forward strand.
GGTGAAAACCCTCCGAAAGTGGCACATTTATGATTCCAGGAACAGATGGGGACATCCATTTTCCTTGCAAATACTTTTGAAATTGCTCTACTGGTAGCAGTATAAAAATGATATACAGATGCCAGTGCCAACGAAGCCGGGACAAGAGGTCCAGATTTACACAGTAAAAGCTTCACATGCGCTCTGTCATCTTTGATTGATCTGCGCTATACCTCAGAAACTTGTTGACTGGGAGAGGAAACAGCGCAAATAATTCACGGCAACAAGGCAGATAAATCAGCCAGCCAATGGCTCCGCTCCGCTTCTCCGGGCGGTGACATACGAGTCCTCCTGCCGCACAAAGAAGCATCATTCTCCAGCGAGAGCAGCGGTCGGTTGCACGGGGGGGGAGGAAAAGGGGAGAGAGAGAGAGAAAGGTGGGAGAATTGCGCACAAAAGGAGAGGCGAGACAAGGAGAAGTTGGGTTGGGCAGTGGGCACGGCCGTCTACCTTTTCCACGCGGAGCCCGGCCGAGCCATTCAGTCCCAATTGTCATTATCATATTGATTAAGTTCATCAGAGAGCAATTTTGGGTTTAACGCGGGCGGGTTGGGAGAGGGAGCAAAGAACTATCTAAGAAAAGCACAACATTCTTACCGCAGGGACGTTTCCCTGTTCCAGTTCATTGAGGGAGTTGATTAAGTTTAAATGAAGCAGACACTGGATAAAAGTGAGGGTATTGACCACTGGGCAGCGCGGTCTGCGCTTGAAAAGGCCTGATACATGCAGAAAAGCAAGATTTGCTAAATGCTCTAATCTTCAATCAAATCTTACATCAATACAGACAAAGTTTGGTAATGAGAGATTCAATGAAGCATGCGGGAGAAAGAATTAATCCTCTTGGTCTAAACTGGGTTCAACTTTGAAGCCTGCTCCGGAGGAAAGACAGTTATCTAAATGCTAAATAAGAAACTTATTGTACTTTTCATGGCATGCTAATCTTTGCTCCATCTCATCTCTCGTGTTTGTGTGCTCATAGGCGGCAGTTGTCATGGTGATTATATCAAACCACTTCTGTGCGGATGGCTGCGAGGAATCAGGGCCTCCCCCTCCAGCCCCGCGCCCAGCCCGGTCCCGCCGGGGACACGGACGGGGCGCAAAGCGCCTCCCCGGTACCGGCGGCGTTTCGACAACCCCGGCCCCTCCGCTTCGTCTTCTGCCCCATATCACCCAAAGCAGAGCCATCTCCCTCCACGAATACGTGCGCCTTTTCGTGTGTGTGAGCTTGCCTCGATGGGCTTTTGATGCCACAAATCAAACACTCGACAGGAGGTAGATAACGGCGAGTGTGATCTCCTCTGTTTGTACACCGACAGCCCTTCTCTCTGAGCCCGGGCGCTGCCTGGAACCAGTGTCAAACTCCTCGGGCTTTGTTGGGCTTTGCCCGCCGTCCCCCGGCCCGGGAGCCGGGCACCAGGAGCGGGGAGGTCCGGTCCCTCTCCGCCTGGGGAGCCGCGGGCACCCCGGGCTCGGGCATCCCCTGACAGGGGGAATTAAGGTTCATGTTATGCAAACGTCGAGGTGAACGCAGACACTCTAATCGCAAACAGGTTTAGAGGAAAGAAGAAAGAGGGAGAGGAAGAAAGAAGGGAAAGAAGGAAGAGGGAGGGAAGAAAGAAAGGAAAGAAGGAAGGGGCGGAAGAGAGAAAGAAGGAAGAGAGAGTGGAAGAAAGGAAAGAAGAAAGAGGGAAGGGGAGACAAAGCTCAGTGGTTTATTTCGTTTAATGTTTTTCAAGTGCACTTTGCTAACACTTGGCAGCAGCCACAGGAAGCAGGCACCGGGCTCCGGCCCATGGGCAGCCCGTACCCCGGCTAGAACCACCGGGAATTTCCATCAAAATCCCAAGCTATCGACCCCGCATCTCCCGGGAGGGACTAAAGCAGCCGTATTTTGCACAGCTCCCGTAGGGAGGCAGCCACCACAAATAGGTGGGTGCGAGAAAGAGGAGGGGGAAGCCCTTCCCCCGGCTTGTTCCCTGCCATATAATCATCTGAGCGCACAAGGGTGGCACCGGAGCTTTTATGTCTTTTACAAAAGTTGCCAAATTAAGGCCGGATTAGGGCTCCGCTCAGGATTTGTGGGGCTCTTTAGAGGCTGGGACTTGCCCACATATCCCGGCAGTGCTTATGAAAAGCTTAAAAAGTAATAAAAGGGGGGGTGATCCCGAGAGAAAGTAACATGTATAACTCTTATTAAAGGAGCAGCGAGCGGGGCTGTGAACTTGAATAACTGTTTGAACTTTAATTTGTTCATTAACAGGATTTGCCTCTGACTGTGAATGTTATTACTTCTCTTAAAAGCGAGGTGCAAATGCAAAGCCCTAATGAAAGAGCCTGGCAAAAAGTTAAACGCCTCGTAATTACAGCAGCCTCATTGAAAACTTAAAGTAATACAGCAGCGAAGCGACCGGGAGCTGGACTGATATTCTCCCCCGGCACCTCACTGTATCGGCAGGCGAAAGGGTCGCGTCTCCACAAGTTTAAAACACCTGGAACACTTTTTTCCCTCTCTCTCTCTCTCTCTTAAATTAAAATTAATGTCTTTCCGTTTTCCTTCTCCTCAGTGGGGAAAGGGCTGGTTTATCCCTTTAACTGTTTTGAGCGTAACACGTTGTGTGAAGCCTGATCTAATCTGCATGTTTGTATCCTAAACAGGGCGCGTTAGCTCCTCTCTCTCATCACACCGACAGTAGATAAAACTCTGGAGAACCGGGGTAAAACAAACTACTGTTCCTCTCAGAAGGCATACGACTTTGTACTGATGCGTTTGCCAGTTAGCTCCGCGCTGACTGTCGTTTCATCTGTCACTTACTCCTCTGCCGGGTTTGTCAACCCTGTTTTTATAGATTCGCTTGTCACACGCATCCTTCCTCAGCAGGAACATGCAGCCAGGTCGCAATTAAATATACAGATACACGCGCTGTTAGCAAGATTCCACCCTCCCATCCGCAGCCGGCTCGGGGAGATGATTGCCCTGTCACTTCTTTAGACTCAAAACGCCTTAGCGGTGCCCCAGGCGGGCTCTCGCCATGTCCCGCCTCCCACTCGCCACCCGCATCCGCTCCAGCCCTCGGCCCCCCGCCCCGGGAGCGGGACACGCTCCCAGTCTGGGGAAGGGCGGGCTGAAGAGTGGATTGCGCCGGTCTCTGGGGGCTCCCTACACTGCCGACGAACCCCGAGCTGGGCAGCCATGCCCCCGGAGCGCGGGGGCTCTGCCAGCAGCAGCGGCATCTCGGTGGGAATGGGGACGGACACCTGATCGAGCGAGGGCTTGCGGGCGTGTTTCAGACCACAGGAAAAGCCAGACGACGCCCCATCAAGAGTGAAACCCCCTCTACTAGTTTAAAGTGGTCCTACAGCTGTTTCCACATTGAGGAGATGATGCTGACTCAACCCTGCCAAGCAGAGTCGTTTCAGTCACACCCCAATAAATAATCATGCGCCTTATTTTCTAGCTCTCGTTACTTCCTAACTTTTTCCAGCACCTTTAAACTCCTAAGGAAAATAAACAAAGCCCAAACTATTTAATCAAAGTGGTACCCAGAAAGAAATGAATCATATTACTCGTATATTGCTTCCACTCTACTTGTTCATCCCAGTGTGGACACTCATCACTGCAACCCGAGGGAAACTTTGCAAGACCCAGCATCTTTGCAAGACCCCTTCTACCATCTAAGAAGCAACAAACGCAGCCCAGGCTGCATTTATGAAGACATCAGCCAGGAAGGGGAGACCATCTGCTGCACCTTAACTTACCAGAATTTTGTACTAAGTTGGAATTGGAAAGAAACTTCCTGCCATAACCAGATCCCAAGACAGCAGCAGCTACAAAACTACCTTCCTCTGCACCTGGACCAGCAGGCAGGGCACCAAACACAAGTGGAACAGGTTTCCTGCAAGAAACAGGAGGCACAGCTGTACTCGGTGCTACATTCGGGCAGCTCCCTCTGCCCTGCCACCACATCACAAGCACCACGCAGGAACAACAGGACCAGTATCGCTAACTGTGTCCCTAAAGAAAGAGTCCCAGCCATCTCACCAGGAAGAAAGAGGCCTTCCTGGCAAGGGTTGCTGACTAACAGCATCCCCAGCTGCAATCTGCTCAGCAAACAGCGTGAAAGTGTCCTGAGAGTAAGACAGGACACTGTAGCTTTGGCCTGGTGAGGACCAGGGGAGGCTGCTGTGCTCACATGGCTGCGTGTGATGTGACTGTGCAGCGCTTCATGCAGAGGCAGGGCAGGAACTGACGGTGTGGTTAGGTTCCCCCCATCCAACCTCTGATGATTGCTTGAGATTTGAAGAGGATTTGATGTAACACAGATAAATAACATCCAAGGCATCATCGGCCACTGATTAAATTGTTCAGCTTTGCTGGGTGGACCTGATGCACCTCAAATGGGGAGCTGGATGTCACCTTCACAGGAGCATCACAAGCCCACCTACTCCTGCTGGCAGCCTCACCCACATGCTGACAAGGGGGGTGATAAAATGGAGCCTTCCAGAGCCACCCCCTGGAGACCCTTTGGGCACAAAGGCAACGGAGGCTGCTCAGAAAGCAACCGATTACAAGGAAACAACAGCCTCAGCAGCTCCTAGGCCCCGAGGATACGTCATCTGGTGGTCAAGAGCCCATCAAAGTCAGAAAATGTTTTGAAAAAAGGAGGAGGCATCCATTTGGCTCCCGGGAGGTCTTTTGCACTTTTAGCAGGGCAAGGTGCTTACCGCTCCGAGCCAGGGCTCAGCTGACGACCACACGTTAGGCCACAGGAGCTCGCTCGCTACAAGAACACAGGGAGGGCTTTGCCACAGCTTCTCCAGGCTGGGTCTGATGTAAGGATGCACCTTCTGGCGTCTGCTCTGGCACATCTTCAGCACTGGCAACCTTCGAAAACAACACGAGTTTTGCTTTAAATATGCACCGGCAGATCAATCTTCTCCGCATCTGCGGTCGCGTAACGAAAGCAATTCGACCTGCAAGAGGGACGGATTGTAACGCTTCTAGCAATCAGCATCTTACACAGCACATCCTGCTCCTGCCAGCTAACCTCGTCTTCAGAGCTGACAATTCCCAGCGTCACTGCTTTGAAGCACTGAAACGGTGAGACGGCAATCCACCGAGCCAGAGCGCTCCTCTGCAAAGAGCACCTCGAGTTGATTTACGAAGCAGTCAGGAGTTAAAATCTTGATGTATTAGCAAAAATCACTAAACCTTGAAAGCCAAGAAGCCCTCAGGCTGTTGTGAAAATCACTGATGAGGGGAAAACGTCTGTATTTCGGTTAACAACGCGATCGCCCAGGAAAAGAAAAACCCACCCCGAACTGTTTTTCTTTTGCTGCTGATGGAAAAGGAAAGCATCAGCTGCATTAAATGCGTCCTAGGCGAAGCGTTTGCGTTTAGTGATTCGACTTGAGATCCCTGCAAAAAACCGCCTGCTTCTTTGCAGACAAAAAACATGATTATTGCTAAAAACAAGGAAACGGCGGCCCGGACCAGCGGGTCCAGCAGCCCGAGAGGGTCTGTTCTCTCCTGGGCAGCTTGGGCGGGAGCTCCTCGGTGACCCCGAGGTGCCGTTCACCTGCCCCGCAGCGGAGGGCGGGGGCAGGAAAGGGGCCGAGGACCTCTTCCCTAGGGGATGCTTGGGGACCGAGGACCTTTTCTCGAGGAGCTGCTTGGGGACCGTCTTCCCCGCCTCGCCCGTGTTTTCTTTGCAGGAAGTGGGGGGACGGAGCCAGGCTACGCGATCCGCTATCAGCGAGCGGGGTGCGCTGCCCTGTCCGAACCCCCCCGGCTCGGACTCTCGCCGTCCTTCAGCACCCACAGGGCGGCGGTGTCGGGTCCGGGAGCACCGACGCGATGGGGTGACCCGCGGGACCGCTGCCCCGCACTGCGAGATGGATTTACCCCCCTCACCCACCCCGCCCCGCCCAACCCGCAAATACTGATTTCTTTTATTTTTTTAAAAAATAAAGTTACTGATGCGCTCGGTTGCATCACGGAAAAAAAACTCGCGAGGGCCAAAACCCCGCCGCTGCAGGAGGCTGCGTGGGTTATGTCCGTGGCCGTGCGAGTCCGCGCTCTACCCGCGACAGAGATGCATCTTTATCCCGAGGCGGACACATCTACATCCGTCCGCCAGCGGCCCGAGAGGGTCGCGCAGGAGCAAGTAGCCGCGGAGGGCGACCGCATAGACCCGCCTCAGCGCGCAGCCAGCAAGAGAGAGGCGCCGCAGGGCGGGCGGCGAGGCGCGGAACGGGCGCGTGGGGAGCGGTTCGGGAGCGGCCAGTTGGGGTACTTACGGTGCGGGCCCAGCCGAGGGATGCGGGGCGGGCGTGGGTACGGCCGGGGCGTGGAGCTGCAGCAGCCGCCGCCGCTGCCGTCGCCGCGCGGGAGTGGCGCCCCCTGGCGGCCGAGGAGCAGCAGCAGCGGTGCCCGGCCGGGCGCGATCCGCCCCAGCGTCCCGACCTCCGGTGTCCCGGGAACTCCGGTCCCTCCGTCAGCGCTGCGATGTCAGTCGCCTCCTCCCGCAGCGCCGGGGAGTGGGTCCGGGGCAGCCGAGAGCCACCGCCACCATGGGCCGGCGCCCGGACCGGGCACCTTCCCCGGTGCTCGCCTCGGCTCTGCCCGCGCAGGGACCCGGCTCTCTCCAACCTCTCCCCCCACGGCCCCGCGTCTGGAATCCGCAATCAAGAGCCCAATTTTGTCATTTGGAAACACTAATTATCTAATCACGCCGCGCTGCAGAGCGTACTTGTCTGCCCAATTAGCTAGGACAATTATTAAAATTCGGAGGCCTAATTACGTCTCAATTTAATGCTGGCAAAGTCGCGTACAGAGCAGTAATTAAAATCCACTCCTCGCTTCTGCCTTTAGGGCAGCGGTTGATTAGGACCTGTCAGGGGCTGCGCGGCAGCGAACCAGCCAAGCGGATGGTGCAACATGACCCCGCATTGTTAAGTGTGTCAACACATTAACCTGAATTCCCTTCAGCCCCCAGAACCACATCGGGTAGGAGGAATAAAAAAAAAGGGGAGGGGCTGCTAAAACATGAAGCATTTTATTAAAAAAACATAAATTCTTTTTAATTAATGCTGTAAGAGATCTGACGCCGCGCGAGCTACCGAGCGCTGCGAGTCATCTAAGGCTGGTGCTTCTAATTACCGGTAAAGAGGGAGGTTTGCTCTTGTCTCTTAAAAAGACTCTCCCTCTCCTCTCATTTAGAGCAAATGATCTTTCTTTTGGGTAGTGTGTTTTTTAAAACCCGGCTAGTTGGCTTCCAGTGATGAAGTTGATTACCAGTTTTTTGTTTGATGATGGAACACAAGTGAATATTGACTCGCGCGAGAAATCAAACGGACGACCGGAGGCGTAAATAAAATGGTCCGGATTTAACACTTGAAAGAAGTTAATAAAGTTGAAAATTAAAAATCATAATATTGGGATAATTCCTAAGTATTTATTTTTGCTCGGCTCTCAAGTTTGAGAGGAATCACCAGAACCTTAGGGATTGGAAGGGACCTTGAAAGATCAGCTGGTCCAATCCTCCCGACACAGCAGGATCACAGAGACCAAGTCGCACAGGAACACATCCAGGTGGGTCTTGCACTTCTCCAGAGAAGGAGACTCCACAACCCTCTGGGCAGCCCCTTCCAGTGCTCTGGCACCCTCACAGTTAAGAAGTTCCTTCTGATAGCCATACAGAACCTCCTCTGTCCCAGCTCACACCCACTGCCCCTTGTCCTATCATTAGATGCCCCTGAGCAGGGCCTGGCTCCATCCTCCTGACACTCACCCTTCACATATTTATCAACATTAATGAGGTCACCCCTCAGTCTCCTCCAAGCTCAAGAGATCCAGCTCCCTCAGCCTCTCCTCATCAGGGAGGTGCTCCACTTCCTTCACCCTCCTCGGTGTTGAAAATAGAGACACACGAGAACTGTTGAGTTCCTGCTTGTCTCCTGCCACAGACAAAGAGCCCCTGAACCCAGCATCCCTCGGCAGAAAGAGGACTGGTCCTGCTGGCAGAGCAGAGCCCCTTTAGCTGGGAAGACACGGTGCTGGAGGAGGTGGTTCCTTCGCCTCCAGTTAGTGAGTTCTCTGGGGGTTTGGGACCAGGGAAGCAAACCTTCATTCCCTCAGCAGGAAGGCCTGGCTGCTGCCTTGGAGGGAGGGATGGAGGGAGGGGGTCTCCCCCCAGCCCCGTGCTGCCCTACATCTTGGAAGCAGCCCTGCTCCCCACCTCCTTGATGGTGAACCAAAGTGCAAACCCGTGTTCTGGCTTGTTCCAGCGGCTGTCAGGGTGTTTTCCTCTTGTCAGCAGCAATTGACTGGTCAGGTTCACCCTTGTACAGTGACTGTAACAGCTCATTGACAGACCAGTGACCCAGCCGGACCCGATAATGGAAAACTATTGATTCCTGGGGGCTCAGCAGATCTCAAACGAGCGCCCGATATAATGTCATCAGCTGTCTTGGGCTCCGATAAAAAGACAAAGCAGGGAGGAAGCGCTGCCTACCCTGACAATCTCCCTGCACAAAACCACCCTGGATGCAAACAGCCAAGTGGCCTCCCTTAGCTTCCCCCCGACAAACGACGAGCGATCAATGCCTCAGTAAACGCTCTGACACCGCAGTCCAGATGTGGCAAGGACTCCAGCTGCTCCTTTAACCAAGCTGGCCCGGGAGAAGCCTCTCCAGGTCGTCGGCACTTGCAGCAGAAGCATGTAGGCGAGTGACAACACGGCCACGGGCCAGCCTCCGGAGAGCCAGCGATGCAAGAGGCAGAAAGGCTGCTCTGCCACGAGATAGAACCCAACGGGGGCAGGAAACCAGAGCCTGTCCTTTCCAAGTGGATCATTCCACCTGGATAGAGCTGCCATGTCCCCCGTGGCCAAATGACGGAGCCCGGATCTCACCAGCACCGGCACATCAGGATGCTGGTGGGATGGGCAAGGTTTGCGGGGATTTGGATCCAAAAAATGCTGGTTGTCAGAGCACTGGAAGGAGCTGCCCAGGGGGGCTGTGGAGTCTCCTTCTCTGGAGGCATTTAAAACCCACCTGGACATGTTCCTGTGCGACTTGATCCAGGTGATCCTGCTGTGGCAGGGGGATTGGACTGGCTGATCTTCTGAGGTCCCTTCCAATCCCTAATGTTCTGTGGTTGGGTGGGATGATGCCAAGCACCTGCAGGTGCCACCTAGAGCCCCTTCTGCAGGGCTTGGGAGCCTTCCAGAACATGACCTCTTCCTGATAAAACAACTGTCCTATAAGGGGTGGGAGGAGGGAACAAGAAACTCTTCCCCTGGCAGATGCCATCAGACACTGGATTCAAGACTTAATACCAGAGGAGGTCAAAACAGCTTTGAGATCCCAGTGAAAAAATTCAAGTGAGTGTTTTGGGGACAGGTTTTGTTTGGTTACGAGAAGCTGGCCAGCTTTATCACGAAAGCACTAGCCCTTCTTGCATGTGTTCTCACCTTTGGTAGCCTCTTGCTCGGCGGCTGCTCCCCATACATGATTCATATCCCTCGCACGGGTACTCCGCTCGCGGACGTGCCGCCTCTGTCTCCCCGTGACGAGGGGCCGGGCTCTGCAACGTGCCACACACACTCGTCAGGACGTGGCGACTGGTCACGTTACATCACCGCAGCCGAGCGTGCTTTGGTTTCCGCGCGCTTCCCACCGCGTCGTCCCGGCCCCCCTCTCCTGCGAGCGGCTCCCAGACCCACCTGCCACCACTGCAGCTTCGGTTTCGTGTCCCATTGCCACACGTGGCTGTCAAGCATCTCTCTCCGTAGCATCCCCCAGGGCCTGATCCCGGGCGGGCGAGCGCTGCGCGTCAGGAGCGTGAAGCGACCCCGCGCAGATGACCGACGACACTTTGGGTTCTGCTTTGTTAATCGTCACTTTGAGCTAAACCTAAACTCCTGCAGCCCTGTGCATTGCTTTCCCAAAACAAAAGCCCTGAACATCTGCCATTAGCTAGAAGGAGGAGACCTCCCGTAGCCATCTTGCAGAAGAGTTTGCAGAGCAGCTCGTGGTGCAGAGGGGCTCTTCAGAATCTCACGGGTGATGCTTCCAGCCGGATCGCTTGTCCCTGGAGAGGCGACCCTCAGCTTCTCTTCCTGCCCTTTCTCCGAGCCCCAGATCTCGTGTTAAGCTGGGCACAGAAAACACCTCCGCTCTGCTCCCTCCCCGAGTACAACGCACGCGTTGAGGCCTCTGGACAGCGAGCTCCTGAGGCAGGGCTGCTGCTCTGTGATGTTACTGTCACCGCATTGTCCCTGCTGCACTGCTCCACGTGCACTCATGTCACTTTAAAAACACAATTAACAGACGTATTGGAACCCACAGCGGCCCAGAAGAAGGGAACAACAGCTCTGCTGGCTGCGTTGAGCTGCTCCCAGCCGGCACACGACTAGCTAGAGCGAGGCACAGAATCACAGAGTGTTAGGGATGGGAAGGGACCTCGAAAGAGCATCCAATCCAACCCCCCTACCACAGCAGCATCACCCCAAAATGAGCCACCAGAAGGCTTGTACCAAGTCACACAACATTAGGGACTGGAAGGGACCTCAAAAGACCATCTGGTCCAATCCCCCACCAGAGCAGTCACTACCTTTCCCTCACACAGGTACCAGTGTTCTAACTGGGCTCACATTGGGACCAGCTGCTCACAGTGAAAAGCAGCAGCAGAGCACAGCCTGACGCTCTGGAGCTGAAGCTTCCACACTGTTGGGTTTGTTCTCTGGTGTTCAGGTGTTCACACACACACACTGGTCCCAGCGAGCGCTGCTGTGCTGGTTGTTCTTTGCACTGGGACAACGGCAGCCCACCAGTACGGGCTGTTTTGAGGGCGACTGGCCTCTGACAGAGCCGAGACAGTGGCTTCTAACACTCCCAAGCAGGTCTGTGCAAATCATTTCTTCTGCTGTGAAGTAGCTGGATGAAACTGAGCTAAGAGGATCCCCTGTGTGTGGACAAGCCTGAAGTGGCTCCTGGGCTACCAAATCTGCTGTGGATGCTGCGGTCACTCAACACCTTTCATTGTGGACATTTGCAACAGGAGCAGCAGCCACCCCACAAAGGAAATACGGGGTTGGATCCACCACAGCTGCTGTCACTCCCTCTCTCTCCACTAACCCAGTAATCAGGGCAGTGACCCAGGGTGCTGGAGATCCATGTTCAATCCCTCCTCTGCCTGAGGGGGTTTGAGCCTCCATCTCTTCTCTCTGAGGAGCTGTGGTGCCAGAGAGAGGGCCCTTCTCTGCTGTCTCCTTTCACCTGGTCCTCCCTGAGCAGGTGCCCCAGGCTGGCCGCACATTGTGCGTGGCTCAGGTGCCCACGGGCCAGCACCGCTCCTCTCCCTGCGCTCGGGGACCACAGTGGTGCTCAAGCAGAGCCACCCTAAACGCTCTGATGTACTGTAGGGCCACAATCGGGATCAATGAGCTGATCCCAAGGCTGGGTGTTGATCCTCTAACAAGTGCAGAATGAGAGTCCTGCTCCCTGGGCACATGTGAGGATGCCAGGGCTGTCCCCTGGGAAGCAAGCAAAGCACTAAAAAAACCCTAAGAAGTCTAGTTCATCTAAGTGTCTTGTCTCTCTAACCTAAATATCTCCCCACTCCTCTAACGCTGCTTTGCTACAACTTCCAGTTACCACCCTGGTTCATTTGTTCTCATCACTGCAAAGTGCCTCTAGTGTCAGGGCAGACTGATGGCAAAAGCCTTTCCCAGTAGGAACTTGCTATGAGGAGCTGGGGCTCTTGAGGAGATTGAGGGGTGACCTCAGTAATGTCTATAAATATGGGAAGGGTGGGTGTCAGGAGGATGGAGCCAGGCTCTGCTCTGTGACATTTAATGATAGGACAAGGGGCAGTGGGTGTGAGCTGGAACAGAGGAGGTTCCACATCAATATGAGAGGGAATTTCTTCCCAGTGAGGGTGACAGAGCAGTGGAAGGGGCTGCCCAGGGGGGTTGTGGAGTCTCCTGCTCTGGGGATGTTTAAAATCTGCCTGGACACGTTCCTGTGCAACTGGATCTAGGTGATCCTGCTGTGGCAGGGGGATTGGACTGGATGATCTTTCGAGGTTCCTTCCAGCCCCTCATGTTCTGTGACTCTTTCCTACTGCGTATTCCTATTGAGGAGAATCTCCTCCTCCACTAAATCCTTGCTCTGCTATTTCTAGAAGGTAAATAAATTCTTTGGCCCTTCTCACGAGCAGACTCTGACTGCAGAGAAGTCTGTCAGTTCTTGGGGTTTGAAAATCTTTCATTCGGGCTGACCCGTGGGCAAACTGGAAACCAGCAGCCGTGCAACGCCGCAGTCAGAGAAGGGGATCCACCCCTGCAAATGCGAGGAGGGCTCCTTTGTGATGAACATTAAAACCCCCCCGTCCACTTTCATCTTGCTTGAGGAGCCTCCAGCGCAGCGCATTCATGGAATAATAAAAGAGGGCTCCAGGCCTTTTCTTCTCATCCACCAGCAGCAGCCTCCTCGCGTCACGCAGGCGCCGTGTGCGCTCTAGAGTTTGCTGCTTCTTGCTTCTCACAGCTAATAGTCTGGGTTGCTCTGAGTGAGATCACCCTAACGATGCTGTTCTCATGCACGAGCCCAAGCACTCCTCTGTTCCTAACCCCACTCTTGATGTAGTCTTACTGGGAGCACCAGCTGCTCTAGTGGCATCACTCCAGTCCTCTAAGGTACGTTAGATGAAGAAATGCTGCGTCTGTAACGACCACAAGTAGTCTTTTCAATCACACCCATGATGGCTTCACTTCAAAGCTCACAAACCCTCTCCAGCAAGCCCATCTTGGCTTTTTAGGTGGCCCAAGAGCCTCAGTGAGGCAGTCCTGAGATAGGTTCACTTCTATCTTCCCATAAAAGTTGTTGGCACGTAGGGCCATGAACGTTTCTTGACCATCTGCTCCATAAATTTCTCTGCAAGGGTTCCTGCAGAGCTCAGCGGGTGAGTTAGAGGTGATCAGCTGTTGCTTCCCAGTTCTGCTGCAGCTGTTGCTTCAGTGCAGACAGAGCCCACAGCTGCACCAGCCCGCTCCACACAGCCACTGGCCCAATCAATCTGCTAGATTCGGCGCCCAAAGTACCGTGTCTGCCGTCGTCTCTTAGCGATTTGCCGAACCCCATTAGTTGTGGGTGGTGGGAAGGACCTTGAGGTCTGTGAGTTACTGTGTTGGAACATTCTAGAGCAGAGATGCTTTCCCCAGCTTCAGCTCAGCCCAGAGCAACTGCAAATCCAGTGCCGTGGAGACTGATTCTTCACCGCAGACACTTCTCCAGATCAGAATTCTTTTGTCCTTAGGGTTGATATTTGCATCCTTGGCTGCCTCCACTCACCTGGAGTGCAAAGACAACTTCTGGCAGGTAGATCTCTCCCAGCTTTCACAGAATCATTCAGGTTGGGAAAGACCCTTGGGATCATTGAGTCCAACCATCAGCACCTCTTTGATCGTTTGTAAGCCCAGCAGCAGCAACATTCAACGGGGGAGTGACTGCCAATAAATCACCAAACATCTCAGTTGCACAGACAGAGACAAAGCTGACAGTCAGCATCCCCATCACAGAACATCAGGGATGGGAAGGGACCTCCAAAGAGGTCCATCCCCCTGGCACAGCAGGATCACCTAGACCACATTGCACAGGAACACATCCAGGTGGGTGTTCAACGTCTCCAGGGAAGGAGACTCCACAACCCCCCTGGACAGCCCCTTCCAGGGCTCTGGCACCCTCACCAGGAAGAAGGTCCTTCTCATATCGATGTGGAACATCCCCTGTTCCAGCTCACACCCATTGCCCCTTGTCCTATCATTGCATGACACCAAGCAGAGCCTGGCTCCATCCTCCTGACACCCACCCCTCACATATTTATCAACATTACTGAGGTCACCCCTCAGTCTCCTCCAGGCTAACTAGCCCCAGTTCCCTCAGCCTTTCCTCATCAGGAAGACGTCCCTCTCCCTTCACCACCCTTGTGGCTCTGCCCCGGCCTCTCTCCAGCAGCTCCATGTCCCTCTTGGCCCCCACTCAGCCACCTGTCAGCTGGAACCCCAGGTCCCTTTCAGCCAGCCTGCTTTCCGGCCGCACTCCCCCAAGGGTGTAGCGATGCAGGGACTGTTGTGACCACAGTGCAGGAGCTCACACACATCTAGACCACAGATGCTTTATGTCACGTACCTGATGCTTTCCATTTCCAAGGCAACGTGAAGAAAACAGAGCCTGGACCACCACATAGCTTCAACAGCGCAGCCAACAGCAAAGCAGGGCTTCCCTCTCCTTTATGAGACCCTCCGTCAGCTGCTGCACATCACTGCAGCAAATCACAGAAGCCTGTGGGCTGCTGGTTTTGTTTGCTGCTGGCAGCGGAGGGGACTGCTGGCCCGCTCCTCGTGCATTTCAACATTTAAACCTGAAATCACTGATTCCTTAAGAATTCCTCCGTATCGGTCGCACACGTCGTTTACTAGCAACTGGGATGAGATTCCAACACGTTTTGAGTCATTTTTAGTAGCTGATCCTGTTTCCCTCTGCTCAGAGAAACTAACCAGCTGCTTGCTCACAGAAGTCATTCAAGCAAATGCTCAATTTCCTGAGGACTTCAACGCTTCTGGAAGGGCTGTCAGGGAAAAAAATGGGGAAAGAGGGAATAAAAGAAGAGAATTAGAAGCCACTGATTCATCTTTATGCAGAAAAACCCCCCAAAATGCAGCACATACGACGCAAAATGTTCCTTTTCTCAGATGGGATCGTTCTGCTGAGGGGTGACCTTGTTAATGTCGTAAAGATGGGAAGGGTGGGTGTCAGGAGGATGGAGCCAGGCTCTGCTCAGGGACATCTAATGGTAGGACAAGGGGCAGTGGGTGTGAGCTGGAACAGAGGAGGTTCCATATCAATATCAGAAGGAACTTGTTCCTAGTGAGGGTGCCAGAGCCCTGGAAGGGGCTGCCCAGGTTGGGTTGTGAAGTCTCCTTCTCTGGAGATGTTTCAAACCCACCTAGAGATGTTCCTGTGCGACTTGGTCTAGATGATCGTGTTGTGTCGGGGGGGTTGGATCTTTGGAGGTCCCTTCCAATCCCTGATGTTCTGTGATTCTAGGTAAGGGGGTTCCTTACTCACGAGGCAGGATTTCAGCTCCTAACAGCAGAGTCAGCTCCTGGGTTGGTACCAACTGTGTAACCTGAGCCTTTTGTTCATGGTCATTTCTCTTTCAGGGTCACCCCACATACCTCCCCCTCCCCACCGTGTCCGTCCAGGCAGCTACTGCCTCTGTCTGAAGTAAACCCGCGACCAGGCCATTAGCTCTGCTTTTAAGAGCACCGAGCAGCGCTCCTCTCTGTGCTCACAGCGACGCAGCTCGCAGGACTTGCCCAAAAAAGCTCCAGCCCTGGTAGCCAGCGGTGAAATTAGAGTCTGAAAGAACAAGAGAGATGAAAAACGAAGAGGAAAAAGCAAATGTGGATCTAAGCAGGGACTGAGGAAAGGGGAAAACAAACCAAGCTGGGGATGAAGATAATGAAAGCGGTCAGGTTAGCAGCCCAGTGAGATGTGGCTAAGTACCATCCCCAGATGGGAACCGGGCCTGAGGGCGAAGAAATGAGTTTGGGATTCTGGAAGAACACTCGCATTCTGGGTCAGGGTCTTCAGTCGTTTAACAGCAGGCGTGGTCAGCTGCAGCCAGAGAGCCCTGGGCTTCCTAGAGGAGGCTGCTTCAGAGAGGAGAGCAGGCTGCAGAGGGATAGAGGCAGATAGGAAAGAGCTTTTCCAGGCAGTCAATGGCGACCCCTCCACCAACAGAGCCTGAACACTCACATTTCAGGACCTAACTGGTGACCGAGGCCACAGGAGGAAGAACATCTCCTGCATAGCATCTCCTAATAGGTGACATGTAGGAAGAGCATCTTCCTAATTGTAGGAAGAGCATCTTCTACATAGCATCTCCTAATAGGTGACAGGTAGGAAGAGCATCTCCTGCCTGGGTATGTTCCTGTGTGACTTGGTCCAGGTGATCCTGCTGTCATGGGGGGATTGGACTAGATGATCTTTCAAGGTCCCTTCCAACCCCTAAGGGTCTGTGATCCTGTGACAAGCAGATCCAGTGTCTGTGGAGCTACAGGCTGCACCCAAAAAGCACCAGTACACAGACTCCAGATGGCAAAGGCAATGGGGACAGTTCACCTCCAACATAAGAAATTTGATTTAAAACCACTTCCCTCTCACTGTCTGTTCCTCGGGGATAAAAACGATCCCTTGGCGGCTCAGCTCAGGACAACAGTTGCCCTACTAACCATCTCTGTGCCAGGAAACCAAACACACCCCACCCCTGGAGCTGGATTTATCCAAATGAGGCTGTTTTCTTCCACTTTCACACAACCATCCTTTTTTTTCAGGGAAGAGAGATGAAAGAATTGTTTCCTGTCAGGGAGGCTTGTACCTGGGTGACACGCGAGTCCTTATTTGGTTAAAACGCAGGTTAATGGGATTCAGGGGGACGGGTTTGGGTGAGTCTCGCAGAAAGCTATGCGCACGACGCAGCGCTGCTGCTGGCTCACAGGCACCTCAGCACACGGCCACACGTGGCTTCCAGTTTTTGAGAGACGCACTTTTAAGAAGTGCTGTGTTTGGGAACCCTTGGCACGAGCACCGAGGGAGCAAACAGGGTTCATGCTGCAGGTCTCTGACTGGAGCAGGACTACTGCCGTCATCAGTTCATAAGTACATCTCAGATCTGATGGATCACAGAACCTTAGGGATTGGAAGGGACCTTGAAAGATCAGCCAGTCCAATCCCCCTGCCACAGCAGGATCACCTACACCAAGTCACACAGGAACACATCCAGGTGGGTTTTAAATGTCTCCAGAGGAGACTCCACAACCCCCCTGGGCAGCCCCTTCCAGTGCTCTGGCACCCTCACCATGAAGAAGTTCCTTCTCATATTGATGTGGAACCTCCTCTGTTCCAGCTCACACCCACTGCCCCTTGTCCTATCATTAGATGTCACTGAGCAGAGTCTGGCTCCATTCTCCTGACACCCACCCTTCCCATATTTATCAACACTACTGAGGTCACCCCTCAGGCTCCTTTTTTCCCACCTCAACAGACCCAGCTCCCTCAGCCTCACCAGGGAGATGTTCCACTGCCTTCTTCATGGACTCTGCATGTCCGTTCACACAGTGTGTGTGTGGCTGTGCTGCAGCAACAAACCCTCTCCTGAAGCAGCAGGAGGCTGCAGGGAATTAATCGCCGAGTGCCAGACAGCCTGGGTCCAGCTCCGTGCGTGAGCTGCTGCACAGCTAGTGCTGCAGGGAAAAACAACTACTTGGAGGACAAGAAAGCACCAACAGATGAGAACTGGGAGGACACACACAGATGAAAGCTGCTAGTTGGGATTCCGCCTCAGATTCGGGGCCGAGGCTCGGGTGATGTTCCCTGAAGCGCTGACCTCTGACACCGGAATACAGACACCCACTCCCAGCCTCACCTCTTGGAACTGCCAGATGACTACAGCCAGCAAAACAGCCCTCTCTGCCTCCCGTGCAGCTGTTTAGGGAAGAACAGCAAGAAGCCTGAGGTGTTAAAAAGGACCATTTTATTGCAAGAGGTTACAGACCGGGCACGAGGGCCGAACGCCGCTACTACATCAACACCGCTGCCCGTGTCAGCAGCACCCACAAAGCACGGCGCATTGGAACACCAGAACTGATTGCAGACAAGCACCACCCTACCGCGAGGTGGGGTTTTGTTTCCCCCAAAACAGTCAGAACTATGTAAATCATTAAGTATGAAGCTGGTGTTTAAGTGTCCAGGTGTCAGCTCCTGTGATGAAAGTAGAAAAGGTCTGTTAACCGTCGCGCTCAACTAGTCAGGCTTCGTGCGCAGCCCCTAACGGCCAGTTAGCTGTGGGTTACCTGCTGCTACTTGTTCAGCCAACACTTATCTTCTGAAGGGTCTCAGAATCAGGTGGAAGATCTAAAGAACAACCCCTCAGCAGAGCACTAGTGACGTGGAGGACACCCATTAAACCACTGGAGATGGAAAAGCTTTGCGGGAACAGAGCGCCCCGATGCGCACCTCTCAGTCCAAATGCGTGACTTGCTCTCCTGCCATGACCCACTTACCTCAAAGACCTTGGTGAGTTCCCTGAGCTTGGCTGAAAAGGTAGGACTTTGAATAGGCACATCGCTTGAACGTGGGAAGTCTGGCCCAGGACAAAGCCTCCAGCTGTTGCAATGCCCACCTTTGACGTGCTAGGTGCTCACTCTCCCTCGCTCCCCAATGGCTAGCGTTGGCCACTGTCAGGGTCTGTGCCTCCTTTCTCATCTAGAACAGTCAGCAGCTCATTTCACAGAACATTAGGGATTGGAAGGGACCTCGAAAGATCATCCAGTCCAATCCCCCTGCCACAGCAGGATCACCTAGACCAAGTCACGCAGGAACACATCCAGGTGGGTTTTAAACATGTCCAGAGAAGGGGACTCCACAACCCCCCTGAGCAGCCCATTCCAGCGCTCTGTTACCCTCACCATCAAGAAGTTCCTTCTCATATTGATGTGGAACCTCCTATTTCCTGGATAAGGCAGGCACAAGTCAGACCTGATCAGTCAAGAATCACCTTGACTTGTGGGAGCTGCTCACCTAACACAGTTCACACAATCCATACGAAGCAGCACCTGGCAAACAACTGCACCCAGTCCAGGGATCAGTTTGCTAGCCACTTGTCTCCATCCCCCCTTTTCCATGGATACAGCCTGAACACACTGTGGCTTGGCAGCAGCTCCTATAGGCTCCTCAAAATTGCCTGCACAAACCTCTTTTCAACCAGACCTTTGATTTTTTTAAGATGATTTGGAACCATCACATGGACTAGGGGATACAGATCATTACCTTACAGAACACGCAGGGGGTGGTGGTGTTCTACAGTTTCTCAGGCTTCTCTAAGGATCCTGACAATTCCTTCACCATTTTCCAGAGACTGCTACCGAAGAGACCTTTCCCAGCAGCTAGAGTAACTGCAGAAACATGTCAGGTTGTGGTAAGGAACCAACATCAAGCACATGAACATCAGGAGGGCCCTGCAGCCTTTCCCTCAAAGCCAACACAGACAGACTAACACTGGTGTTTCTACATGTGGTTCCGGAAGTGCAGGTCTTTGGCACAGACTGCCAGAGCCTCTCGAGCCACGCGTCTCCAAACGAGATCCATGTAATGAGGCCACTGATACAGTCAGCTCCCTTCTACCACAGAATCACAGAACGTTAGGGATTGGAAGGGACGTCAAAGATCATCCAGTCCAGTCCCCAGATTATCTAGAATTAGGGTTTTCTGGTTCCTTGTAGCTAGTCACAGAAGACCTGTATTTCCAAACAGAAATAAAGACAACAAACGGCCCCACTTGAGCACTAGATGCTGAAGAAAGCTTAAAGGTACCCAACTCCTTGTTTTCAAAGATCCCTCTGTCCGTATCAACCACACACCCAACCAAGCTAGTAGGCAGAAGAGGTCTACAACTCTCGTGCATATTTCCAACTATATTCTTTGAGGATCTGATACAACCCCCCAGAAAGCCTGGCACTGATGTCTGCTGCTCCTCACCCAAAGAACCTCAACTCTGGAACCTGCTCAGGCCTAGAGCTCTTCAGACACAATCTGGCATTTTAGGGTTACACGACGCAGCTCCACTACTGGGGTTTAGTGAATTAAATACAATTAATTAGGGAGGGGTTTATTATGATGAGAACAACAGAGCTTTTTGCTGCTGCTACATTCCAGGTGGTATGGCTTCACCTCACAAGCACTCTGAGCAAAACCAGCTATCATTTGCACTTAATTTTCTCATCTGCTGAACAGCCACCAAAGGGTGCTCCCACCAGCACCTTTTGTGGTGAGAAGGGTAAACAAGCACTCTATTAAAGCATTATACACTTTTGGGGTGATCTGATCACCCCCTCTACTCTGCTTCAGCACACTGCTGCACCTATTCCTTTTTCATAGCACGTAGGTTAAAAACAAACCTCACAAAGGTCCTCAGCTTTTCAGTCTGCATACGCACCATCCGCGTGCAGCATCCTTGACCAGCCCAGTGACCTTTCCTAAGGTCCCTAAGTTATTTTTAAAGGTACTGATATAGAGTTTCCAGTTAAATAAGAAAAGGAAACCTTTTTTATGATAAAGCTCTCTGTAGTACAGTGAAACACCCAACAGCACCAATTTAATGATAGTCTCGACACAGCTACGATGGCCTGGTCTCAGGACCACCCCTGCTCAGCTGTGCATTTTCAATCCATCTATTTTATCACAGAATTGCTCTGGTTGGAAGAGACCCCTGGGGTGGTCAAGTCCAACCACCTACTCTAGAAGTTCACCCCTAAACCACATCCCTCAACACCTCATCCAAACGATCTTTAAACACATCCAGGGATGGCGACTCAACCACCTCCCTGGGAAGCCCGTTCCAGTGCCTGACCACTCTTTCTGTGAAAAAATGTCAAGTCTAAACCTACCCTATTGTGGCCTGAACCCATTCCCTCGTTAGAATCACTAGGGATTGGAAGGGACCTTCAAAGATCATCCAGTCCAATCCCCCTGCCAGAGCAGGATCACCTAGACCAAGCCACACATGTTCTATCACTAATCGCTTGTGAGAAGAGACCAGCACCAACCTCTCCACAACGTCCTTTGGGGCAGCTGTAGAGAGTGATGAGGTCTCCTCTCAGGCTCATCTTCTTCAAACTGAACAGCCTCAGCTCTCTGAGTTGTTCCTCACAAGACTTAACTCTGATCAGGGTACGCACAGGACGACAGACATCTATCGACACTCTCCACCAACCAAAGGTAACGTGTCTGTGAACAAGTCAGTTTATTGCAAGTAAACGTACTTAAGATCATGAGAAGGTTCTAACCTCAAGCAAGACAAATCAGTTTCACAAACTTAATTCACACAATGCAAATAAATGCTTCACATTATAGACATTTAGATTTTCTTTAAACCTTTTTTATTTAGAGATTTTTTTTTCCTGGTAAGGAGATATACCATAGGAAAGCAATTTCACTGGCAGTGAGGTATGTATATACTCTACCAAAATACTCCTCTCGTTTTAACTGTCTTTAACTTTATTTACAGATAAAGAAAATATCAATGCATATCCTTGGCTTAACTACAATATCTGTTACCCTAATATGAGCAAAATGAAATGTTAACTTGCATACAGAATCGATTTGTAGAGGAATCCGACTGGATTGAAACAAAAGAAATAATCAATGTTCTGAAGACAATTTAAATGAACAAACACAAGTCATCATGAGCAAGACACCTGCACCATATTTCCATCCTCACAGCACATTTATTTCGGTAATTCTGTAAGTAGGTCCTTAGCATGAGCATAGTGTTACAGTTTTCATACATATAATCACATCCAAAACAAGCTCTAAGTTTTAAGTTGTAAACATTCTCTTCTTATGTAGAAACATCTCAATCCGTGTTCAAAAGGTCCTAAGCTGATCAATCGTTTAAACAGAATCATAAATGAAAAGTCTACTCTACCTGTGTAGTGAGCGATGCTTATTAGTACATTTTCTACAGTGTTAAATAAAATAGTAGAGAGGCAAAACTTCCGTAAGCAAGTCAGACTTTTAAGTAAATCGTCATAAAGAAACAAAACTTGTTAACAAAAAGATGCTTCGCAATAGTTCAGACTGGTTCTACTATGATACAAAACCAGAAGGGTAAGTAGGATCTTTGTTGACAAGTAGGAGGTAGCATGGATGCACCACTGTATTGTCCGTGAGAAATGCGACTGACGTTAAGGAATATTTCCTTATCACAAATTTCCAGTATTATGTACATGGGTCTCTTAGAAATTTGTTTAAACAAGTTTCCCTCCAACTTTTTTTTTTTTTAGTACAAAAAGCCTCGTGTGATTTAAAAAAAACACTTACACACCTAGATAGAAGAGTACTAACTGCCCTAGTTGAATGAAACAGTCTCTTGAACTATGAAGTACTTGGTATTTAATGCCCTAAGTCGAGTAAATTGTTATTAGCAGTTCTCGGTATCATACAAAACACTACATACATACAAACAAAATAGAATATAATCTTATTTTTTACTAGGTAATTCTTTTTGGAATAAACAGAGCCTTGAATTGGGTAACACTGAAGAGAACGTGGGTTCTTGGTTTTTATTAAAATCTGTCTTTTAAGTACCCATGTGCAACAATTTAAAAACATGGCTGCCGTACGTGTAATGGTCTTGTCTCGATAGCGAACACAGGAACTGACAAAACATAATAAACCTTAAAAACACATCTTCCACTCTATAGAAAATATAAAGACTACTTACTGTAACTGTTAAGTATCTGATTTGATGTTACCGCAATCCACTTCCTCTAGTTCTCCGTCTTTAGCCTTTATAAACATAACTTAGTGTAGCAATGTATTTTAAAAAATGACAATAGTATTTCAAATTTACATCCAATTCAAATTGAAAGAGTTTCCTTCTTCTATGATGCTGCTTCTGCCATCAGTAAAGAAAAGGAAGTTTCAGTAATTGAAGTGGGCTTTTTAAGTAGTGATGTGACTTCGACCATACCAGCTCCAGTCCGTGGAAGATTTGCGTTGACGATGTGTCGCTGCAGGTGCTTTATCCAGTCTTCCTGAACAGACAGAGGCCCTCGAAAGACCAGACCACAAAACCTATGCAAATATCAAAATCACTCCATCAACATGTATCTAGTTGTAATGAAAACACACAAAGGATGTTAAGTGGAAAGCTGTCATGTTCTTGAAGCTTGTGTCTACCTACTTGAGCTGACAACTGCAGCAATCGAGTTCATTCACAGCAACTGTGAATGCAAAACACCTGCAGATAACAGAAGTTACACTCTGACATTTTTAAAACAACCTCCTTCCTAAGGTTTCCTTTGGAGGACAGGGTATTAGACAGGACCAGTAAGAGTTCAGCCAGAGAAACAGTTGGCAACTTACTACCTGAGTGTGATGCACTCAAGTCCTGTTGTTAATGTCATTCATCTGATCAATGAAAATAGGCAACTGCTTCCCCCAACACCCCTTTATTACTCAACTAGATCACAGAGCATTATGGATTGGAAGGGACTTTGAAAGATCATCCAGTACAATCCCCCTGCCACAGCAGGATCACCATGACAAGTCACACAGGAACATATCCAGGTGGGTTTTAAAGGTCTCCAGAGAAGGAGACTCCACAACCTGCCTGGGCAGCCCCTTTCAGTGCTCTGTCACCCTCACTGTGAAGAAGTTCCTTCTCACGTTGATGTGGAACCTCCTGTGTTCCAGCTCACACCCACTGCCCCTTGTCCTATCATTAAATCATAAGGGATTGGAAGGGACCTCAAAAGTTCATCTAGTCTAATCCCCCACGACACAGCAGGATCACCTAAACCAAATCACACAGGAACACATCCAGGTGGGTTTTAAATGCCTCCAGAGAAGGAGATTCCACAACCCCCTGAGCAGCCTCTTCCAATGCTCCATCACCCTCACTGTGAAGAAGTTCCTTGTCATGTGTATTGGCAACCTCCTATGTCCCAGCTGGCAACCACTGCCCCCTTCTGATCCACCCGAGGATGCTGGCCACAAGGGCACACTGCTGGCTCATGGCTATCCTGCTGTTCACCCTGAGCTCCATGTCTAGTTCTCCTACAGTGCTCTCCAACAGGTCAGCCCCTAACCTATACCACTACCTGGGGTTGTTCTTGCCCAGATGCCAGACTCTACATTCACCCTTGTTACACTGCATTAAATCACCAACATATTTACAGGACACAATCTTCACTCTCCTTACGACTAAAATAAGCAAGCTCTTCAGAACGTGTACTTCCACTTCAAATAACCCTCCATACCTGCATCTGAGTATGTAAACTTCATCAGCACTATGAGGTAACGGCAGCATTTTTTTCTTGCTTCCAGATCTTGACCTTGACTTCTTCTGCTTACAGTCTAAAGCTACGAAGAGAGAGAGTTCCATTTGTGAAAGCGATACTTCAATGAGCGACAACCAGAGATATTTAGTAAGTACCCCTACAGCAGTAGTGAAAAGATGTCTACCTTCTTGTTACTCTGCAGGTGGTGTACATCCAAAACAATCAGGGTGTGCTCTAAGAAAGCCAAACACATGGAGCTACTGCTTTTTAGTTTAGCACACTGCTTGTTCTTTAACAGACTGGGTAACTGACGCTCAGCGTTAAGCTGATGTATTAGCAAGCACCAGCCAACCTACTGCAGAATTTTACAGAAGCAAAAGCACCCTGGAAATTCCCTTTCGTGCACAAAATACTGTCAAAATCTTGGAACTTGTTTTGTAGCTCAAGCTCCATCATCGTAAGACCACTGATGTTCAACCAAGTTACAGCTCCACAAAGGTGTAGCTCTCAGCTAACACAATCAAGAATTTCTAGTTTGAATAGAACATCTGCCTTTTGTTTCCAACATAAAGCAAAAGTTTGTCCTTTTACTCTAAAAATTTAAAATAAAGCTTCCCCTTCGTTACTGTCTGAACTCTAGTGAGCTTTACAAAAAATGATGGATTCATCCTTGGCACGGGGAGCTGGTGTTAGCACGATCAACAGAGATGGCAAGGCAGCTCTCAGAAGTCAGGCCAAGCATTTGGAAGTGTGTATGAAGATAATGTGCATGAACAGAAAACACACAGCAAGTAGGCTCCGTTAGCATCGCGCCTCCCACACGTAAAGAGATGTAATAGGAATCTGTAACAAAGCCTGGATAGTCTACGAAGCAGCCAAAGTTGGGGGGAGTGAGGAGATTAAACTGAGTTAATATTGTTATGATGAAACAGCTGCTAAAGCTCAAGAGGAAACAAGAAGTTTGGGACTTCTTGAACTGAAAGTACAACCAGCTACGCTCTATTCCAAATCACAAGGCACCAATGCTACAACTCCACAGAGACCTCACAGTCGGTCACAAGTGGTACTCTTGACACCAAAAGGACATCAGCTAAGCTACTCAGCAGCAGTAAAACTGAAGAAATGGTTATGTTTCTCTAAATTCTGTCTCCTGTAATACAAAAGGGGAGTAAACCTCTCAGCATTCTGAAGAGTAAGACAAAGGAAGCAACAACATGCTGATTTAAAGGACATGGTCTTGATTGCATTTTCTTATATCCTCCAATTGAGCAGCCCTCAAGCTTTTACTCTGTAGTCGAACTTCTAACTTGTAGTTACATCAGGTATTTCCCAGTTCCATTCCCAGATTTAAAGATTCCTACAATAGCTAAAAAAAATTAGAATGAACTTTCAAGGCGTGAAGGTACCAGAGAACTAACCAAACAAGCAGGAAGCAGATACCAACCCAAAGAGACTTCCCTCAGCCCTCGGGTCAAGCCATCATTAGGAAGATGAAGCTCAACTGTGGTTTGTTTTTAATGATAGCAACAATGAAAGCAGTCTGGGTATAAAGGCAGTAACCCAAGGTGGCTGGTGAGAGGGAGACAGAAATGGCCAAGATAACTTCTGAAAGAGGTGAGGGGTTCTTAACACACTGTGCTCTTCTTCAAAGTGAAGAGGCAAGGGGTTCTTAACACACTGTGCTCTCATCAGAAGCATATTCCTCATGTAATCAGGAAGAAAGAGGGTGACCCATCCATCAGGCTGCAGGAACTGCCCAGCTGTATAAATATTTCACATACCACAACATCAGGAACAGCACAATCAGAAATACAGGCAAATACAACATTGAAACCCAGACACCTCTTCTCTGAAGAGAACTATTTGCACGAGGGTTGACTTATCTGAGGCCGTTAATACATCCACTGCCAACTTTGCAGATCATCACGGGAAGAAGGAAAACAGAAGTCACTGTTATCCAAATGCAAACACATCCACCAGTTGTATCTGATGTCAGTCAGTTGATGTCAGTTGCTACAAATAAAAAAATCCCAACAACAGAGTAGACAGCAGCCTGCTTCTAGAGGAGCCTACACACACACTTCCCTCACGTTGGCAAGCTGAAGACATTCATTCCCATATAAAAAAAGTGATTCTACTCACACACATCAAGTACTTTAGAGAGCTTTCACTTTCCTGCAACCTAATGCTTCAGAGTTCCTGAAACCTAATGGGTTTTGTGCCTGGAGTCTGCGGAACTATCGCGCAATCAGACAGACCACAACACAAACAGAACTGCCATAATACACCAAGAGAAGCGGTTTTCACTTCCCTGAAAGGTACCTCTTCCAAGGAGAACAAAGAAGGGGCACGACGGAGGTTGCAGATGGAGAAATTACAAACCAAAGAACAGAAACTATCACAGTAAAAGCCATCAAGAGAAAAAATTCAGATCGTTCAATGCATCCTTGGAGTCATTTAGCTAAGGCTGGAAATAGATCTGCCCAAGCAAGAAGCTGATACAGAAGACAGACAACACTAACACTGAACTTCTACCCTGCAATGGGTGTTTTCTATTCCCTTTGTCTTGTGACCTAGTGAATGTACAACTTCACATTTTAGGAGGCACAAAGCAGCACAAGTACACTTTGGAGTTACTCCGACGAAGCAGGAAAAGAAGTGGAAAGAGCGACGTCTGGGTTAAGATGGCTGAAACTGTAATTCCACCACCAGTGAACTGAGACGCGTGCCAGTAACTGCCACGTTAGCTTTGTTTCTGGCCATCCTGAGAGCCAATTGCGTGCCAATTCAGTGAAGCAGGTTGCTGATGGAATGTTTACAAGTGCTTGTGAGCATCAAGTTAAGTCTCACCATCCCCTTCCCTGTTAAGGAAGCCTAGCTGTGCTGTGACTAAAACTCACTTGCTGTTCTTCCAAAGCCTTTATGGCAACAAAGTGTGACCTCCTCAGAAAGTCTTTAGTGCTTCTGGGTCTGGTACAGTGCAGAGAAATGACAGAAAACTGGCAGACTCAGGAACTACCTACTATTGACACTTGTTCTGTGGCCATCAGAGCTTCCAGACCATCAACCTTCAACCCCTATAAAGGCTCAACTCATTCTAGAAGCAGCCTCGTTCCTCCAACTTTGGCCACCTGGTTTTTCCTAGTTATTATTCCAGAACCTTTATCCTGAATCGTTTTGGTTACAAGAGACCTTTAAGATCAAGTCCAACCATTAACCCAGCACTGCCAGGGTAAACAACCAGTTACACCATCAAACCTCTGATACAGTATGACAGGGAAAGAACCCATTTAAAAGAAATGACAATCAAACTTTGGAGATATTTCCTTGAGGCTTTCATGTTCAATGTCAGAACACACTCTAGAAAATATATGCCAGGCAAAAAGGCTGGATGTAACAACTTCTTTACCTCTGTGACCACTTATCAAGATGGACTACAAGCAGATGGAGAAGGAAGCTGAAACGAGCATGCCTAGGACAACAGGAGCTAGACAATCCGAGGTCCTTCATGCCATAACATTTGGTCTGAGGTTCCAAATTAAAGCCCACCTATACACTAAACTGCACGCTCCACTTCTTGCTGTCCCCCTAACTGGAACACTTCTCATTTCAGGAAGGCTTTGTACTCAAGTCTTCTGCACTTCTGTCAGTGTACCTAACCTCACAGAAGTTGAATGATGGCCTAAGTGGATCTAATTAACCACTCAAAACTGATGCTAATAAAAGGTAAAATAGGATGAATTATCCTTCCTGCGTATTTATTCACATTCAATCACTTGCTCTCTCATCCGCATCATTACTGCACAGCAAAATGCATCAAAAGAAAGCCCTCCAGTAACTGGCTCCCTCAAGGGTTTTATACAGTATGAAAAATGAGTTCGTTGTGCCAGTTGATGTTTACTCTGTGCTCTGGAAGAGTTGTGACGTGCAGAGCCCGTGGATCTCAGATTTCTGCTGCAGTTACGTATCCCTGCACTTCCTGAAGCTACAATTCTGATAAAGCAGTAACTGCAATTATGTGGAAGCATAATGGCCACGTCAACTGCTAACTCACTCATGCAGTTTGCTCAAAGGCCAGGCTCCCTACTGTTTTCTCTCTCAAACTTCTGAAAATGCAGTCTCCATCTACAGAAGCAAAGACCAAAGAAGACAGCGCTGATTCCCAGAAGATGAAAGTCAGTAAGAACAGGCTGAGTGTGTGAAAAGAGCCAAGAAAAGAAGATGTAAAATGCCAAGGTGCAAGAGAGTACCAAGAGACTTGGAGAGGAGGAGGTTAGGGGGTGGTGGAGAAGAGAGAAGGAAGTTGGATCTACAACAGCATCAAGATGAGTGAGGCCTATTTTGAAGACCTTACATCAGTCTGAACGTTTTAACCAGAAGGAAGAAGCAATTTTGCCACATGGTCTGAGAAACTCTAACATGCTGCTATTTATCAAAACAGATATAAAAAGAATATCAACATCTACTCCAGATGAGCAACTAAATCATTCCATTGCTCAACACCAGACTGCAGAGCAATAAACAGTTAAAAAAATGACTGACACTCCGTCTGGATGTCTGAAGACCACCACACAAGCACTAATATGAAAGCAAGAGGCTATCCAAATAAACTCACAGAATCACAGAACATTAAGGACTGGAAGGGACCTTGAAAGATCATCTAGTCTCAATCCCCCTGCCACAGCAGGATCACCATGACCAAGTAGCACAGGAACATATCCAGGCGGGTTTTAAATGTCTCCAGAGAAGGAGACTCCATGACCCCCCTGGGCAGCCCCTTCCAGGGCTCTGTCACTCTCACCATCAAGAAGTTCCTTCTCATATTGATGCGGAACCACCTGTCTTCCAGCTGACACCCATTGCCCCTTGTCCTATCATTAGATGTCACTGAGCAGAGCCTGGCTCCATCCTCCTGACACCCACCCTTCCCATATTTATCAACATTAATGAGGTCACCCCTCAATCTCTTCTCCAAGCTAAAGAGCCCCAGCTCCCTCAGCCTTTCCTCATTGAGGAGATGCTCCACTCCCTTCACCATCTTTGTGGCTCTGCACTGGACTCTCTCCAGGAGCTCCGTGTCCTTCTGGAACTGAGGGGCCCAGAACTGGACACCAGATTCCAGACGCAGTCTCACCAGGGCAGAGCAGAGTGGGAGGAGAACCTCTCTCGATGATCTCTAACCACCCCGCTTCTGATCCACCACAGACACCCGTTACACAGTGGATCCAGACTGCAACAACTACAAACACAAATGAAGTTAAATAAACCCCAACTCTGAACAGACAGCAGCCTGGCAAGTTACACCTCTAGGACGTCTTCACAACTTATCACGACGCTTTACGACATCTATCACACTGCTACCACTGTCAGGCTGCATTTGAAAAAGCAGCACGGTGAGACGTGACCGAATGTGATTGGGATCACCGGCTCAGAAGAAGCAGAGCATCTGCTACAAAAGCAGGATGATCAAAGTCAGTATCAAAACCGTACGTGGGCAACCTGGAAAGCCGAGCAGAAAGCCAGTGCGTGTCTTAACGCAGCGCTAGGGAAGTCTCACTCCACCGACACTCAGACACTACTAGGTACCTCTTACCGAGCAACACCGCGTCCGTACCTCCCGTACCAACTGCCAAGTGAATGATAGCATTTGTATTTGTGTCTAATTTATACAATCACAGAACGTACTGGGTTGGAAAGGACCACTGAAGGTCATCTAGTCCAGCCCTATCACAACAAACAGGGACATCAACAGACTGCTCAGAGCCCCATCAAGCCTGACCTTGAATGTCTCCAGGGCTTGGGCCTGCATGACCTCTCTAGGCAACCAGTTCCAGTGATCCACCATTCCCAGGATGTTACAGGTTGGAAGGGACCTCAAAAGATCATCTAAGTCCAACTCCCCTGCTGGAGCAGGGTGAGCCTACAGCACCTGGTGTACCCAGACTGTCTTCCACCCAAGTACAAACCAGGACCAACCCTATTTAGCTAATCCAACATTCCATCTCTACGTCTCTTCACCCACTCAACAGCGTTTTCCTTATGTCCAGGCTAAATCTACCATTTTCTAGCTTAAAATCACAACCCCTCGTGCTATCATTCCATGCTCTTGTGAACAGTTCTTCCCCAGCTTTCTCAAAAGCTCCTTTCAGGTATTGGAAGGTCATTATAAGATCCCCCAGGAGTCTTCTCCTCTTCCGGCTGAACAACCTCAACTCTCAGCCTGTTTGATTACAGCAAGAAACCAAGACAAATCTTCAACATTCAAAGTCAGTTTTTGGGTAATTTTGGTTAGTTTACAAGTCTCCAGAAAGGCTTAATGAAAACAAAAGGAATCTGTATAAATGAATCCTCATTTTCTCCACACAGGTTCCAGGCTGAAAACAAACTGACGGCATCTTGAAACTGCTCTCAACTGCAATTTTTAAACGACTTAAATGGCCCCAAGAACAACCCTCACAGCTAAGTTTAGGAAAAAAAGAGCAAGAGCCAGTAAAACCTTGTATTAAAATCATTCTTTTCACAAAATGTTGTCTCAAGTACCAAATAAAGTGGCTGTTTAAAAGTGTATTTTGTTGTCTACAAGCCTCACGCTGAGCTTGCTTGAATGAGAAGTCAACGAGCAAAATTTACAAACCCTGAGGAGTTACAATCACTTTAATGGCAAAGAGTAAGTTAATGCAAACACACAGCGGTCGAACTCAGCCTAAGTCACTGCTTTCAGCGAAAGGCCTTTATCCACATGGTACAGCCTATTTATCTGGCTCAGCTCCAGCTTCTGAAATACAAATAGGTCTTTTAAAGTTTTGTTTCTAACCTTCCCATGTTTTTTAAACTTCGTTTCTAGCCTCGTTCTGCACCTATCCTGATTTTGGGTACAACAACACAAGACTTACAAGTTTTCCTTCCGCTGTTTTAAAGGAAGTGGCGACAACTCTTGACGGTTACACCACTACTTCACCAGCAAAAGGTGTTTCTTAAAGAAAACAAAAATCCTTGACAGTTTAACAAGCTACTTTCACTCTTCCCCTTTGGGGAAAGGGATGCTGAGGTGCAAGGAGCTTGCCCGTAATCTGGTATCTGGGTAGTGTTTGCCACTGACCTGTTTTTAGGGTGTCAGCATGCAGTTTAAATATATAAAACCTGAAAGATGTTTCACCAGTAGGTACATAAACAAGTAACTTAGCACACTATCATCACTATCATCACCTTTTTACTGTGTAAACCTGAAAGCTTTCAGAATAACTAACTAAAGGCATGTACTCCTACACATCCCATGTTACTGCATCTGCTGACTTCCTCCTAAATCTACAGTGTATAGTACAGTAGCTCATCCTTACACCATACTGAGTAGAGTAAGCTTATGCTAGTAAGTTTAGTATGATCACAAAACGTTAAGGATTGGAAGGGACCTCGAAAGATCATCTAGTCCAGTCCCCCTGCCACTGGAGGATCACCTAGAACCAGTCGCACAGGAACATGTCCAGGCGGGTTTTAAACGTCTCCAGAGAAGGGGACTCCACAACCCCTCTTGGGCAGCCTGTTTCAGTGCTCCCTCACCATAATCATGAAGAAGTTCCTCTCATATTGATCTGGAACCACTTATGTTCCAGCTCACACCCTCTGCCTCTTGTCCTATCATTGGATGACACTGAGAAGAGCCTGGCTCCGTCCTCCTGTCACCCATCCTTCATGTATTTATAAACATTAATGAGGTCACCCCTCAGTCTCCTTTTCTCCAAGCTCAAGAGACCCAGCTCCCTCAGCCTTTCCTCATCAGGGAGGTGTTAACATAAGACCTGGCAGCCACAGGCCCAGGTTGTAAAACTATTTTATAGTCTTCTGCAGAGAAAGCTTCTCATTCAGGTTATTTCTCATCCTCAGCACAATGAATTACACCTGCACGTAGGACAATGCATTTCTCCAAAGTGTCATGTAAAAATCTGTGCTTGTTGACACAGAAACCTGATGGCTTCCTTAACAACTGAATATTCCAGGATCCACAGCTCCAAATTTCCCTTGCTACATTCCACCTCTGCTTCTCAATTTGCTGTTGATCGTATCAAGTCCCACTGACCTCAGCGATAATCCAAGTAAATTTACAAACTCCCCGCAGCCATGCAAACTGCAGGTCTCTGGATGAGTCAAACTATGGGGTAGTGGAGGAATTTCAAAATGAAGTATGTTTCCATAAAATACATTAACGACAGCGCCAAATGCTGTACTGACTCACTCCAGGCCAGATCAGGTGGCTTTCGGGTCATGAGCCAAACAAGAAAGAAGATCAACTACAGACAATATGTTGCAAGACATACACAAACTGCAAAATGACTTGCTTCTCCTAGTGCAAGGACAGAACTCCTAGTAATTAGATGTACTAGACTGTAAAAATGACTTGATTTGGTGTTTTTGAGGTACTTTTGGTTTTGAGGTACTTTTAAACACTTCCCTAGAAGGCCAACTAGCTGGTTTGGAAGTTATGGTATCGTAGGAGAATGAATTGAAGCAACCATCTCTTAGTTTCGCTTACATACCTTAAGTGTTGGATCCAAAATAAATGAGTAAGAATGAAAATCAGACATGAGAGTGGACAACAGCAACGTACCTTTTCTTAACAAGTTGCTGAAGTTTTAGGACAAATAAATTTGTTACCGGCAGAAGCTTCAAATTTCTTTTGAATTAACATATGCTTTTGTCCAGTCTGATGAGGAAAATGTATCATAGACAGACTTCTTTTACATCTGTAACAAAACATACCTGTCCCAGTCAAAAGTCCAGCACTCTTCTTTCGTGCATAAGCGCGTAAGTGGTTGGACAGGCTAACAGCACTTGTAAACGTCGTATTGCAATGCACACACGTTCTAAGCTTCACAGGCATACCTATCATTCAAAAGAAAACTATAATCCAGTTCTCTCTTCAAAAAATGAAATTCTCAAAGCGTTGTAAAAAGTTCTCTGCAATAAAGATGTTTAAAATATATTCACTGCATTGACGCAATTGTTTAGTATATTAGAAGGATCCATGTTAACTGTTATTAGTTTTCCATGTACTGCTTTAAGCCAAACCAAGTTATTCGAAAAGGAACAGAAAGGAGGCAACGTGAGCCCGTTAGGCTGCTCAGCATTTCATACCTACTATAAAGTTCCTACACGTTTCCACATTATGAAGCTCTAATCCCAACATACAATCCTGCAATTTGAACAGCACAATTCTTTTGAGAAATTTCAGAGCTTGCAGCATTTCCAGTAAAGAGAACGTTCAAAGTCTAGTTGACAACGTGGTAATTACAAGTGTTTTACCCATAAGGCTGAAGACTCAACACTAAATTAAGCTGCTGTTGAAGGCTCAGAAGGGGGTAAAACACACCACTGAACAGCCGTGTTAGACAAAACAGTTTGTTCAGTGTATTTTCCGTTGGTTACTCTCGATGCACAAACAGCAACGGAAGTTCGTGATTTGGAAGTTTTTTGGCTGAAGTCTTTGTGCTACATAAACGGTCAACAAAGCAACATGCTGTTCATCACAGGACACAGTGAAACAAGACTCAAGTCCTCACTTACCAGACTAAGAAACCATTATAACTTGTCCCTTCCTCACTTTCACCATCACGTTTCTCCATTTAACCACAGGTATATTGTTTGGGTCAACTAACGTGTCAAGTTCACTGCCAATGAATTATTAGAAGAGTAAGTGAAAAAGCTAAAACTACTCAGCTGGGAAGCCTGTTTGTGGGAAAGAACGACTCCTACTCTCCAGCAGCCCACAGAAGACATGCTCTTTCGTCAGGCAAGTTACAGAGGATCACTTGTTTGGTAAAACCCTTTTTAGAAACTAAACCCAGAATTAGAAATATCGCTCTTATTAGGAAAAACAGAAGAACTTCAGCTCGATGGTAAGTATTTCATTAACTCTACTGGCACAGTGCGTTAGCTGTCAAATTGTTACCTCAGCCACAGACACTACGGG
Organism: Rhinopomastus cyanomelas; assembly: GCA_013400115.1. Lineage (NCBI taxonomy): Eukaryota > Metazoa > Chordata > Aves > Bucerotiformes > Rhinopomastidae > Rhinopomastus > Rhinopomastus cyanomelas. The sequence goes on from VXBP01004733.1 coordinate 2,443,219, forward strand.
GCCCCGCTCGTACCTGTTAGTACTCTGCAAGCGTGTGTTTATTTTTACCTGGTTGTTCATCACAACACAGCACAGAGGTGCTACCTCGTATTCAGCAGTAAATATTAAACAGAAAGCGAGACACAGTGTCAGGTTTGGCAAGCTGTTCCTTTAGCATTGTGTTTCAAATCATTAAGCCTGTCAAAGATACACTTCCTTTATTAAGCAATCTCCTGTCTTAAAGGACAACCGCAGACATCCGGAAAATGTTCAGTGTCATTCTGATCCACCTCTACTATGTCATTTTAGAAAGCCACCTGTGTTAAGAAATTAATTGCCATACTTTTGTAGTCCCCTGAAAGAAGTTCTGAGCACATCAGATTGCTATTGGGGTTTATTTGTTTAAAAGAAGACAAGAATAGAGGTAAAAAGTAGTAGGCACTGCCAGTTGTACTCATCTATGCTGGGTAATAAGAAGAAAATCAACACAACCAAAAAACATCTGGGGTATAAAAATGAGATCCTGCTCCTCAATTTGAAAGAATCCTGCAGCGTTGTAACGTGGCATCCAAACAAGAAACAGGCAAATGCAAGCTCTACGGAGACATGGAAAGGGATGTTGCAAGAATTCCCCAAGACTAGAAATAACTTACAGGACAAGGAGGTTAAAAACATCACTCTCAACACCTGCTCCATTAGCATACAGAGGATCTAGGAAGGTGACTGTAGAAGTGTTTCACTAGCAAAATTCTTAGGGGAGGGGCAATCTCTGTCCGTGGTGGTCAAGGGCTGTGCATCAGAAACCTGCTGCCTACCGCTGCCTTCCGACAAAGCTTGAACCAGCACAGGCCTTCACTCAGGATAGAACGAGCCCTAAGCAAGAGTCACTTTTTCAGAGCAGCCACAATTTTGAAAGAAGCAAGAATTAATCTGCTGTAAGAGCACGTTTGCCTAGACCCAGCAAAACTAGTGACGGTGATTCACCTGTCTGAAATCTCGTGCATTTATAATGGTATCAACAGTTCTGTTAGTTTGAGCAAACGCTGCTTTGCACAAACCTCAAAGAATTAAACGAAGCCATTCCCAAACCTGCTGTTTTCATTCCCAGAAACAGGGTTACAAGCCCAAACATTTCAGAACTGTTAGTCTACCAAATATGCATCGACACTTCAACTTGTCATTATGGGATGTGTCTTCTTGCTTACTGAGGCTCGCTTTGTGTCCACTTTGAGTTTGTATGCCCAGACATATGCAGAACAGAAACTGTTCCACACAAAACCCCCTCGGTGCTGAGGGGTCTTTTTCACCCTAGGAAAAGCGTGTCAGAAAAATCTGCTGTGCTATCTTTCGCAGTCAGTGTCCTCTGGAAATGAAACAGGAATTAAATGAACACAATCCCGAACACAACGCTGCACTTGAAAACGTTGTCAAGGCTTCCTCTTACCTGACTGCATAGTCAAATCCATTTTTTGTGGCTGATAGATCAATGGACTGTCTTCATTTAATGGAAGAACACATTTCTGCACAAACCTCTTTCTTGCAGTTTGATTATGAATCTTTTGAGGGGAAATATCAGGATGCCTTTCTTCTCCTAACCTCTTATTTTTCAGGAGTTCTATCAGTGTAAGCGACTGATTTTTTTTCCCACCGTGTAGGACCGCTTTTGTTTCATCACATTCATTTAGGAAACTCAGCCCTTCTTCTTCCGATGCAGATACAGACGTATCTTCAGTCTTTAGGCCATTATGGTATGCTTCAAGAGGTATAACATTCTGAGATAAAAAGTCATCGTCATTTGATGCAAACTTCTGAGCGACAAACGGTCTGGGAATAATGCGGCGACTGTTCAAAGCCTTCAGGATTTTCTCGTACTTCTCTTCATTCTGCATCATCTCGTTCAGAACACAGATTGGAGACTTGTGCGCGTCCCACTTGGTTTTGCCAAGCCTCTTCAGGTGTCCTCGCACGTGGTTAGACAATCCAATTTTAGTATCGAACCAGCCTCCGCAGAGCTGACACGTGTGCTCAGAGGAAGATTCCGATTTCTCAATCGCTACAAACACAAGAACGATCACGGTTTTTGACAGTTATACGGAGTTAAACATCGCAATAACCAACCACAAAGGCGAGGAGAGAAACTTTACAAGACAGAGCACGTCCTTAGGGCTCGGTAAATCCCTCTGTCCCCGTTACTCCACACCCACATCAGAACAAGGCAAACAAAGAGCCCCTTACCTTTTCTAACGCGTTTAACGGGAGTTCCTGTGCTGGTTCTTTTAAAATGCTGCATTTTGTCACTTGTCGCTATCTGTTCTGGTGAGACAACATGACGGGCTTCGTAGCTGAGGCCAGCTCTGTGCAGATGTCCTCTGACATGGTTTGACAGTCCAACACCTGTTTCAAAGGTTGCTGGACAGTAGGGGCAAGACTTCTTTTCAAGTGACAAATCAGTCCAATGGAAAACTGAACTGTGCTTTGGCAACGCTGATCCTACGTTTTCTAAATTCTGAGGATCATGCAAATCATGCAGGAAGCTAGTGCCCTCAGCATCTTCATAATACTCAAAGTAAAAGCCATCGTTCTGCTCGTAACTAAGTGCAGATTTATCACCAGCTTCGTGGTCTTCTATTTTACCTTTGAATATGGGGAATAGATTTACGTGCTCCTGATGAATATCGCTGTAAGACTCGTCCTCCATTGACTGTGTAGTGTAATCGCATAGTTCAACGTTATCCCACGAACTTTCGTCCTCCGTTTCATAGCTGTCTTTTTTTTCAGCAGAATTAAGTTTCTGTAAAACAACAACAGTCATTTTATGCAGAAAATCTGGATAGCAATCCACATCACCTCCTGTAACAGAGGCTTCCCTCTTGGATTCTTTAACTACTCTTTTTACAGCTAGACGCCTACAATCTTTACAGCCTTCTGCCCTTTCGCAGTCAAGATTATCTGGCTCCATAACAAAACTATTACTATGGGGACTACCTGAAGAAAATAAATGCAAAGAACTGACAGAGTCACAGGACACTAGGGACTGGAAGGGACCTCGAAAGATCATCCAGTCCAATCCGCCCACCACAGCAGGATCACCTAGATCAAGTCGCACAGGAACAGGTCCAGGTGGGTTTTAAACGTCTCCAGAGCAGGAGACTCCACAACCTCCCTGGGCAGCCCCTTCCAGGGCTCTGTCAGAGCTGGACTCTTCCTTTTTAAGTGCAAAGGATGAGAGTCACTAGATATTTTTAGTCACCCTGTAATTTGCCTGGTTGTGTTCAAACAAATAATCACCACTGGCTTCGACACCAGTGCTCAGCGTTGCTGCCTGTCGAAACGTTTCGGTTTCTGGTTAATGCTATTTCTAATCAAAAAAAGTCTTGTTTGAAGAAAGGAGGTTGCATACACTTACAGATGACTGTGAAACGCTTTTCCGAGCCTTCTGTATCCTGTAGGGCCTCTTGTGAAGCTTTGAGAAGTTACTGGACTGTGAAGTAGATCCAAATGACCTTTTTACATCCTGTTTTAAAACAGAGTTCTTTGGAAAAGTAGACGATTGCTTGAACTGTTTTGTCCTGCTACTGAAATCTAAAGACTCTTCTATGATGCTGCCTTTTCTTTTTTCTAGTCTAAAATGCCTACCAAAGGAATCGATACACGACGCTGGGTGCAAATATTCCATGTGTTTTTTTAAAATGCTTCTGGCTGAAGTGGTAAATGGACACATCTTACACATGTATGTCGATGACTTTTTGGAGGATCCTAAATAGGGATCTTTGAAGGATGCCTTTTTCTGTGATTTCCTCTGGGACATGTCGCTGCCGATAACCGAACACTTGACCACTGCTCCATGAGCGATCCCTCGATGGCATTCCAGTTCGTTTTCTGTCACAGCCATGAAATTGCACTCCTCGCAGCAATAGTATCTTTTATCTTTCTCGTGGGTCTTTGCGTGCTGCACAAACGTTTTGGGACAATTGGTGCCAAACACACACTGTGGGCACTGCAACCGTGCACTCCGACCCTCGTCCTGGAGTTCTTTCAGCTCGCGGATTTCTTCCATCAGTTTCTGCCTTCTCTCCTGGTGAATGATCATGTGTTTCAGCAGCGAGTTGCGATCCCGAAATGTCCTCCCACACTCCCTACACGCATAGGGCCTGGGGACGTTGAGATGTCGGAAATGACTGTTCCCATCTAAATGGTACATCATGTGCCTATGCAGATGTTTTTTCTCCCTGAAATTCACATTGCACTTGGTACAGGGATAAAACGACGGCTCATCAGTACTTAGAGTAGACGGCAATTCCGACTCGTTCTGTTCACATTTATTTGTTAACGTATTGGAAAGAAAAGTGCTGGTGTGAACAGGAGAAGTATCTTCTGCACAGTTACTACTGGGACTATAAATGAGCTGCTGGATAGCATCAACGGCTTCCAGCTCTTCGTCTGTGGACTCAGGCTTCACTTTACTCAGAGAGTATTTCTGTGGTTCTATTTGTAGCTCCTCACTCTGCTCTAGGAAGTCAACATTCAACAGTTTGGATTTACTAGGGATATAGCTGGAATCATCAAAACAGTCTTCAGTATACCGTGTGATTTTGCTAACATCCATTTTCCTCTTTCGCTTTTTTTCTAGGCCTACTTTGCTGCGAACGGGAGACTTCTCTGTTGTTTCTTCATTTGTCATAAGAAACTGTATAAACTCCTTTTGTGGATCCCAGCTGGGATCACATCCTGCTGTTCTAAAACCACCTGTACCTGAGGAAATGCCTGTTAACGTATCAACGCAATCGTCTTTTACTAGTAAGTTGTTGTCATCCTCACAAACTTCTACTTGGCCTCCTAAAGTGCTGTCTACGCTATTTCCCGCAGATTTCTGTGAATCACAACCAACTGAAGCAGAGGTAGGTAGATTTTTAATGGAATGGGTCAGGTCCTTAGCATGTGCTACATCAGGTAACAAAAATAAAACTTGGTGCTGACTGGATTTCTGCGTCGCGCTCTTTGAAGGCAGCTGGAGATCGTGAACCACTGTCAAAGGTGAGCAGGAATCGCTGTGATGACCCACAGGCTGTCCGGGGGTTAATGAAACGCTGCCTTTATTCATAGTGGAAGTCTTGGTTGAGGTGGAGTGTGAAACTGGTCCATTAACAGCAGTTCCTCTAGACAAGATAAAGTTTTCACTAGAAACAGTAGGAGCACCAGTGCGTATAAATAGAGAAGTCTGGCCTCCACTTAAGGCTTTTTCAGATCTGTCCCCTGATAGCTCTTCAGGCAGAGTCTGAAACGACGTGTCATCCTCTTCTGCTTTAGGAATGCCACCTTCTTCCTCAGATAGGAAATTATCATCACATAGGATTTCTTCTTCTTCTTTAGCACCACTAACTTCAGTATTTATTTCTAAATCATCCATATTGCTGGTCTGTCCATTAAGTACATTTATACTACAAAACAGACAAGAAAAGAGTAAGGTAATCGCAGCAATACATTGTGGTAATCTTAATTTAGCTTTCTTCAGGATTGCCCATCTTCAGACTAATTTAAAAACGGGTCTTGAATTTGTTAAAAATGTATTTTATTTAAGACATTCAAGGCATGTTTAAAATTAATGATACAATTATAGAAAATACCTTTATTATTGGGCTGTATTGATAACCCTTCAGTAAACTAGTCACTGCCCAGTATCACAGTTTAAAAAAAGCCTTAACACCTGCCCAGAAGGAAGATGGAGGCCATTTTCCAAAGTGCTTGTACACAAGTGACCTGATGCCACCCAGAAGTCTGAGGAAGGGTTTACTGTGATATTAAAGGAGAAAATACAACTAAGCTGGTTTTTTAAAACAACTGATTATTGGTAAGAGACAGCAGAAGATCAAACTCATTCAAGAAATGAAATGTCTTTCCATTCCATCTTACAGAAGGACTCTCCTTCCTTTAAAATAAATAATATCCTGATCACGTGGCCTTGCAAGGTCGTTTTAAATTCTGAGCAAATAAAACAGCATCTTCTCAAAGGTGGAACAAAACCCCCATGAACAGAAAGAAATATTTAAGTAGGATTTGCTTACAAGAGGAGATCATTGTGTTGAATCCAGAGCACGGCAGTAACAGTATCTCTCAGTACAGGGAACTACCACATATGAATTCCCTCTGGGAGGTCTTGTGTGTGTAAATATGTCTGTCCATGAGTGAATTTCACACACACAAACTAATCAATCCAGTGCTTAGTGAGCACAAAGGAGCTGCCCACACATGAAAATCAGTGCGTGATGTACAGCAATGTCAGCTTAAGTCTACCCCAGCAGGTAGACAGGATCCTGTACAGGTCTTCTGGATACAGCAGTCCTGAGGCATTAAAACACACATCTAGAAGCCAGAAGCATCTACCTGTATGCTACAGAAGTAACGTGTTTTACCCTTAGAGAGTGCAGTTCTCTCTGATCTTTTGGGGCATTTGATTTCTGCCATCACACACTCTGTTTCAGCAACCAATTCCTATTTTCACTACAGCTCGGTTCAAAGGTGTCATTACCTAGACTCTTTGAATTAAGATCTTAAAACTCACAACTAGTATCCACGGCTCCCTGCAATGGTCCTTCATCGAAATCAAGGAAGACCACTCTTGACATTCTTTTTTTTTATCTAAGGAAGAGAAAAAAAACCTGGTTAAACACCGCCACTGTCATGTTTATGTTCACACTCTAAAATAAGACAGCATTTTATTAGTTTTTCAATTCAACACAATAGCTACCCACACAATTCAAAGGTAGCCATGGAAACCCTCCCCAAACATCCCTGCTTCTTGCATTTCAAGTTGGCAAAACAATGAAACAAATATTTTAACCTTCTTTAAGTCTGCAAAAAGCAACCCTCAATGCAATATGACTTGTTTACTATTTTGAAGATAAATAACTGTATTTGGAGTGGAAGGTGCGAGAGCAAGTGCTGAGAAGGGCGACAAAGCTGGCGAAGGGCCTGGAGAATCAATCAATCTAGAGAGTTGGGGCTGTTTAGTTTGAGGAAGAGGAAGCTTAGGGGAGACTTCACTGCTCTCTACAACTATCTGAAATGACACTGTAGAGATGTTGGTGCTGGGCTCTTCTCACAGGTAACTGGTGACAGAACCAGAGGGAAGGGTTTTGAGCTCCAACAGGGGAGGTTTAGATTGGACATCAGGAAACAATTCTTCCTGAAGAGAGTGGTCAGGCACTGGGCTGGGCTGCCCAGGGTGGTGGCTGAGTCCCCACCCCTGGGTGAGTGTAAGAGACGCTCAGAAGTAGTGTTGGAGGATCTGGTTTAGGGGTGAACTTGCAGAGTAGGGTTGATGGTTGGACTCAATGATCCCACGGGTCTTTTCCAACCTGAATGATTCTGTGATGATTCTATGAAAAAATTTGCCAGTAAAGATGTTTCCTTTGAGACACCAAACGAGTCAATTTAGAAATACAGCAGTACTAGCGTCAAACGCACAATAAATGCTCAGAGTGAAGTATTTTATTATCATGTTGTTTATTTACAACATATCTTCATGCAAATGTTCAACTAGGCATTTCTCCCAGTTCCTCATCTTCCTATGTCTTAGATTTTTGCATTTCTTTTGCTGTTTTGAGATGGGTCATTTTTCCATCATAATAAAGACTTGCAATAAGATCACATCCAAAGCTATCAAGCTGAAATGGTGATAATGCACCACCCAGCAGGAGCCTTTACATCTCAACAAAAGTTAGAAGTGCCGTGCAAACACGCTCCGAGAATCGGTAATGCTGAAGCCAGTTACAAGAAATGAAACCTCGGAGGATGCACAACAGCTCCAGCAATTTCACAACTGAGTAGTGTGAGCTTCAGAGAGCATCACTCAGCACACTATAGCATTTTCATAAAAAGTTCAGGAGACATTCAGGAAGCCAATTCTGCCTGAACGACGCGCACTGCCTGGTACAGCAGAGGTAGGCAAACGTATGCTCAATCTGAAAGCCTTTCTCAACAGGAAGCAACGCTGCTAACGAAGTGGTAAATTCAGTGTTAATGAGTGGCTTCACTGCTACCACCTCTAAGGTAAAACCTTCCACGTTCAATCCATCTGTTCTGGTGTGAGAGGTTTAGAGGGAGAACAGACGCTTCCCTGCTTAAAGCAACTTCATTGGTACCCCCTGAACAGCGGGGGAGGCGAACTGAGAATATTGGAGATGGCAACTCTCATTATCAGAATGGCTTCTGAGAAGTTTTTGCAGATTTATGTGATGAAAGCAAAACTGTGTTGCTCAACATACAAAACCCTACTGATGCTAAATATTAAGGTTAAACTTTAAGTTACAGAAGTGGCTGGGGCACAGGATCACACAGAATCATCATGGCTGGAAAGGACCTCCAGGGTCTTCGAGTCCAACCTTTATCCTAGTGTCTAACCGCTAGACTATATCCCTAAGCGCCGCGTGCACTTGTTCCTTAAACACCTCCAGGGATGGTGACACCACCACCTCCCAATCCCCTTTAAAATGAGACTCTCCCAGTTACCATGAGCGATGTCTAAAACACTACACTGAGCAATCCTGGAAGAGACTCCCTCCCACACTGTCCATTTATGGAGCCTGTGATCTATTCCACATAGAACTGATTATAAGTCTTCTCGGGTAATAAAGCTGTCCCTACAGATGTCAGTCTTTGAATCAAGCCTGTAATGCTTACTCTATCAACACTATTTCTGTCAATTATCAGAGTATTTTCCAGCCATCAATGGGGTGATACAGTTCACTGGTTTACATGCAGTACAACAAGAAGGAAGTTTTAACAGTGAGGCATTACAAAAAACCCACATAAATGCAAGAAAGCATCCCACATTTGAAAGGAAACATTATGATCTAACTGGTGGGTTATTTTATACAGGAATTACTTCATAGAATCGTATCATCGAATGGTTTAGGTTGGAAGAGACCTCAGAGATTATCTAGGTCTAACTGTCCTGCCATGGGCAGGGGAGACAGCTCTCACTAGATGAGGTTGCCCAGGACCCCTTGCAGCCTGGCCTTCAACACTTCCAGGGAAGGGGTATCCACAGTTTGTCTAGACAACCTGTTCCATGTTCAAGTATGTGGAGTCTCCTTCTCTGGAGACATTTAAAACTCACCTGGATATGTTCCTGCGCAACTTGGTCTAGGTGGTCCTGTTCTGGCCGGGGGCTTGGACTAGATGAGGTCCCTTCCAATTGCTAATGTTCTGTGATTCTGTGATCATATCCAAAAGTAGAAAACAACCAGTTATTTACCCAACTAAGCCACATATCACCCCTGTTTAATGAAGTACCTTTACATTTGTATAATTTAAAATGGTTTTTCCTAACAAAACACCAGTTTTAACAATCACAATGAGTTCCACAGACACAACTGCCTGTGGCCAGATAGTAAAAATATTAAGAAAGTGTAAGGTCAAATCTGTCTTCAAGCTGACAGATCACACTTGAAATGCTTTAAGCTAATGTTATTGTCTCAAAAATCTTGAACATCAGTATTTTTGCAAACTATCAGCACTTGCTATAACACCCCTACTACCATACATCTTGAGGTTGCTACAGAAGAAATGAGGTGATAATTGCATATTAACATAATTATTCCACAATCCCTCTGAGCAAGCTTCCCAGGTCATTCAGTAATTCAGATTAGATGCAACCTCCCTGTCATCAGATGTATGCTGTCCACTTTTCTGCTCAGTAGTAATTCTTTTTGTCAGAAATGTACTTCATTCCACTGTTCCATGTACAATATTCATTTCATTTAATACCAGTAGGTTTACAACATTTCCAGGTTTTTATTTCACAACAACCTTTGTCCTGTGAGAGGATCATACACCAAATTAAGACTATTGCCTTCATGCTATGCTAGTTCAATTAAAGCTTATACTCCAGTGCTAAGTATACTATCCTGTTGCCTACTACCAGGTGTAGTATCGTACAACCACAGAATATTAGGGACTGGAAGGGACCTTGAAAGATCATCCAGTCTAATCGCCCAGCCACAGCAAGATCCCCCAGATTGAGTTGAACAGGAACACATCCAGGAGGATTTTAAACATCTCCAGAGAAGGAGACTCCACAGCCCCCCTGGGCAGCCCCTTCTAGTGGTCCATCACTCTCACTATGAAGAAGCCTCTTCTCATATTGATATGGAACCTCCGCTGTTCCAGCTCATTCTCACTACCCCTCGTTCCATCATTAGACAACACCGAGCAGAGCCTGGCTCTATCCTTCTGAGACCCTGATTTATCAGTTTGTTACAAAATCCACGTTGCTTTTACAAGGTTTTGAAAGCACAGTGGCACTGAAAAATTCAGAGGGAAGAATTTAGTTGAGTTTGTGAAAAGCGTGAAGTGCTTCTAATGGATTTTGGTATCTAGTTTCTAATTAAATGCCTAAATATAAGCAAATCACCTAAAAGCACCGAGCAAGTATTAACTGGCACAAAGACTGAGAAGGCATCTCTTAAATGGACTGAATTTAATCAATCTAGTTGAAGTAACTGAAGAAATAGAGTCTTTTCAGTTCAAGAACAACAGAAAACTGCTGGAGAGACTCTAGCGCAGAGCCACAAAGATGATGAAGGGAGTGGAACATCTCCCCGATGAGGAAAGGCTGAGGAAGCTGGGTCTTTTTTAGCTTGGAAAAAAGGAGAGTGGGGGGTGACCTCATTAATGTCTATAAATATGTGAAAGGTGGGTGCCAGGAAGATGCAGTCAGGCTCCTCACAGTAGCATCTAATGATAAGACAAGGGGCAATGGGTGTGAGCCGGAACAGAGGAGGTTCCACATCAATCTGAGAAGGAACTTCTTCACAATGAGGGTGACAGAGCACTGAAAGAGGCTGCCCAGGCGGGTTGTGGAGTCTCCTTCCGTGGAGAAGTTTAAAACCCACCTGAACATGTTCCTGTGCTACTAGATCTATGGATTCTTTCCAGTGTTCCTGTTCTAGAATTCTCTCACAAAATAATATTATCACTTACTAATTACAGTGACTTTTAAGACAACACAATAAAACCATTTCCTCTGCACACAATCCACTCTCATCAGAAATGCTCTAACTTCAGACACAGTGAGTGAGACACTGCACAAAGAACACATGTTTAGTAAAGCAGCTGCATTCTTCCAGGCCGTAGTCTCACCACTACATTCCTTACTTGGGAGATAATCACAGAACATTAGGGATTGGAAGAGACCTCAAAAGATCATCTAGTCCAATCCCCCTGCCAGAGCAGGACAAATGAAAGACCTGCTGGCATTGCAGAAAATTTAGGTTTGCACAGAGGAGGAAATAACATCGACATGGAGCCATACGCTGTCAAATTACTGGGCTATACACTAGAATGATGCTTTTGTTTGCAGCAAAGGAAACTTCAATAACTCCTGCCTTCCTCCACACGTCTCCTTTCACACTTTATTGACAATTTCATTATCCGTTTTAAAATGCTGAGACTCACACACTGCTGAATCCGCACAATTGAGAGGCACAAATTATGAGTAAGGACACCAACTTTTACTAGCTTTGTTGACTGAAAAATCTACCAGGGAATCTTTCCAAAAGGTCCAATAAATAAAAAGGTGAAACTGCAGGGAACATTTCAGGAGGCAGAAAGCAGCTCTGGCAATCCTCTATTTAACTGCAAAACTCAACACTACGAAGAACACTAACATGAAGCAAATTTTATGTTCTGAAGCTTACTTGAAGTACACTGCTTAATCCAAGCAAAATGCTGGAAGTAAATGATAAAATAATTCAGCTGGGGAACATTAAACAGTCTACAGAGAATACTATTAACACAAGAAATACTCTTAAATTACACATTAGACGCGAGAGCTAGATTTTCCACAGAGACACATAAATGCAAATCCTTCCAGTAGGTCGAATAAGAAGCCCTTTTCATTTCTAAACCACATTGCTAACTTTTGGAAATGTTAAAACAAATCCACCCCTCCTTAAGCCACAGTTCTACAAAATCGAAGTCGTTACATCCCCAGAAAGGTGTCTTTTGAAGCCAAGTACTGCCACCAAGTGGTGGTGAAATCCTGTTTGCAAACGGAATTGATCGCGAGTAGAGCACGTAGAACTGGACATGATCCCCCAGCCACCACGGACGAGTAATGGTGTAGTAGCACATTTAAAATGAATCAAAAGTGAAACCTACAGAGCTTTCATGTCTAAATCTAAAACTGATTTTCAATTGAAAACAAAGGTTTTTTCCTACAACTTGGGTCTGTTTGTTTAGACATCTTTTGTGAGCGGCTGGGTAACGATTGCTTTCTTTCAACGCAAATCCATTACACATCAACACACTGATGCCAACAATCAGTTGTTTTCTATAACTCTGTGCAAATCCCCAAAGATCTGGCTACAGAAGTCTCACTTTCACCATCATCATCCCAAATTTCAGAGAAAAGGGAATTGAATAATTGAAGCAAAAGACCTCTTGCAGTATAAACATCCAGCTTGTTACTTGGACAAGCTGTTCTGTTCGCACGCAGAGATGACATCAGAGTGGAAAGGATTTATGGAAGACGGGTCTATTTGACTGTTTTTACAGGAGCATTTCTCATGTTCATTAAACTATGATGGTAGTTACCTGCATGAACTAGTACTGAAGTGGCAGTCCTACAGATCACAGGTGAAAACTTGCATGAAAACATGATGCTGCATAAGCTATTTACAACTTTCTTACAGATGACATTAAGAACAGTTTAACCCAATTTCACTGAGACACATCTTTCAACTCTGGAAAAATTCTGATCATATTTCCCATTAAATACAGGTCTGATTTCTTTGTGTCTGGCATGACCTGAAATGCATCCAGTGGTTTCTGCTTTCTTGGCTGGTATCTATTTGCTGTAGATATTTTGAGAGTAACACACCTTGTAAGATTGTCTCTCCTGTTAATCACTGAACATTAGGATTGGAAGGGACCTCGAAAGCTCATCTAGTCCAATGTCCCAGCCCCAGCAGGATCATCTAGACCAAGTCGCACAGGAACATGTCCAGGTGAGTTTTAAACGTCTCCAGAGGAGACTCTTAACTGCTAAAGCATCTTCTCTCCCAATCAAAAAAATACTATCTGAAAAGAACACTCTGCTGTTACTCATTTCATTTAGAATATTAGCATAATGTATTGCTTTAGTGAGATTCACTCTTGAGAGCCAGTTTGCTGATAAATATCACCCTGTTCATTCTTTCCGTGGTCAAGGGTTAAAAAGCTAGTACGACTGTAAGTAACACTGCCAAGTAAGGCCAAAAGATCATCTTGTATCTTTAAAAATAAGAAAAAACCCTCCTGTCAATTTGTTGAAAGTTATCAACTTTACTGATCCTTACATAGGAAATAGTGTTTTCAGCATCACAGAATCACGGAACAGGGATTGAAAGGGACCTCAAAAGATCTAGTCCAATCCCCCCTCCACAGCAGGATCATCTAGATTGCACAGGAACATGTCGAGGTGGGTTTTAAAGGTCTCCAGAGAAGGAGCCTTCACAACACCCCTGAGTAGTCCCTTCCAGTGCTCTGTCACCCTCACTGTCAGGAAGTTCCTTCTCAAACTGATGTGGAACCTCCCCTGTTCCAGCTCACACCCACTGCCTCTTGTCCGATCATTAGATGACACTGAGAAGATCCTGGCTCTGTCCTCCTGACACCAACCCTTCAAATATTTGTAAACATTAATGAGGTCACCCCTGAGTCTCGTTTCTCCAAGCTAAAGAGACCCAGCTCCCTCACAAGGGGTGTGTGTTTTGTTCCCATATTGGCAGTACTGAAGTAACACCGTCTATAAATTGCAGCAATCAAGATAAATGCCAATACAGTTTCCACAGATCGCTTGAGTGTTTACTCACATATGGTAGCTTAAAAAACCAAAACAAACCTCAAATCACTGTAGTTCAACTCACCTTTGTTTGTTTGATCTAATTAAGCTGTGAGATCTGCTTCCACATTAAAACACACCTGAAAAACAAAACAAGAACTTAATGGTAGAGCTGTGACTGCTTTCTGCTTTTGTTCTAGATTATCATACCAGACAGGCAAAGCACAAAGAAATCCATGGCTATGGAAGCATTCTGCTTCATCTCAGGGTGCAAGTATCAAAACTGCAATGCTCTTCTCTCAAATAAAAGGCTAGCTGTCCCATTTTAAGTTTGCTTGCTTTGCTTTCACGAAGGCTGGTAAGTGTCAGATTAAATGCTCTCATTCCAGTTTTCCTCATGGACCTTTAACAGAACAAACAACACCAGGACATTTTTCACTTCCCAGCTGAAGATACCAAACTACGTAACATTTGGAAGTGATTTTGAAAGTCACTGCAACATATTGGATTTGGGTACATCTCTGCAGAGCTGGGTCTACCTCTAATGAAGAGCCAGCTTCACAGAACAGAATCACAGAACATTGGGGATTGGAAGGGACCTCAACAGATCATTGAGTCCAATCCCTCTGCCAGAGCAGGATCACCTAGATCAAGTCGCACAGCAATAGGTGCAGGCAGGTTTTAAACATCTCCAGAGGAGACTCCACAACCTCCCTGGGCAGCCTATTCCAAGACCTATGCAGGCTTTACACTATTAAACACTCTGATCAGCACTAAACAAGACAACAACAGTCCTTAACCAAAAGTCACTTCTCAAAGGTGTTTCTGCTGTCAAGGAAAATTCCTCTCACTCAAGTACAAACAAGCAAGCTCATTTCAAGTGTGTTAACATTGGAATAACTGAGCACCTGAAATTCTTTACCAGCAAGTGAGGTGAGGTAGTTCTTCAAGACTACTTCAGGAAAGGCAAATATTTTAAAATCACAAAAGCTATGGCTACAATTTTCCTGTCTCAAGTTTCAACACCATGAAAGGAAGCAAGAATGAAAGCCACTACACCAAAAGGGACTCAGGTGAAAAAAATGCAGTTAAAAAGCATTCAAGGAGTGAAAAGGGGCCCACAGCAGGTACAAAGGTTGCTGTAAAACAGTTAGGATTCTGATCACCTCATGGACAAGTAGCTGCCTGTTCTCCCAAGGGTAAAGAACAGGCAGCAGAAGAAAACTGCCACGTGGAGATCTCAGATGATACCAAAGAAACAGACAAACTGAAATTGCTTAAAAGCACAAGTATGGCTCATTAATTGGTAAATGCGAAGATGATTCAGTGATCAACTAAGACAACTTAGAAGAACAACTAAGACAACTTAGAAAAGCATTTATCCACAACTCTTGCATCGAGTTAACAGTCACTCACAAGGTTTAAATAAAGACAATCCAATTTCAAATATAAGTTACCACGCAAAAGCGACCCGGCTATTCCTCTTGTCATTAGAGTTAGATCTTGTGTCAGTGCTACGTTTACTTGTATTCACCTTCTATTTACATTTTAAGGGTTTTTTTTCCTATAATAAAATATCTGCTATATGTGCCTCTACGGGGGAAAAGTCTGAGGAACACTAGAATGAAAAGGTGTACAACAAGTAAACAAGATCTGCAGTCATCTCGATCAGATTTATCTACTATTTACCTATTTATCTACTATTTAGCCCTTATTTCCTAACAGATCTGTGGTACCTCACACGTCTACATCTATCTGTAGATAAACTGTGGCCAAAGAGTCTATAAGGCTCACAAGTGTCGTCTCCACTTGAAGCACTTTCTGAGACTTACAAAATTCAATTAGGTGGTTGAGAGTGGCATTTCACTTGGTAAGACACTGCTGTCTTAGCATTAAAATCGACCATGTTCAAAATCATGGGGTGTGAAGTCAGCGCTCCTGACTTTAAAGAATCTGTAAGGACTACACTGAAGCAGAGCAAGCAACGGACTGCAAGGGAGAAGACTGCCTCCTGCATTTTGAATCTCCTGCTAGGTTTTGAGAGTCATGTGAAAGAACAGATCAAAGAAACTGCAGTTCTTCCTTTGTCTGCTCATCAGAGCAAAGCCACATGCACAGTTCCCAAAGCTGTGGTACGGCTTTCACGCAGAAACGCCAAAACCTCTCAGTTTTCTGCTACTTTTTGACAACACCCCATATGGGACAGCAAAACACTTCAAGAAAAGAAGTGTGACAGCACAAGAAATGAACACAACTGAACATACCTCAGAGTGTGAAGCTGTTTCAGTCCAAACAAGGAGGTTACAAGTAGCTGAATGCAACATTAATAGGATTAGGACAGAAGGTACTCCAAGAGAATGGTCGGAATGGAAAAATAACCCCCTTGTAGTTTTAACCATCAATTAAGTCAAATAACAGACCATTTCAAAAATGCTAATTACATACATGAAAAAGAAAGAAAAGCCATCAGAGGGAAAAACAGACTGGACTAACAAAACATACATTGCTTAGGAAGATTACTTTTCCTCTGTCATTGAACAGATGAAGAGGTCAGCATTTGAAGATGCACACAATAGGGACATAGTGAAGATCAAAAGATGCCTACAGAGAAGCAAAGGAAAACAAACAAGTTATGAGCTCTAAGCATACCCTGTCCAGTAAGCAAATATATACCAAGAATCAGCATCCAGCTTCTCTCCAACAGGAAAGCTTAAATTAGCACAGAATGACATAATCTCTCTGCTCCACTCCAAATTACTAATGGCACTGCACATAACCTTGGATCACACTTGCCACTGAACTCTTGTCTTCTCATTATGCTGTCAGCAAAATCTCATCAACACATTACCTGTGCAGAACTGCCTCTACCCTTCGGCTACGGAATCAATCTGTCCTCTGGTCTATGTATACTATGCATGCTAGATAGTCCTTCAGCACATCATCACACAAGCTGTACATACAGCACCCCAAAACACACTGACATACCCTCTTAAGTCCTGCACAAACACATTCCAGAAAACAGTTGTCCTTACAAATTTCCAATCCAAGTTTGCCTGTCCAGTTTCTCAGATAAAACTAAGTAATCAGGAATCCAAACCAGAAAGCTGCTTTAATGAAGTGCTTTTCTAAGGAACCACAGCCTGAATTTAAAAAAACATGCATTGCCTGACTTTAAAAGGTTTTGAGAAAAACTGTGAGGCAGCACCTTTCACATGCTCATGTTTAACAAACAGCCTCTTACATTTCAAGGTTAATTTTTAGACACCAAACCACAGAGTGATGCGAGACACCTGTGGTGTCATTCTCTCCTTTCCGAAAAACAAAACAACCACAGAGCTTTAACAAAAACATGAAGAAGGTAAAGCTAAAAAAAGTTCAAATTAAGGTTGTATATATCAAATCAGGGCATCAGTGGGGCTGCTCTGCCTGGGGAAAAGAACGCTCTGAGGGGACATTCTTTGGACCTTCCAGAGCCTGAGGGGAGCCTACATGAAGGCAGTCTTTTCAAGATGGTTTGTATGGACAGGACAAGGAGTTCAAGCTGGGAAAGGACAGATTTAGGCTAGATATTAGGAAAAAGTTCTTCAGTGTGAGGGTGGCTGATTGCTAGAACGGGCCGTCCAGGGAGGTGGTAGGGGCCCCATCCCTGGAGTCACTGAAGGTCAGGCTTGATAAGGCTCTGAGCAGCCTGACCTAGATGGAGCTGTCCCTGTGTAGCAAGGCTGGACTAGACCACCTCTAGAGGTCCCTTCCAGCCTAGAATGTTCTATGATTCCATGATCCCTTTCTGTTATCACCAAGCAGCAACATTCTACTGTCCAAATGCCTCTGTTTACATAGCAAGCATTTTTCTACAACTTGAAAGCTCATGCACTTGGCACAAACGCCTGCAAATGAGGCAGGATTCTACTGAAATCAGTCAGAAGACTGTTTTTCGTACCAGACACTGCCAAATAAGACTGTACAATAAATTAATACATAAGTATCATCAAAGTAAGTAAAGTGTATGTGCTACTTGAGAAATACCATGTTTTAAGTACAAATATTTGAATTCCGAGTCACAAGGCAACCACATATTTAGATGGATACTTGAAGACATTCTTAATTTATGACAATGACCACTGTTTGTCACAAGTCTCCTGGAAAGAAACTGGTTTATCAAGTTCACCACTACTGAATCAATTGAGTGCCTTTTCAGTCAGGAAGTGTGACAGTGAACTTCACCTAAACTACCCCAAAAAGCAAAAGGACTACAGAAAAATGAGACCTGCCATAGGTATACATGACACATCACTCAAACAGGACTTTGATGAAGAGCTAATGCAGTTCAATGTCAGTCTGGATCTGTCACCTATGGAAGCCTGACACACTGAGAATCATCACTTAATATATGCACTGCACTGCACATATCCTTTCTTCAGATACTGCTTTACACAGCTCTGAAATTCTCCATAGAATAACATTATTCTTTCCTTTTAATATCAAGCCTACAAGAAGTTTGTTCCACAATACATACAGTTACACCCTCGTGAACTAAAAACAGTGCAGATCCATGAACAGATTCTGCTCTAGAACCTGATCCTTACTTATAAATCACAGAACATTAGGGAGTGGCAGGGACCTCGAAAGATCATCCAGTCCAATCCCCCTACCACAGCAGGATCACCTAGATCCAGTCACACAGGAACACATCCAGGTGGGTTTTAAACATCTCCAGACAAGGGGACTCCACAACCCCCCTGGGCAGCCCCTTCCAGTGCTCTGTCACCCTCTCTGTGAAGAAGCTCCTTCTCAGATTGATGTGGAACCTCCTATGTTCCAGCTTACACCCACTGACCCTTGTCCTATCATTAGATGCCACATCAGCTTCATCCTCCTGACATCCACCCTTCACATATTTATAAACATTAATGAAGTCACCCCTCAGTCTCCTCTTCAAAGTGGATTTAGGTTGGCCACTTGAACTCACAATGTAAGAATATCTGAAACAAAAGCTTTGCTGCATGAAAAAACCATTAAGGGCTCCATTTCTGAAAGCAATTATTACAGTACCAGATATCACCTACTTTGTGAAATAGCATCAGCTTGGCTCTTTTTTTTTTAATTATGACCAAAAGAGATCAATACTCTGCACTCGGATTTTTGTTGCAGACTGTCTGGTAAGGACACTATTAACACAGTTTTAAATCATGAAGCAACTTTTGAAGATAGAAAAAGCAGTGCTGGGGTATCAAGAAGTATTTGTCAGAAATATTTTTTCAAATACATAGATCTGCACTCTAGAACAGGAATGACTGAGAGCTATTAATTGGATATAAAGCCATATATGGATTGGATATGAAGCCATCTATGGATTTAAATACCTGTTCCCACTAAAGACACTTGAAGCTGATAGAAGTATCTCGCACATTCCTAACAGTAGTTCAGGCAGCACGTTAATAATCAAGCCATGTCGTTACTGTAGCAACAATGATTTCTGGTAGCCATTTTCTTTTCAGCTTTAGCACTGTTTCCAAGCCAAACGTCCTTCCTGCAATCTGTTTAAACCCGAAGGCGGCAAACGGCTCAGCAGTTTTCTCTCTGGCTACGTGTTTCAGACGCTTCCTAGACCGTCTAACGTAACTCACCTGAGAGTAGTCTCCAGTACTGGGCTTGACACAATTTCCATTTACAGTACTGGAAATGTCAGCACAGCGGTTCACTTGGAAAAAAACCCCAACAACTTACACTGAGCACACGAAACAATCTGCAGGATGCTGGACGTTAGCAGCAGTGACACAACTCGTCATTTTAACTCCGCAGCCCACGACAGGACTATTAGGTAGCAGGCTTACAGCTTTGGTCATTACGCTGACAGCAATCACAGAGAACCCCTTCTCAGATCACACGTTACAAAATCAAAGCAAGTGCTGCAGCCAAAAGCAATTTCTTGGTAGATGGACATCTCTCAATTTTCTGTGTTCAGAAAGCCATTTTAAGTCAAAAGCGGGTACGTGTTCACTTCCAACCCCTCCTCTGCATTTCTGCAGCCTTAATAAATGAAACAGCTTCTGGGATTTCTTAAGACTGCAGTGCAGTTTTTAAAAACCCTTGAACCTAAGATCCTGCTGCTCAAAATTAGTGAGAAATGACTATTTCAAGTCCTTTCTTAAAAAACAAAAGAATCCTCCCTTTATTGTATCATAACAGTTTGAAAGACAGCAGTGGTGGGAGGACACTAACATGAAAGTGAAAGACAAACCATTTTTATCGGCAACGGGAGGAAACAGTCAGCTGGTGTTAGCGCTTAATACTCCCCACAGAAGATCCAAAGTCTAAAGGCAGTTCCTCACAAGTTTATTCCAGCTGAATGGGTAGCTGTGCTGAGATCACAAGTTCTAATGCTTGCTGCTCTCTGTCTGGACAGCGTTTCTGAAACTTTCTGTAGGCAATGCCAGGGATAGCCTCCTTCTCTGGAGATGTTTAAAACCCACCTGGAGATGTTCCTGTGTGACTTGGTCTATGTGATGCTGCTGTGGCAAGGGGACTGGACTAGACGATCTTTCAAGGTCCCTTCCGAAACTCTAATGTTCTGTGGTTCTCTGAAGGGCATCTACTGTGCAGAGTCTCAGAGGAAGTGAATTTTCTAAGCCAAAGAAAAGGTAAAATTGAACTAATATCTTCTAGATACTTCACACACACCTAGACTTCCATATGTATTTGTAAACCTCTGCTTACAAACTAGTAATAAGTATCTCCTGTAAATCAAATTTATGCTTAACTCTGGTGTGGACGAGACATTTTATCCCGGTAACCCCATGATGGAAACCCCCAGCAAAGGATGCATTTGGCACTCTGGAGTAATAGTGGTCATAAATACCACTGCCAACACCCACACTGCTGCTTTCTGATCACAGAATCATTCCGGTTGGAAAAGACCTTTGGGTTTATCAAGTTCAACTATCAACCTTACCCTACAAGTTCACTCCTAAACCAGATTCCCCAACACCACATCTAAGTGTCTTTTAAACTCATTTAGGGATGGGGACTCAACCACCACCTGGGGCAGCCCTAGTCAGAAGGATCACCTAGATCAAGTCATATCTCCAGGAGGGTTTTATATGTCTCCAGAGAAGGAGACTCTGCAATCTCCATGGGCAGCCTGTTCCTGTGCCCTGTCACCCTCACTGGGAAGACGTTCCTTCTCAGATTGATGTGGAAGCTCCTCTGTTCCAGCTCACACCCCCTGCACCTTGTCCCATCATTAGATGACACTGAGAAGAGCCCAGCTCCATCCTCCTGACAAAATGCTCAGAGCACACTCAATCCCTACTTAAACAACTTTAAACAGCTTCAGAGACAGTAAGAGCCACGAACTACTCTCAAAAATGCTAACATTAGTCTAGAAATACGCAAGGCATTACTACAAATTTATTTTATGAAATAACCTGTTGTCATCTAAGGATTTATGAAACTGAAGACAATTTAGAGAATAAAATAAAAATCAAAAATAAATCCTTCTAGACTACTTCTTGCATATTGTCTTCTCTGCTAGAAATCCACTGAAGTAAAAATGGAAGGCAAATTTCCAAGCTGATTTTAGCATCTAAAAGACACTCCTAGAAATTCATTATCACTGGACCTGTATGGTATTTTTAGAAATAGTGTGATACTTCAATTTCAACTTAACCTGAATGGTTTCTCCCAAGTATTTTAGAGCCTATTTCTGGTCCTCAGCCTTGCACAGAAATACGTGATGCCAGCTAATTGATGCTACTGCCGGTAAAACTGCGATAAGCAGTAACAGTCATAAAACTGCAGTAAAGAGATAGATGTGGGGAACAATTCTTTTTCCTGGACAAGCTGTTCCCTCTCCAAGCTTCACAAACACCAGGAAAGGAACTGGATGTCTCTCATACACTTTCAGACACGTGTATCAGAGAACATTAGGGATTGGAAGTGACCTCAAAAGACCATCTCATCCAAACCCCTGCCAGAGCAGAACCTGAATCACAGTGAACTTGGCCAGTAAGACTCACATCTACAAAGTCTGGGAACAGGAACTTGTAATGTACAAGAGCATGGAACTTATGAATAGTAGTGATGCAGCCACCTTACATCAAAACACTAACAAAAGGAAAGACCTGTAAGAACCTGGGCTAAAAGCAGCTCGACAGCAAGTCTATCACCTTTCATCACAGTATGTGTCACTATTGTCCAATAATTCAAGGCTTTATAAGGACACAGGAAAAGACAATTGCTATCCCAAAGCACTTGCAAGAAAACAAGTCAAGAAAACAAACCTTCAGAGGTTTCTCCAAAGCAAAGATGTAGAAAGACCATACAACAGGTAGTATTTACAGTCTTTGGTTTATGTATCACAGAGGTAACCTTTCCACCTCAGTTTCATCAGCGCTTCCAGTTTTGTATGCATACCAGATGTGCAAGCTCTACCCCTTTCCATTTTGTAATTTCTCCTATTTTTGCTCTCTGAATCTTTTCAGTTTATCTGGGTTAATTGACCACACATTCCCTCAAGTTACCTTCCCCACAGAAAACTGCCACAGTATTTTTTTTAGTATGTATCTGAGCAGGGAGCACTAACTGCTACACTGTTCTCAACTTCCCACAACATCAGAAACTGACTTAAAAGTAACTTCAGAGTTCTTACACTCCTTGCAACTTGCACATGATACACTTTTATCACATAGCACAGATTTTGGGTTTCAAAGTGCTCACCAAGAACTGAGAAGATCGAGTGAATTCACTTATGGCAAAAAGGAAGCAGAAGAGGACAGAGTACCCAACTTCACTGTGTGAAAGAGCTGGGAAAATCCATCTGCAGAACCATCACTTCCCACTCTCTGTGACAGCAGACACAATCATAGAAGGCAGACTCACAACAACTACAGTATTAAAACACAAAAAATGCTATTTCTGTGTGAAGAAACGAATTTATTTCTATCAGAACTTTCCAAGCCAACACTCTCCTCTGCTGAAATTATTCTTTCTAATATTAAGCCAACTTATAGTAAAGATGAAAAAAAGCTTTAGGAAAAAAAGTACTCCCCGCTTCTCACTCTTCCCCATCAATTACTGTAGGGGAGCACAGAATCTAGTGGTTTTGGTGAGGACTCCTAAGAACATCAATAAGAACACATGGTTTCTTTACAAACAAAACAGTCATAAATACAGTAAACACTTCAATAACCTACAGCCACTATTTTGGTGACTGGGAAACTAATTTTAGGATATAAATTCTGTAACATCCTTAACTCTTCTGACTGAAAAATAGGAATTTGTACAATCACAGAATCATTCAGGCTGGAAAAGACCTTTGGGATCATCAAGTCCAACCATCAACCCTACTCTACAAGTTCACCACTAAGCCAGATCCCCCAACACCACAGCTAAGCGTCTTTTAAACTCATTTAGGGACAGGGATCAACCACCACCCTGGGCAGCCCAGACCAGTGCCTGATCACTCTCTCCAGGAAGAACATTTTCCTGATGTCTAATCTAAATCTACCTTGTTGAAGCTTGAAGCCCTTCCCTCTGGTTCTGTCACTAATGACCTATGAGAAGAGACCAGCACCAACATCTCTACAGTGTCATTTCAGACACTTGTAGAGAGTGATAAAGTCTCCCCTAAGCCTCCTCTTCCTCAAACTAAACAGCCCCAACTCTCTCAATCTCCACTCAGAAGACCAATTCTCCAGGCCCTTCACCAGCTTTGTTGCCCTCCTTTGCACTCGCTCCAGCACCTCAATGTCTCCCTTGTACTGAGGTGCCTGGTACTCAAGGTGCGGTGCCACCAGTGCTCAGTACAGGGGGACAATCACCTCCCTATTTGAAATAGTTTCTGAAGCTGTACAGCCACAAGCCCGGTGGGTGTATGTGCCTGCACTGATTATGAAGAAAGAGACTAGCAACAAACACAATTAACATTAAGGGCTTTTCCAAAACGCACCCATCAAGAATATCATCACATAGTGCTCCTAGGAGAGCAGAGTGGAACCAGAAGCAAGCAGTGAATCAGAGGGCTCTATGAAAAGCAGCAAACCAAATAAAAACCAGCAAAGCCATCAACCCGCTGACCGCAGCCAGACAAGAAGCAGATACATACCAGGAGCAGTAAGGAACAGCTTTGCCGCCAGGCTTTGGCAGCAGACCTAAGTTAGCAGTCCCCTGACTTCCCGTCCTATGCCTTTCCTAGAAAGCTATCTTAGGTGGAAAGCACATCCCTGTCCCCATCAAAGAGCCACACTGGGAAAGCAGATGAGACAAAGCACAAACGATGCTACCAATGCACTGAGTTGTTATTCCATGAAGAGACAGGCACAAGAGATTCATGACCACTTGTCAACATTACAATTATGGTATTTGTCAAGGAATTCCTCCTTTCTTTTATTCAAACTAAAAAAACGATGTATCAGGGAAAGCCTGTAAAATAAAGTATTTAAGACACACACCTCGCACCTTGTTTTGCCTGTTTGCTATCACTCTGCCACATTAACTATTTTCACAAGGGAGTGTTATCAGTTGTCCCAGAAAACAAGAATGTTACAACCATCTCAATTCCTGTCTTCAGCTACAACTGGACAAATCAGTGTATTGTCTTTCACCTCGTTTCCCAAGACAAATCCTTTCCCCTGCTCCAGCTGCTTTGTGCAAACTACATGGCATTGGCAAGTATTCGTGTAAAGCAGGCAAACATACAAGTGTGCAAACACTCACAGAATTACACACACACTTTTCTATCCGATTGCAGCAATCTCACCCTGCAACTTGTACTTTTATTTCACTGGATAGAGGATCATATGGACAGGCGCACTCAAAGAGCTGAGATCAACGGTTCAAAGTTAGTTACGAGCGCAGCGGTGATCCTCGGGGGACTCAGTCAGGTCCAGCACTGTTTTAACATCTTTGCTGGCAACACAGCAGCACTGAGCACACCCTCAGCAAGTCTGCCCCCAACACCAAGCTGCGTGGTGTGGCTGACACACTAGAAGGAATGGAGGCCATCCAGAGGGACCATGAAAGGCCTAACTGCAAACCAGGTGATGTTCAGCAAGTCCCAAGCGCAAGGTCCTAGAGCTGGGTTGGGGCAATCCCAAGCACAGGCTGGTGGTGAATGGATTCAGAGCAGCCTTCAGTGGGACTTGGGGATGTTGGCAGACTAGAAGCTCAGTGTGAGCCAGCAACACAAGTGCAGTCCAGAAGACCAACCATATCCTGGGCTGTATCAAAAGAGGGAGGGCCACAGGGACTATCAGAGGGTTGGAGCACCTGTCCTATGAAGATACACTGAGGAAACTGGGGCTCTTCAGACTGCAGAAGAGAAGGCCCCAGGGGGACCTTACAGCAGCCTTCCAGTACCTGAACTCAGCCTATAGGGAAGTTCAAGAGGGACTTTTCATGAGGGACTCTAGTGACAAGACAAGGGAGAATGGTTTCAAGCTAAAAAAGGGGGTGATGAAGCACCAGAACAGGCTGCCCCAGTGGGACTGTCGATGCCCCTTTCCTGGAAGTGTTCAAGGCCAGGCTGGATGAAGCCCTGGGCAACCCAGTCTAGTGAGAGGTGCCCCTGTCCATGGCAGAAAGTGTTGAAACTAGATGATCTTTGAAGTCTCTTACAACCTAAGCAATTTAATGATTCCATTTCACTCTGAAGAGAGTAAGACTGTGCTCCAAATGGTCCCCAAAACTCTAAAGCTTTGATAGTGGTATCTAACTTGCTATGTTAAGCATACTGAAATTACTACATGCTAACAAGAGCCCTGAAATATTCCAAAGCCCAGCAATCTGACCTTTATTCTAATCTGAGCAGGAACTTTGCATTCGCTGGACTAAGTTTCAAGAAATACTGAATTACTCAACAACCCATCAACCTTCGACTAGTGGAATATATGTAAAGATTAAGCACACAATATCAATCAGTAAAGGTCAACTAGAGATTTACCGTTTCCTGTAGCTAGATTTAGTCACATCCAAAACCAGCAATTCCCATACTAAGAGTAACACAATGACATCTATTGGAGTAAAGACATCTCCACGTTACCTCGTTTGCCCAGAAGTGTTGTAAGTTAACATTTAGTGTAAATAAAAGCAAAAAATGCAGACTCCCTGCTAGGCCACTGTCTTCCACCTTCTTTAACCTCCCCGGCAACACAAGGTTGGTGCTACAACATGTTACCAACGTTAGCAGCGCAACTGGATCCTCTTTTTTTATCTGGATTCTTTCATTTCCTTACTTTGAAATTTTAAAAAGCTTCCCCTCCCTTCCAATGAAGCAACACCACTTATGAGTAAACACCATGGAATTCTGAACAGACTTTGTACCAAGACAGAACACCCATGACACAACACTGTATCGCATACTAGGTAAGATGACCGATCTTATGACTGCCATGACCTTTTCCATTCTTTTGAAGAAGGCACACAGCAGAAGTTCACGAAAACTCATCACACAGTTTTCTCAACGGCCAGCTATGATTTGAGCATCATTTGTCCATATTCCAGTACTGCAGAGGTACACTGCATTTGTGACCCTTCTTATGTAACCAATGAAGTCAGCAGGATCATCTCACACCCTCATACATCAAAGAAATGTTCTAAAGTTGTGTGAACTACCTAGGGAGGACTTCCCTGCCATCACTACATGTGTGAACTGTCCCTATCAGATGACACAAGTTTTGATTTAAAGGAAACAATGAATAAAGGCATGAGATGTGCTGCTTTTTTTTTTTTTACAAATTAAGCATTTAGAAGTTATTTTAATGATACTACAAACTATACAAAATCCTTTAACACACACAGCTCAGTAGTATCTTCAGGTATATCAGTCAGAATCACCAACATTCACCATTTCCTTGGGCAAGTTAAGCTTTTGCCAACAGCTACATGAAGTCCGCATCTACAGTGGAAAAAAAAAAAGCAGCAAGCAAAAAAAAAAAAATCATATTATATTTGGAGTACTCAAGAAGATAAAGAAATACATTTTTATAGAGGACAGATTTGGCTTATTTCACCAGGGATTTCTTTACACTCTGAAGTTGGGTGGCCAGTACTTTCCCCTGAAGGAACTGGGTTTGGGAGACTATGCCAACTTAAACCAGGCTCAAAGTCAATTTAAGTGAGTTCAACATTGTCCAGATACAACCTAACTTTACGGACTAATTTCCTTCCCAATCTATTTCCTCCCGTAATACACAGTAGTCACGATTATAATACAGTATTCATAATACAGTTGCCACAATCCAGAGCACAGAAGGAACTATTCCAATTTAGCATAAAGTAGCTGTAGTGTTAGTGCTGTGTACTGCAGTATTTAAAATAAGAGGGAATAAAACAATACTCTCAATGCAGCCCTCTAATATCTGCATCACTCAAACTTCATTGAAGACAACAAGCTGTCTGAAAATGTAAAATCTTTAGGCAAATGAATTATTGACCAGCCAGCCAGCAACAGCTCAAAGACTTTTCATGCAAACCAGCTTCAGGAGAAACTGTACAGCAAGTGACACAACTGTATTTTCTCCACTTCTAAGTTCTCTGACCTTTTGCAAGCTGGTAAAAAGGTCTGAAAGTGTTTGGAATTTACAGCTGTGCAGCAGTATGTGTTTTCTTACCACAGACAATTTCATCCCATTTTCAGTTACACTTTCTCCAGAAGTGACTTCAAGACTTGAATAGAAAAAAAAACAAACCCACAACTATACACACTAGTAGGTTCTGCTCACACTTGCAAGTATAAGCATAAACTAGTCCACAAGAAACTCCACTGACAACCCTCAACTTCAGTGTCCATACTGTTACAGGGAAAGCATTACCAGTACTAAGATCCTGTTTATTAAATGGCTGATGCTCCAATTTCAATCAATTGTTGCTGTACTAAATAAACTCACAAAGATGTTCTTAACTGCTCAGTGCCTTTTCGTCCTACTGGCAGTCACCTGTCAAGATTTCAAGATAGCAGTAGTATCTTTCAGTATTCACTAAAGACTGTTTATACACATTTTGCTTGGAGTACTGCTGCACAGCTAGATACTGAACTTCACAAAAAGTAAAAAAAGGGTGGCACACCTTTGCTCTGATTTTATTATATTAGCCAGATATTTTTATTAAAACATAAAAATACCATACAAATTAGAGAAAGTAAAAGAAAAAAATCTATTAAAAAAGTTTACTTTGTGACAGTAACAATCAACTTTTTTTCCCCTTCTAAAAAATCTTCTGTTCCTTGGGTAATTCTTTTATTGAAAAAAATCAATGCAAATGAATTCTAGACATCATCAGGCATTTTAAAGATTAATTTCAATTCTCGTTCCAATTCTTGTGTAACTCTGCACCATCCCTGTGCAGTTACACTAGACAGGTTGCAACATCAGCTTTGATTGTAAGTCAGTGTAACAGGATTTTCACACTGCACTGCTTCTCTGTGCACTCTACTTAAACTCCTCTCCAGCCAGAAAACTGCCGGATTCTCTCTGTATCTAAGTGACCCACTAAAAGCCTCTCCAGAGCTATTTTTTACTGTCCAGTCACTTCATTTGTCCTGCCCTAAAATCAACTTCCCTGCACAAGTTAGGCAGCAAAAGAATCACGTTACGTTACCAAAATTCCAAAGCACCTGACTCTCAACTCTGAAGAATCTTTAGAGGTTTGTGTTATAATGTGAATGAAAAATTAATTTGCAACTTGTATAAAACTATTTCACAAACTTACCATAAAAATGTACAATTCTACGGTGCAATTTCAGAGATGCTTATCAGCCTCTTAAGAGCGTCTGCACCATGTGTCAACTCAGTAATACAGCATGACTGTGAGAAGCCACTGCTTCTTACCCTAAAATCTGGTGCAGATTCATTCTCCATATGCACCTGAAATCTAAGTTCCATGACACAACATTACAGGCTAGAATGGAGGGGTCAGAAATCAGAATATCAGTGCAAATAAGATTTTGCTTAAAGGGCCAGAGCTGTACAACACTGATGGAAAGCAATTTTGATATAACATGCTTTTCATTACCACGTGACTTATCAGTGATAGCCCACACTACACCAGCAGAGATGTGTAACCTTTAATCTACTGGAAATACTTCAGTCACATAAAGAAATAAAACCTTGTAGGCGTCAGGTAACTTATGTTGGTCCGTATGATGCCCCTTACTGCAACCTGATGTCACAAACTTTGTCACTGAGAACTCCAGACCCTGAAGCAGGCAGAAGCTCGAACACACTAATTTAAGGGAACTGTTCACTTCTCCTCCGCTGTAGTGAATCCCCCCCGCCTCTGGGAGCCCCGCGCACAGGAGAACGAGGCACTGCCTCGGTACGGCCGGTCCTACGGTGGGCCGAGAACTTGTCAGCCCTTTTAACACCAGCAGGCATTTCGGAGCCGCCCTGTTTCATGCCGAGAAGGAAGAGAGCGAAGGAGAGGGAGGAGACGTTACCCGTGCCCCAGGACAGCAGCAGGAGGCCTTTCCCGGGCGGGCAGCGTGCTTGGCGACCCACATCAGGGACGCGAGTAGCTGCGAAACGGAGCAGCAGAGCTCAGATCGGCGCAGTAAGGCCTGCCCCAGCGCCCCAGAACGGCGGAAGGGGACCGATGGCTGCCAGGGTGACCCCGGCCACCCCCGAGGGACAGCAACCTCCTGCCCCAGCCGCGGGGCGTTACCTGGCTCCCGCGGCCCCGTGACTGCTGCCGGCCCGACCCCAGGCGGCTCTTCCGCACCCAGGCCCCGGCGCGCCGGCCAGGGCTGCCCAGCTTCTCCGCGCCTGGCAATGGCGGCGGACCGTTCCCTCCTCCCCACTCCGCGCTCACTGGCTGCGCCGCTTCATGTGACCGAACAAAACCCTCCTCGGCACGGCCCTTTGTGTCCGGCCCGGCCGGGGCACGGGGGACGCCAGTAGCCGGCTCGGGAGGAGGACGAACGGCCACAACAGAGACGGTGGGAGGCAACGAGGAAGGCCAGGGAGGGGAGCGCCTTGCCTGTTCTCTATCCACCTCGCTGCCACCGCCGCCTCGGCCCGGCCACTTACCGCGGCGCGGGCGGCTGTGGCCGAGTCGCGGTGCCACAACCAGGTCGGAGGCGGCCGCCATGTTCCCGCTGCGGCAGGATGGAGGCAGAGCCGCCCTCCTCGCCAACCGCCACTAGGGCGGACGGCCCGGCCCAACCCGGCCCCGACCCGAGCACCGCCGCCGCGCGAAGCGGCGGGCGCCCTCTCCTCTTCGTACTCCGGGCTGCTGCGGGAGGAGGAGTGGGGGAGGGAAGAGGGTGTCAGAGGGCGGAGAGGGCGCTAAAAAAAAAACCCCGGCATAACGGGAAACTCACGGGGCTCGCCGGGATGCGTCACCGCGGGGTTACGTCCTGCGCCGGGCGTCATGACGTCATCACGCAAAGCTCCTGACCGCGCGTACACACACAGCCGCACACGCGTCCCTTGGCAGAGCGCGCATGTGCGCGACCTGTCCGCGCGGCACCGCCCAGCTCCTCACGCCGCACGGGCGCGCGCCCCCGTCACCGCCGGTGCTGGGTGCCGCGCCCGCCGCGCCTTGGGTGCTCCCGCAGCCCCGAGTCGCCGCTCCCAGCGCGCTGTGAGAAGCGAAGGGACGTGTCCCGCGGCGGGAGGACCGCCTCTGCGCCGCCCTGACCTCAGCCGCCTGGGAGCGGTCGGTCGGTCGGTCAGGGTGGCAGTTGACCAACAGAGGGGAAAGTGGGTCAGGCGCTGCAGGAGCCGCGCAGAGGCGCTCCCGGTCCCAGAGGGAAGGGCCCGCGACAAGTTTGCGGGAGGGGAAGCGGTGGGAGGGGAAAGGACCCAGCCCGAAGACCGTCGGTTCGCTCGGGGGGTTGGAAGCCGTGAAGTGACACCGACTGGAGTGTTGGCTACCGTGTTTTCTTCTGGGGGCAAACCTCGGTTCAAAAGGGCAGCGAGTCTACAGTAAACGTGCAGAAACTGCTTTGAGCAATTAGATTTTATTCCTCCTTCAGATTTGCTGGGAGGCATCGCTAGAGGTGCCGGCAGTCATCACTGAGAGCTCACAAAGAACTGAGATTTCGGGAGAAAGAAAAATGCTGAACATACCCTTCCAAAGGGGGGAACAGGCAGAGCCCAGAACTGTCGGTCATTCCAGCTTCTGTTCCAACCAAAGTACTTAACCAAATAATCACACGTCTTTAATGAAGTGAGAAGTTAGAGCCAATATGGATTTGTCAAAATCACGTCAGGTCAAGCTCAGTCTGTCCTATGACTGGTACCGGGCTTTGGATGGGAGTAGTGGTAGATGTGCTGTGAGAACAGCTCACACAACCATCCGAGAGAACTAAATAAGTGAAAAACAGCATCATAAAAGGTACCATATAGGTTGGGGACTGACTTGTTGGAGAGCAGCGCAGAAGGAAGGGACCTGGGAGTCCTGGTGGACAGCAGGATGGCCAAGAAGGCCAGTGGCATCCTGGGGTGGATCAGAAGGGGGGTGGTTAGCAGATCTGGAGAGGTTCTCCTCCCACTCTGCCTTGGTGAGACCACATCTGGAATGTTGCGTCCAGTTCTGGGCTACTCAGTTCAAGGACACAGAACTGCTGGAGAGAGTCCAGTGCACAGCCACAAACACGGAGTGGAACATGTCCCTGATGAGGAAAGGCTGAGGGAGCTGGGGTTCTTTAGCCTGGAGAAAAGCAGACTCATTAATGTTTATAAACATTATAAGGGTGGGTGTCAGGAGGATGGAGCCAGGCTCTGCTCAGTGGCATCTAATGATAAGACAAGGGGCAATGGGTGTGAGCTGGAACAGAGGAGGTCCCACAAAAATATCAGAAGGAACTTCTTCACAGTGAGGGTGACAGAGCACTGGAAGGGGCTGCCTAGGGGAGTTGTGGAGTCTCCTCTGGAGACATTTAAGACCTGCCTGGACATATTCCTGTGGGACTGGATCTAGATGATCCTGCTGTGGTAGGGGGATTGGACTGGATGATCTTTCAAGGTCCCTTCCAGTCCCTAATGTTCTGTGATCCTGTGAAATGTCTCTGCGGTGATGCAAAACCACATCATCAATACTTCACAGTGACAAACAGCAAGATACAGCAAATATGGTCCTTGGAAGTGGGTATGTTCCAAGTTTGGTACCAACTCAAAGTACGTTAATGACAGAGTACAGTTCACATGAATTTGCTTTCCCAACACTGCCAGACTGGCAGAGGTGGGAGCATGATGCAGGGCAAGAAAAGAATTCAAAACTCTCTTAGCAGTTTGCAGAACTAGGATGCAATTGAATAAATACAAGCACCAACTTGAATATTTAAGCAGGAAAACAACAACTGCACAACTGCAAGACTGGGAACGAACAAGTAAAACATGGGGCCTTCAGAAGAGGGATTGAGGATCAGAGTAGATCACAAACTGAACATGTGTCAACAATATCCCTCGTGTGATAAAAGCTACAGTACAGAGAGATGTGTTAACAGAACTGTCATATCTAGGACATAAGAAAAGATTTTCCTACTTAATCCCGGCAAAGCCTTAGCTGTAATGTTGTACGCAGGTTTTTAGCTCTCCATTTCAAGAAGGATGTCTTCCAAAAAAGTCCAATAGAAGGAATTACAAGGAAGGGAAAAGAAATCAGCATTTGTAAAAGACATGACCCTAACAAATTCTTATACAGAAACAAAGACTATGAGGAAAAAATTGCTTCATTCACTAAACCCACTGCAGACAGAACGAAAACTGTTTCAAACTGCACCAAATCTAATTTAGGATAGATATTAGGAAAAGATTTCCTAAACTATGGGAAAAAAAATGGCAAATATTCTCTAGAGGTTTCTGGAAACATCATTAATATTTTTGTAAGACTTAAGTTAAATATCTGTAAGAAAAGATTAGACTCATTAGACTCTGCTGTGGAGCAATGGAGGCAGAGCAGGCACAACCATTATTTCCAGCATTACTCTCTCTGACTGCAGTCACTATCCAGGTATCTGTTCTGGTCCCGTTTAACTTGTGATAGAAATGAATCCCAAGGACATTCAAACGTTGGATGTGTTGATGTGATCGTACACACGGGTGTGTAGATGTCACCCCAGAAGTCACTGCCTTGTTTATATTCTGTGTAGCTGTGTGGGAACACGTCCCATGCTCAGTTAATCTGCTAATCTGTAAACTTTATCTAATCACCATAAATTCCACATTTACACAGAATCTGTCTGTTTGTGCTCATAGAACTAGTGTGAATCAAGGCTTTTTCCTCCTGTTTTTTTGAGGGTATCAGAGATTCATGTTACCCAACTACATTATATTTTTGAGTTTCTCTGGAGCTTGCCAGTTAGGAGAAGGCAGTGTGAATGGTTTATATGTTATGGGACTGAGACCCACCAAACTCATCTCATTAGAGATGACTAAAGGGCCGTTAAATAGGCCAATTTTCAATCTCCACTGAGTTAGACAGAATTCAAACTGATAGCCCATAGGCAAAAGGCTATGAATTTCATTAACAGTACCTTAAAGCACTCAGTCCCTTAATGAGTGCTAATGTTATTCTTTGGAGAATTAAGCTTGTTTTCTGAAAAGACACATTTATAAAATAAAGTTCTGATCTTTTTCAGCATGTAAGGACAGTTTTCCACTGCTCTTAAACACCAGAAACATCATCCTCTCAGTCAACCCATAGATATCTTCTAAAATTTTTAGTCATATGTGCTCCACGCTAACCAAAATACAAACAATAAAAACATAAAGAAGCAAATATTAAGATAATCTTTATGGTTCTTGCTGAATATTATAAATTGTATTGTACCAAATTATTTTAAGGCCATAACACTTGCTTATGTATCACAGAACATTAGGGATTAGAAGGGACCTCAAAAGATCACCTAGTCCAATCCCCCCTGCAACAGCAGGATCACTTAGATCTAGTCGCACAGGAACATGTCCAGGTGGGTTTTAAACGTCTCCAGAGAAAGAGACTCCACAACCCCCCTGGGCAGCCCCTTCCAGTGCTCTGTCACCCTCACCACCAAGAAGTTCCTTCTCATATTTATGTGGAACCTCCTCTGTTCCAGCTCACATCCATTGCCCCATGTCCTACCATTAGATGACACTGCGCAGAGCCTGGCTCCATCCTCCTGACACCCACCCTTCACATATTCACCAACATGAATGAGGTCACCCCTCTGCCTCCTTTTCTCTAAGCTAAAAAGAACCAGCTCCCTCAGATTTTCCTCATCAGGGAGGTGTTCTACTCCCTTAATCATCTTTGTGGCTCTGCACTGGCTCCAGCAGTCCTGTGTCCTTCTTGAACTGAGTTATCCAGTCCAATATTCCAGATGTGATCTCACCAAAACAGAGTAGAGGGGGAGGAGAACCTCTCTCAATCTGTTTCTGTGTGTCCCCTAACAGATAATTTCTAAGCAACAGGCATTCTTGCTTCAATTCTACAATTCACAGTTGGAAGAGAACTGTATAAAAGCATTAATGTGAAGATCCAGTGTTTTATTGTGATGTCACATCTACTGTGAATAAGTGAAGTTGTCAGCATAAAGAAATATAGATTCCAGTTCTAATGCTGCCAAATATCTCAATTTTATTAGAGTTTAAAGATTCCAGCACTTTGTTTAAATCTGTCAACTTACTGTTTGAGCTAGAAGTACACTGGATTTTCCAAAACAATTTTAATCTACACAATAGTATTTGAAAAGCAGTAGACAGGTTGCATGTTGGATTGAGCAGACCTGAGAAATACACACGACATGATGCAAAATGGGGACTGCAGGTGTGCACAGAACAGAAGTGTTGGGAGCAGCCTCCAACGAGGGACTCCAAGATCAGTGAATCACAGAACATTAGGGATTGGAAGGGACCTCGAAAGACCATCCAGTCCAATCCCCCTGCCGCAGCAGGATCACCTAGATCAAGTCACACAGGAACATACCCAGGCAGGTTTTCAGTATCTCCAGAGAAGGAGACTGCATTTTCTGTTTCCATGATTTCTATTTGTGTCCTGTATTATTTCTCCACCAGTGCAGGCAAGGCTTAATAATGGTTAAAACAGCATTTGAAAACCTCTGAGGGAAGGCTGCTACCTAGTTCCTCTTGGTCTTCAACGTGGTTATAAAAAGCTTGAACCAAGGCAGGCTCTTTCATGTTAAGAGCAAAATATGATTAACTGAAACCAATTTAGAAACTGTTTCTTCATATAAACATTTCTGGAGATGAAGCTGCGGGGGGAGAGTTGGAGCAGGTCTAAGCTGAAGCATTTTGAATGAAAGAAGACTGCAAATGTCTCCCTGCAACATACACAGCAAAATCCCACATGCCTGGAGGGAAAAACTTTTTAATGATAATTTTTTACATTTATATAGCACCTTTTATTCCCTAGGACCCCAAGCACTTCATTAGCTCTACGCATAAAGCTCCGCCGTGGCAATATCGCCGCAATGTGCATCCTTCTTTGAAAATTTCACTTCAGTTGACACATTTTTTTTCAACAACAAATTATTCTGCTTATCTGGTGTCTAGCAACCAAAACAACAACAGAGAAAAGATTAAACGATATGGTTTTGAGGTTTAGAACAATTTAAGCCTGACTGGTTTTCAAAATAGTAATGGACTCATGTAATGCATCTATCCCATCCATTTTCTCTCTCCATTTACTCCTTTGGTCTCAGTTTTATACTCAGATTTTATTTTTTGTAGAAAATTCTGTCTTCTGCGACATTTTTTTACATGCAAATGAACCTTGATGTCTGAACTTCAGACAAAAATTGGTTTTATAGGAAAAGAATGACATCTTTATTAAATCCACTACTATAAACTGAAAAGGTAGGCAAGCTGGTGACTACCTAGGACATAATGCAGTTTTTATTTCACTGAGATGGTTATTTTAATAAAATACTTTACCTATACAGTTTGTTTTGTCTTTGCCAACAAAACCAAAGCTCCAGAATTATCTGGGTGATCCTGCTGTGGCAGGGGCATTGGACTAGATGATCTTTCCAGCTCCCTTCCAATCCCTAACTTCTGTGATCCTGCACTTCTGTGATCCTGCCGTGGCAG
Source organism: Rhinopomastus cyanomelas (assembly GCA_013400115.1). Taxonomy (NCBI): domain Eukaryota; kingdom Metazoa; phylum Chordata; class Aves; order Bucerotiformes; family Rhinopomastidae; genus Rhinopomastus; species Rhinopomastus cyanomelas. The sequence goes on from VXBP01004733.1 coordinate 2,479,051, forward strand.
GGGGATTGGACTAGCTGATCTTTCCAGCTCCCTTCCAATCCCTAATGTTCTGTGATGCTGTGATGTGAAAGATACCTGTTTGTTATTTTTCAACTTGCAGCAGAGTCCTACAGAGAATTTTCTGGTTTCTTTGCCTTTCCTACGGGGACCTACACTTGGTTCATCGAAATCAATACGTTCAGGAATTCAGTGTACTGGATATTTCAACAAACAGTAATTACTATTTCCACTGAAATTTTAGAAGCACTAACAGAGTGAATTGAAGCAGCTTGATGTATTTCAACACTGTAAACATTTAAAGAGGAAAAAGGACTTCTCTTAACTTTTTGTTTTGTTTGAACTGTTAATTCATGTTTTGTTTACTTGCTTGTTTCACAGACACCTTTGAAATACAGTTGTCAACATTAATTAAAGACGATTGTCTAGTCAGAGCAAAAAATGTAGTTAATTTATGGTCGCTACTATAAATCAAGATCACAGAATCACAGCACATTAGGGATTGGAAAGGACTTTGAAAAGACTATCCAGTTCAATCCCCCCACGACAGCAGGATCACCCAGATCAAGTTGCACAGGTGCATGTCAAGGTGGGTTTTAAATGTCTACAGAGAAGGAGACTCCACAGTCCCCCCCAGCAGCCCATTCCAGTGCTCTGTCACCCTCACTGTAATGAATGGTAATTAAAACTAAAATTCCCTCTGCTTGGAAATACCTGTATCCACTAAGCTAGGCAATTATTTGTAATTTTAATTCCATTGTTTTATTATGTTTAATGTTTAGTTTTAATCCTCCAAACCTTGGTTTGCTAGAGCTGGGTTTACCTATGTTCACAAAGTAGTGTGAGCTTGACATGAAAATGTATTAACATTTATTTGTAAGAACATGACACAGAAACAAGGTTGAAAACTCATCACAGAACATGAGGGACTGGAAGGGACCTTGAAAGATCATCTAGTCCAATCCCCCTGCCACAGCAGGATCACCTAGACCAAGTCACATAGGAACATACCCAGGGGGGTTTTAAATGTCTCCAGAGAAGGAGACTCCACAACCCCCCTGGGCAGCCCCTTCCAGTGCCCTGTCACCCTCACCGGGAAGAAGGTCCTTCTCATACTGATGTGCAACCTCCTCTGTCCCAGCTCACACCCATTGCACCTCATTAGATGCCACTGAGCAGAGCCTGGCTCCATCCTCCTGACATCCACCTTTCTGATGCAGTTATGTAAATCTTTCTTCTTATTTATTGAAAACCACCAGAGGTTTGTGCACAGGAAAGTAAAATAATCCTCCTTCCTTAATTAAATATAAAAACAGTGAAGTGAAGAAAGGAAAAAAGTGATTTATTACTATTAATGCGGAAGTACGAAGGAGCGTATTTCGTGTTTAGGTAAGATCACAGCAGCAGAAAGTCTGTTTGATATGCCATACCTTCTGTTTGTTTCTTAATTGTAAGGAGTTTGGTTTTGATCAAGACAATTAATTATGCATATAGCTGAGTTTTCTCACATCAGAGACAAAACTTTAAGAAACTACAAAAGCCTTTTCAGAGCATATTGTGCTGTATAGATAAGTATGTATCTTCAGGGCATGAAAACAGACGTCTCTGTAATTGAATCCTGAGAAGGAAGGGGGAGAACGCCCTCCATGTGATGGTTTTACGTGGTCTTACAGTTAATATGCAGTTGAAAAATTATTTATCAGATTCTGTGGCTGTACAGAATCAGTACATGGCTAACAAAAATGAGAAGAGGAAAGGACACTGGAACGGGCTGCCCAGGGAGGTTGTGGAGTCTCCTTCTTTGGAGATGTTTATGACCCACCTGGATATGTTCCTGTGCAGCTGGATATAGGGGATCCTGCTGCAGCAGGGGGACTGGACTACATGGTCTTTTGAGGTCCCTTCCAATCCCTAATGTTCTGTGGTTCTGTGACAACCTAGGTTGTACACTGTTTGTTTTGTTAGTCAGTATCTTTCCTTTCCAACATCCCCACTGGCCCCTTTCTATGCCAACAGAGAAGAAACATGTCCTGTCTCCTCCGCTTGACCACATCCACTGCCACTTACCTGCCAGAAAGTATCTTCAGTGCAATGATCAAGGCTCTATCAAAAGTCTTGTTCAGTAATTCCAGACCACATTCCACCGAAACTCTCAGATGAATTATTTTTAATAGCTGTTCATTTGCCATTATCTCATTCAGGAAATACTGTCTCAGGTTTAGGATTTACAGGCAGAGCTTGTGCTGCTGTTATTGTGAAGCTCACAGGACCATAAAATATCTCATTATAAGCTCAGTGAAATAACTGCAAAGACTTAAATGAGCTTTCAACCAATCTCAAAGAAAGTTCTAGCACGAATTTTCCCAGTAATAGAAATCTACATACCTAAAATAACAGCAGAATAGTTCTGTGGGTATCCTGGAACACATGCTGGGTAGAGGCTTCTCAGACAAAAGACAAAACGAAGAAGCTTGGAAGCACAGTCACATCCACTTTTACACCCACTTTTCACTTACTTATAAACATTAATGAGGCCACCCCTCGGTCTCTTTGTCTCTAGAGACCCAGCTTCCTCAGCCTTTCCTCACTGGGGAGATGTTCTACCCCATCATCTTTGTGGCTCTACACTGGACTCTCTCCAGTAGTTCTGTGTCCTTCTTGAACTCAGGGGCCCAGAACTGGACACAACATTTCAGATGCAGTCTCACCAGGGCACAGTAGAGGGGAAGGAGAACCTCTTCATCTGCTAACCAACCCCCTTCCGATCCACCCCAGGATGCTGTTGGCCTTCTTGGCCACAAGGGCACATTGCTGGCTCGGGGTCATCCTGCTATCATTTAATTTTGAGAGTTTTTTCTTCACACTGGGCTGAGTTTAAAAAGAGACCACAGAAACAGGCATGATCATGAAACAGCTTGTAGAAGAACCTAAATTTTCTCCTTACTTCAATGGACCTATAAGTGGAAGAGGACCACCTTGGTTCAGACTTGATTATTCTCTTCTAGAGTCTGGGAGACTTGCAGGACAGCCTGTGCTTTACAGGAATATTATTTTACTACTATTTCAAAGCACTGACTAGAAGTTGCTGAAGCTGTTTGGTCACATAATAGCAGATAGACTCTCGTTTCTCATGCATAGCACTCAGCATGGTGTATGAGAAAAAAGGCCCCAAACCTGCTCCTGCATGATAATAAGCGCGCGCGTCACTTTGTAGGAGATCAGAATCCTGTCCAAATTCTGCAAAGTCTAACAGAACAGCAGTTGCCAACTGACAAAACCTATCACAAGAAACACAGAATAAAAAGGCACATCTTTGTTTCTGATCTTCACAGCTTTAGTACTGGCAAATGTCAAGATTTCAAAATAAAGCCACTTAACCACTGCAACTGCTATTACATATAAACAAGGACATAAAAACAGAGATGTTGGAAGCCAGAATACCAACATTTGAAACAGAAGCTATGTTTACAATTACAGGTTTGTTAACATCATCTGCTCCTGGGACATGCAGCTCCTGTGGCTGCGGCTGTGCTGTGAACAGAGACCTCTGAGGCCACAGAATCTAACCAGCAGTGGAGAATCCCCTCAGCAAAATGGTTGTGCAGTAATGCTGCAGTGTGGTGGGAGGAGAAAAGGGACTGCAGAAAGGTGCAGCTTCTTCCCCCTTACTGTCATGCAGGACATACATTACACAAGGAAGCAGCAAAAGTACCTTCACTGTCCTCGCCAGTAACTCCTCTCATCTTAGGGAAGCAAGCTACATTCACAGAATCACAGACTGTTAGGGATTGGAAGGGACCTTGAAGGATCAGCCAGTCCAATCCCCCCAGCACAGCAGGATCACCTAGACCAAGTCATACAGTAACATCTCCAGGCAGGTTTTAAATGTCTCTACAGAAGGAGACTCCATAACACCCCTGGGCAGACTCTTCCAGTGCTTCGTCACCCTCACCATGAAGAAGTTCCTTCTCATAGTGATGTGGAACCTCCTCTGTTCCAGCTGACACCCACTGCCCCTTGTCCTATCATTAGATGACACTGAGCAGAGCCTAACTCCATCCCCCTGACACCCACCTTTTACATATGTACAAACATTAATGGGGTCATAGTTGCTTTAAAGGCCCTGCCACTGGGCCTTTAAAGACAATACACTCTGGCATCCTAAGCCAGATAAAATCACTTGAAAAAGAATATAAAAGTGAGAGCTTAATATGCATTAGTTAGCCTGATTAAAATGCCACCATTATTTTTGCAGAGACACAGCTGTTGAATAAATGCAGTTCTCAGTGTTGATCATCCATACGACATCATAAATTAAGATGCCGTATTCTTAAGTAAGAGTTATGGTCCTGTCTGTACACAAAAACTGTAGCCACTTAATTTAATCAGTAAGGAAATGGATGCAGCACAGATAAAAATGCAAGGAGTACAACAATGTTGTACACACCTCTTCAAAACTTACAACTTTAGCAGCCTTGTTTTTTGCAGGTACAATGGTGGCATTTTGTGTCTCAGCACAACATATAATGATAAAGATTCTGGATGTGAGGAAGAAAAGGAACAAGACTGTGATCCACAACCTGATGGAGACCACACTGGTCTGGAATACTGTGTCCAGTTCTGGGCCCCTCAGTTCAAGAAGGAACTGTGAGAGAGTCCAGCACAGAGCCATGAAGATGAGGAAGGGAGTGGAACATCTCTCTGATGAGGAAAGGCTGAGGGAGCTGGGGCTCTTGAGCTTGGAAAAAAGGAGAGTGAGGGGTGACCTTATAAATGTTTATAAATACGTGAAGGGTGGCTGTCAGGAGGATGGAGCCAGGCTCTGCTCAGGGTCATCTAACGATAGGACAAGGGGCAGTGGGTGTGAGCTGGAACACAAGAGGTTCCACATAAATATGACAAGGAACTTCTTCCCAGTGAGGGTGACAGAGCACTGGAACAGGCTGCCCAGGGGGTTATGGAGTCTCCTTCTCTGAAGACGCTTAAAACCCACCTGGAGATGTTCCTGTGTGACTTGCTCCAGGGGATCCTGCTGCGGCAGGATGATTGGACTGGCTGATCTTTCAAGGTCCCTTCCGATCCCTAATGTTCGGTGATTCTGTGATTCAGGGAGCTGCTAAGAGAAGCCAAACAGGGTTGTTTATTTGCAGAACGGCACTGAACTGCTCTCCAAGATGTGGATATTATTGGACTATTCCTAGTATTTCAGCTATACACAAAACTAAAATAATTAATTGATGCCATTAACTGACTGTGGTGTTCAGCATACATTGCACTTGAATGTAATGAGTGCTGACAATTCATTATTTCAGGGTTTATGGCAATACCTCTGCAGTAAATATTTCTACAAATTCCAGGAGTCAGACATACAAAGGGGAAGGCTGCACTCGACAAACCGCCACAAACCTAAAGACTTGTCAAAACAAAATGAGCTATAAAACCACTAACACTCAGGCAAGTCACTCTCATTAAACACCTAATGATGCCACAGGCATATTATTGGGGGAAATGCTCATGAGGATCATGATGAATGAGGAGAATAAATCAAACCCCTGCCCCTAAAACCACTCGCCAAGCTGTCTGCACATTCTGCCACAGGCAGCTTCTTGAAAAAGATGGAGAAGTGAAGGGAGGCAGTGCTGGTGCTGGTGAGGATAAGCAGACGAGCTGATGCTAGAGATTAAGGGGTGCATTTTGCTTTCAGTTACGTCTTTGCCCGTCTCAAGATTTCATAGTATTTAAACGAATCTGTTACATAAGGCATTTCTTCTGCCTCCACTGCTGCTCAGCAGCCATGTTCTCCTTCCTGGTATGGATTGTCTTGGGAAGCTTGCCAAGCTGTGACAGAGCAGCGCATAAAAGGAAATCATGCTCATGAGATGGGGGTGGGGATTGCTGCAGGTGAACAGGCTCAGCGCAGCAACATATATACAGCCTCCTGTCCCGAGACCTAAATGAAATGGGAGCCACAATGCTGCTTTTAAAAAAGTGGGTAGTGCTGATCGAGACCCCAGACCACCCCAGTCATTTCCTCTGGGGACACCCAGGTCCCTCAGCCTTTCCTCATCGGGGAGATGGTCCACTTGCCTTATCATCTTTGTGGCTCTGTGCTGGACTCTCTCCAGCAGTTGTGTCCTTCGTGTTGCCTGCAGAATTCAGTGAATGCTCTCATTATTATTAATATTCATTACTTAATTTATTAATAGTTGAACTCTCAGGTAGCTGTTGGCTTTTTATCTCTAGATCTCAACACGCTTTACAAAGGAGGTGATTACCAACAAAGGAAACACAGACTGACTGTATTTGGGCTTTGGCACTTGGAGAGCATCTCAGTTCAGCTGTAAAGTACATTTGCAAGTTGAGCTTTATACTGGGTACCTGCCCTGGAGACAATCTCCAAATCTTAAATGACTGGAGGCAGGGGGAGGGATTTGCATCTGAAGTTCAGCAACACAAACGTCTACAGGGGATCAGGCAGTCCTGCACAGTGCTACACCTGGCTGGAAGACACGTAGGTCAAGGAGGCTCTCAGCTCGAAGCCTACAGCAGTGGAGCACCCTCCATACAGCTAGAGATCCAAGCAGGATTCATTCCTACGAGGTACTGCTGTGGATTACAGCACTGAGCACTTCTAATTACTCCATCCCCCACGACAAGATTTACTGTCCTTTCACCATCCTCAGTTGTTATAAGTAAGAGACAGGTGACGAAATGTACTTGGGCTGATAAATTCTGTGGCAGTTCTGCACTGCACACAGGCTAGGATTTTTCATCTTAATGACCTGCAGCTGAAACAGATGTTTTGCTTTAGTGTTTTAAAGCATTTCACAAAACGTAACGCTAATTTATTCTTTCACAGTGCAGGAAAAAAAAGAAAGAGGATGTTTGATACCGTTACTCACACAACAGAACAATGTGAAAAATGAAAGCAGATGTTTCTCGTTTGAGCGTGAATAAGAAGGGAGGGAAAGAAAAAAGATGATATAGTAGTGATTAAGAGAAGTATGATGCCTTGGTTAGGGTAAGATAATTTTTTATGGATCTCCAGTCAGTCCTGAAAGATATAACAACCTGGTCCCTGATTCAGCAAGCACGTGGAAGTGCTTAACTCCAGCTGTGGAGGTTGTCTCACATGTTTCACTCATAACACCTTATAGCAGATCGAGAGAGGTTCTGCTCCCCCTCTGCTCTGCCCTGGAGAGACCACATCTGGAATAGTGTCCAGTTCTGGGCCCCTCAGTCCAAGAAGGACACGGAACCGCTAGAGAGAGTCCAGCGCAGAGCCACAAAGATGATGAAGGGAGTGGAACACCTCTTCAACGCGGAGAGGCTCTGGGAGCTGGGTCTCTTGAGCTTAGAAAAAAGGAGACTGAGGGGTGACCTTATTCATGTTTATAAATGTACAAAGAGTGGGTGTCAGGAGGATGGAGCCAGGCTCTGCTCAGGGTCATCTAATGACAGGACAAAGGGCAACAGGTGTGAGCTGGAACACTCAGCATTTTTACGATGAAAATATTGTTTCTGAAATTGCCACTGATTTCAGCAGAGCTGCTGAGAGAGATCTGGCCCTGCATGCAGTCCACAGATTGTGCATGCAGAATTAGTGATCTTATTAAGATTACTATATGCAAATGATCCTAGGATGTAAAGAGAGACTTGTATTTCAGATTAATATTTGATGGGATTTGGTGTGTACATGACAAATGAATAAATGGGGGGACACAAGGGGACATGCAGAACATGTGCGTCATGTGTGAGATCTGCATTAATTCTTGCAATGGTCACAAGATAGTTAAAGAACAACAAAAAGATTTATTATTGTAATTACATAGGAGGAGAGAAGAAAAGAAGGAAAATGAGAGATCAAGGAACTGCTTAATGTTACAGTTTCTCCAGCTGCACAGAATCACAGACCATTAGGGATTGGAAGGGACCTCAAAAGATCATCTAGTCCAATCCCCCCCATCACAGCAGGATCCCCTAGATTAAGTCACACAGGAACATGCCCAGGCAGGTTTTAAACGTCTCCAGAGAAGGAGACTCCACATTGTCAGCTGCTAGATACCCCAAGACAACACCATATAAAATCTCAGCCCCAATGGATGCTGTGGATGCAGTAAAAGAGACACACGAAGGAGACTGACAACAGGCCTCAGAATCTGTGGATTAAAAAGGAGAGGTATTTGGAGACAGTCATCACTGATTCCCTGCAGTTTCAGCTCCTGGGTCACCTCCTTCCCCACCTCTCCGGTTGTCCTTATCCCACTGAAGCTTTTATTCTGGAATTAAACGAAGCTCTGAAAACACTTTAGGAAATGTAATATTGTATTTGTCCAAAAACCTACCTAAGTAAAAGAAGATCCCTGAGGGGATATGATTAACTGCCTGCTACTTACCACTGATGGTTATTCTCTGAGACAACTCTCCTGTTTAATCTTTATGCTCTTGACAATAACCCTTCTCTCTTTTTGATCAAGTGTTTAATTTCCTTGAAAGATTTTCCCTGACTTTATAGTTATTACTGAAGGGGATTTTAATTCTACCCCAACTCTTGAATGGCTAAATCTTACATATCCACTATTTCAAATAGGGGTATTTCAGTTACTCTAAGTAAATAGTTCAAGGATTTGGTCTTGATAGGTAGCTGAAAATTTTCAAATCAAAACAAAATTGAAATTGCAGTTTCTTTCCCACATCAGAATAGAGTTTTAGTCTCCCTGAGTGACCTGTCAGTGTATTGGAATAAGAAATGGATACTGCTAGACTGCTGCAGAGCATACTCCTGTGTCAGCAGTGTTTCATCAGCATGAGTGGCACCCCTGCATGGGAAATCAGTTAGCTGGTTATTTCATCTGCAGCTGATCAAAGGTAAACTAGACAAAAAAGACAAACAAAGGGAAGTGGTGATGTTGAATGCTTTCTTGCTTTCCTAGCCTCCAAGGGCAATATTATTGCTAAATTTCTTCTAATTGCTTAAACTAGAACTTTAAAGCATAACAGGAGAGAAATATAAAGAAAAAAACCAGTAGAGGTTCAGCAGAGAGCAAAGCCCAGAAACCCTTGAAATCCACCTGCATTCCTTTTTCACAAGCATCCTCAATCCTTCCCCACTGTCAGTGCATCTCCACAGCCCAGTAGAAGCCCAGACCATCGATAAATATCTAATAATAGAATAGTTCTGTTTGGGGCAGTCCACAGAGCCAGGAAAGGCTGCACCATAGGGCTAAGAGGTCTTGTGGAGGAGGCTTGTTTTGTTTTGTCATAGCAGGCATTCCCATTTCCAACGACCTTGCTGTCCATGATAAGTACAACAGTTTACAACGGTCTCCTGGACCAAATAAATTATACAATTGGACCCGTGGTTTTGCAGCTCTGGTCTGTATCCCAAATATTGACTTACTGACTGCTTGTCCCACCAGATTGTGTGTGAGTGGAAGCACTTAGCCTTGGCCTGCTCCCTCCCCTGCAGCCACTCTCCTCTCCTGATTCCCACGTTCCCAATGACAGCTGGGCATGTTTTTCTTACAGTTGTTAACTTGTCTTTCCTGCCCCTTTTCTACAATAACCCATCCTTGTGGCTACTATCCATCCCAGTATGGACTTGCTCACAGGATGCAGTCAGAGAGGTGCCAGGAGCTGTGTAAGACTCATCTGCTCCACGACCAGGATTTCAGGTAAGGAAAAGACTTGGGTTACCGTGACCAGGGCCAAAGGCTTGTCTAGCAGACACTAGAATATACAGATCTAAGTCTTTACATCTGAGCCTCAGGTTTCCCCATCTGTAAAAACAATGTTGAAATACTCTCCTGTTTCTCAAGGAAGTTACTAGTGTTAATAAAGTAATTAATGTTTACATAACACCACAGGGTCAGAAAAGTGCTTTTCATAAATCAACATGTTTTCAAGTATTTCAACTGATGATAGGAAATAATGTTACAAACAGGTACAGACCATCGCTAGTGGCTAATAACCTCCAGATGCCCCTGTTAAGATTAACCTAATATTGCAAAAGCTTTCAGAATTAGTATTAGCTTGTCCCGTTGCACTTCTGTTGAGGCAGCTGGAATCAGCAGTCCCATTTGCGTTCTCACTTTCTGATGCCAGAGTGTGCAAGAGTATGGGTGGAAAGAACAAAGCAAGAGAGGGATGTAATCACCACAGAAATGGAGCAACAGACTTAAGGTCAGCTGCAGTGGCAGCTGCACGTGTCTGGGTAGCACCAAGGGTCCACTACCTTACAAGAGCTTTGTGGCTTTAGATTTTATCTCTGTTGACTGAAATACATCAATATTTTCTAAGTATCACAGAATCACAGAACATCAAGGATTGGAAGGGATCACAAAAGATCATCTAGTCCAATCCCCCCACCACAGCAGGATCACCTAGATCAAGTCGCACAGGAACACGTTCAGGTGGGTTTTAAATGTCTCCAGACAAGGAGACTCCACAACCCCCCTGGGCAGCCCCTTCTAGGGCTCTGTCACCCTCACCACCAAGAAGTTCCTTCTCATATTGATGTGGAATCTCCTCTGTTCCAGCTCACATCCATTGCCCCTTGTCCTATCATTAGATGAGACTGAGGAGAGCCTGGCTCCATCCTCCTGACACCCACCCTTCACATATTTATCAACATGAATGAGGTCACCCCTCAGTCTCCTTTTCTCCAAGCTCAAGAGACCCAGCTCCCTCAGCCTTTCCTCAGCAGGGAGATATTCCACTCTCTGACTTTCAGGCAGTACTGGTTCAGCCCTAGCACAGGACACACTTTCCCCAGCACTTCATTTTTCTACTCTGCAAGCTCAAACGATAGATGTGTAGAGAATCTTTGTGTTCTGCCCTACATACTTGCACACAAATCTTCCCGGCTTAATGAGCCATGGGCAGTTGCTCTGAAACAGAGGACATTAACAGTTCAGAATAAAGAAACCCAAGCAGATTAATCACCTGGCTTCTTCACGGGCCAAATTCCAAGGAGCAGCATGAAAGCAGATGATCTCCATATACTCTGCCTGACTGAGAGCATCTTAGCTGTTCGCTCTGCCTGGCTTTGGCAAGCATACGTCTCATTTTGTTGCTTATTTCAAATGAATAACAAGAGGTCTCCAGCTGTCACTATATTCACAGAAACTAACAACTGAGCAGCCATTATATGTTTCTCTTAGTATTTCGCCCTTCTCCATGTCAGTAAAATAATATCTACTTCATGCTGCTTGATTTAGAAAGTGAATGTTTGGCTGCCTTCTGAACAGCACTTAACTGCTAAGTATCACTTCTGAGTTCACCGTGCAGTAATCCTTGCGAAGACAAGGATCTCAATTCACCCTGAGAACTGCACTTTGTTTGAAACTGGCCACTAACTAAGGGTATTCCAGCTCCTTGGTAAACTACTAGTAGCTTTACTGTTACTTATCCTGACTGCTCCATTGTAGTACAAGAGAGATTGTTTGAAAAGGAAATAGAACCAAGTGCTGGCCAGAAGGATGGCAAACACTTCAAATCCCTTTGGCAACAGGACACAGCCCTTAATTTTCTGGAAACTTGGAGAAAGGAAACAACCAAACAAGCACTTGCGCTGTCAGCACAATCTCCTCCATCTCACGCCAAGTAAGCTCAGAAAAGATAAATGGGATATGGCATTAAACAGTTAAAAAGACCTGAACTGCTCCAATTTGTGTAATGACAGTACCAACCCATGACCATAACCCACCTCTTCACCCCTGCCCGCCCCAGCTCTCCACGGAGAGACTTTTTGAAGAGAGTGATTCTAGAGTAACGTGAAGGAAATTCCAGCTCTATCTTTTGATCATCTCTTATTCATCTCCTTTCTCTTGCTGGGTCAAATCTCAGTCTCACTGAACTCCTGCCTATTAGCAGGGAACAGTGAACTCCTGTCCTAATTTCTTTCCTTCAGATCCCTACACTAGCTTGTTTCCCATGTTTCCAGTTTTATAGCCCTTAGAGGCTACAGGAGCATGCTGCTTTGATTGCCTTTACCTCATCCTTCCTATAGGTCATGCAGGTCAGTGGCGTACCTGGAATTAGCTGGGATGGTTATTTCAACCATCAGTCACGGTTCAACTGGAAGACAGAGTCCTGTTAGCAGGGAGACTGAAGTGCTGCAGAGCAAAGCAGAGGACAAGTAGTGTCTTTGATGGCAACTGTGTGCCTCAGCTCCCGCCTGTTAACAGGTATCCATGGCCACCGCTACTCCCCTGGCTCTGTTTCCTTTGATCAGGTTGTGTTGCTATTGGAGCTTTCCAGTAAACAGGCCCGGCTCAGGGTGTACGTGTCTTTGAGACCACGCGCCACAAGCTAAAAGTAAAAGCCCTGGTGTTTTCCTAAGCTGAGGATTTGGCCCTGTATTATTAATGTTCCTCTGTCACTAATCAGGGCCACACCAGGCAAGATGCTGAGCAGCATTTGATTAACACCAGTGTGAAAGAAGCACACACGGCGTCACATATTCTCCAGAAATCGCCCTTTACAAAGAGCCTCCTGGATGCTACAAAATGAGGCACATGGGGAGACCCCATAAATACAGTGGCACTTCAGAGTGGACATCTTTGTAGACCCCTGTCTCTGCTGGGGTCACAGCTCTGGATTTGGGCACATTAATTAATCACTTCTTTGAAGAAGCAAACCCACTGCTGAGCAGGATGCAAATACGTTTGCTTTATGATGACACATAAAGACTCTGCCTGGAGTCTCCCAAACAAGCCTTCCCTTTCCTTTAGTGGCATGTGAACAGTGCACACTACATGCATTAAATAAGATTCAAGTCACTTTTTTCATTGCTACTAGAGCAGGTATTGCTGGAGATAAAAGCAACTGTCTCAGAAGAGCAGGTATGACATCTGGTACATAGCACCAAAAATAAATCTTTAACTTCCTCTCATACCTGCCAAACTTGCTCCAAGGAAACAAACCCGGGAAATATTACACACTGCTTCCTGATTTCAAAAGAAGAACTGACCTGTTTTTTCTCTGCCCATTCTGAATATTTCCTATGACGAGGTAAATTTGCTAAAGCAACCGGCTCTGTTTGGAATAACCACAATCATAAAAGAAAATTGCATGCATACAGAAAAGCCAGGAGGCCTGATGTTTGCCTTAGAGGTGATTCACACTAATACCACTATTATATACATAGTTCACAGCAGCACCTGAGGGACCCAGTCGTGCTCAGCACACGTACCTGGTAAGCACTATACAAACATGAAAGATGACACTCTCTCCTCTCCAGTGTGCTCATACCTGTGATTTATGAGAACTGGCTGTGTAATGCCATATAATTTGAGAGTGGTTCTCTGTTGAATTATTTCCTCTGGTCAGATTTGTGCATCAAGTATTTTGTGTAGCTTCTCAATAACTGACCTAGCTTACAGGAAGACAAGAGATTTGTATATTGCTGAAGATCACAGAATCACAGAACATTAGGGACTGGAAGGGACCTTGAAAGATCATCCAGTCCAATCCCCCTGCCACAGCAGGATCACCTAGATCCAGTCAGACAGGAACATGTCCAGGTGGGTTTTAAACATCTCCAGAGAAGGAGACTCCACAACCCCCCCGGGCAGCCTTGTTCCAGTGCTCTGTCACCCTCACCATGAAGAAGTTCCTTCTCATATTTATGGGGATCCTCCAGTGTAGGATGACCTACTTAAATCAGGAACACTTAAAGACACCATTCCTATTTACTGTGGAACCACACACACACACAAGGGTCAAACTGAAGAAGCCAATAAACACTTCTTAGTGCTACAATTCTGGTCATAAAGAAGAGTCTAAAGGGGGTGGCTCAAAAAAGGACCTGCTTGTGATTCATTATTAGCAATGTAAATAGGACACATTTGGAGCCTGTCACCATCCTGATCGCTCGTCTGCTTTTGTCTGTCCTCATTCTTTATTCTGACTTTTGTTTTCTGCACTTGTCATTAGTTATGTTAGAGGCTGCTGTTTAGCATAGTCTATACGAAAATGCAAATGGAGATACAGATCAGTAAATTAAACATATGCAGCTTCCATGTGATGTATGGATTTGACTGTAGCACGTCAAATACAAAAGAATTGTTGATTGCTCTCGAGGTCTGCGTCTTCCTTACGTGCAGTAGTGTTGCACCAGCAGATGGCAGTTTACCATTATTTTCAATAGGTTCTTTTGCTGGTATTAGATTTTTTTAAAGATCCAAGTGGCTGGTAAAAAGCATTGATCTCATTTTGAAGTTAATTTTAAATTCAGTTTCTTTCTGCACCAGTCCTTCTAGAAAAACTGATCACAACTGAACTACTTGTTTCCATTTACAGTTGTTCACTGGGGCTGAACATTATCTATACAGTTACCTGACTGCAAGCTCATGCAGCACCAGTCCCATTCAATGCAGCTACCAGCCCTGAGAGGCACATTACAGCCCCTACTGCCCCCTCCGTGCTTGGGGAGCCGTGCACAACATTATTAATGCTAGTAGCAGGGGCAACATGAAGGATGTGACTCTGTACAAAGGGGACAGCGGTTAATTACAGTTATGTTCACAGAATCACAGAGCATTAGGGATTGGAAGGGATCTCAAAAGATCTTCTATTTCAATCTTCCTGCCACAGCAGGATCACCTAGCTCAAGACAGTGAACAAGACGGTGTTGCTCGGACACTCTCTGAATTTTTAGGTTATTAAAGAGTTAAAACTGCCATCTGAGCAATGCTGCACTGGCTGTTGCACTGCAGCCAAGGAGGACCAAGGAGGACACAGGCTCCCTGTGCCAGAATCTGCAGCCTGTAGGATGTTTTCACAAATCCTGCTGGTACCCAAGGCCATCCCTTACCTGGTCAGAAGCTCAACAGCAAGACCATCTCCCACGGCCTAACAGACATCTAAGAACACAAGCATGGCTAGCAAAAAAATCTAGCAGGAAGCACAGTATGAAGGATGGGTCCATGTGTCTAACACTGTTTTAATGCCTGGGCACAGGGTTACCCTGAGCATCATCGGATACAGGCAGCCCTCACAGGCACAAACAGCAGTGTATCCACATCCCCATACCAGGCACAAGGGAGATGCTCATGCACCAAAAGCCTCACTCACCACTGTGGTAACATTACTCAGCCTGTGTGAGCCCATCTTCCCCTTCCTGCCCCACCTACTCCCTCTTTTGTGTGCCAGCCCACAAGGCAACTCAGTAGCTCACAGATGGATTCATTCTCCCCCCCCCAACACTGCCACCCACCACAGCACACAAATGCTCCTCTTGGCAGCACCAGCTGCAGAGATTTTTCCTGCATTAAAGCAGCCACATGACCCTCAGCTTCTCACAGGAGCAGAACCAAAACGGCAGCAAAGAGCAGAGCTCCTCTCACATTATACCACAGGTATGTTGGGGGGGGGGTCTTTCACAGTTGGGATGGTATTTCAGGCACACATCCATTTCTGCCAACTCCCCAGCCACAACAGTGGGTTATATAGACCATTCAGAGAGCAGGAAAGGGGAAAGGGCTTCCTTCATGTGCCTACCCCACAGGCTGAGGACAGACTTGTTTTGTGGCTGGGCTGGGATTTTGTTCATTTGGAGATTTTTGTTTAGCTTACATGGCAAGCTGCCCTTTCCCCTGGGGCTGTACAGGTCCCTTCAAGTCCTGCAACTTTTGCATGTGTGTTCCTTGTGTTCTCACACTGAAGTGGCAAATAAAAGATCCAGAGATCACTTTGTATCTGTTGAAGAACTAAACAAAGCTACAAGTTCCAAAACAAAGAGCACTGACACACACCAGACTGTTGCCTATCTTGGGAACGCAGCGTTTTCTTTTATAAGCAGTCCCACACAGCCTCTTTTTAACGACCTGCAGAGGGACTGGGAAAATCACCAGTGGTATTAAATTGGAAGCTGAAAACAACAGAGAGAGCAGATGTGTTATACCAATGGGCAGAGTGAGATGAAAAACATGGGAAGGAGAAAGGAAACGTGACAGCATTTGGGAAAAACAGGACAAGCACTACAGTGTGGGGAACAACAGGGCACATGAACGCACGGTATTAGGCACAGGTTGACCAGGAGAGATCAAACATGTGCCAAAGGGAACAAGTTCAGTAGTAGGGGTGAAGCAAGAGACTAAATAGATCTTTTCTCTGATCCCAGATCACTGGAGGCTAATGTGACGGCCATCCACAAGAAGGGGTGGAAGGTTAATCTGGGCAAACAGAGGCTGTCAGCCTGACCTTGGTACCAGGGAAGATGATGGAGCAGCTCCTCCTGAGCACACTCACACAGCAAGTGCAGGACAGCCAGGGGATCAGGGCCAGCCAGCAGGGAGTTATGAAGGGCAGGTCTTACTTGACCAACCTAATCTCCTTGACCCACCTAGTGGATGAGGAGAAGGCTGTGGGTGTTGTTTACCTGGACTTCAGTAAAGCATTTGACAGTCTCCCATAGCACCCCCCTAGAAAGCTGGGGGTCATGGCTCAGACAGGGTTGTACACTGCTGGGTAAAAAACTGGCTGCATGGCCGAGCCTCCTGAGTTGTACTGAATGGAATGAAATCGAGTTGGCGGCCGGTTCCAATCAGTGTTTCCCAGGGCTCAGTACTGAGGCCAGTCTTGTTTAACATCTTTGTCAGTGATCTGATGTGTCGATCTGCTTGAGGGTAGGAAAGCTCTGCAGAGGGACCTGGACAAGCTGGATCTATGGGCCAAGGTAATTTGTAAGAGGTTTAACAAGTCCAAGTCCAAGTGAACCTGACACCATCCTATTAACTTTTGTTTCTGAGAAGTACTTAAACAATATTGAAAGTAGGATTAACAACAGTTATTACTCTGTTTGATTACTGCAACACTTGAGGATTAAAGAGCTACTTCCAGGCTTCCTATCTTCTTTCATAACGTAAGATTCAATGCACTCTCAAAAGCTGAACATTAATATAGAGGACATCTGCTGTCACCTTCGTGTAAGCAGCAATCATTTAGCATTCCCATTACATTCCCACCCAAACCTCACCCATTCATATTGAGTAACAAACTGGATTTGCTATACTCACATGCCCCCTTCACCTTGCAGATTCTCAGGGACACCACTGGGGCCCAGCTTTTCCACTCTGCTTCACAGAGTGAAAGCAGGTTTGTGCTTCATGGCAGAAAGAAGAATTTTTCTCTCTGGTGATGCACATATACCCACCTCCACTCTTCTGAGCAGCCCCAGGAAGCTGTGAACAAGGAGTAACACTGGTGGCTCACTACATGGCCCTGTGCAAACAGCATCTAGACACACAATACTGTGACATACACTGGGCACTGAAAGCAACACACATTCCTTCAAAGTGCAAGGCAAGAAGGGAATCTTTACTTGCCAGATTATGGGCATCACCAAGCAGTGGAAGTCCATTTAGCTAGGCCTGCATTTCTTGTACACACTTATCACCTTCACCTTGCAAGCACTGAGCTCCAGCATGTGCCTATGAGTACAGCATATATCCCCGGGGTGGAGAGAAGGGATGAGACCCATCTCTCCTCAAGATACAGACCTCACCTTGCAGATCCTGGCTCTGCTGCTGGAGAAAACTAAGACAGAAATCCCACATCTTGACAAGAACCCAGAGCAAAACTGTGCCCCTTGGATTTTGTCTAAGATGTGGCACCACCTACACTGGGTCTGTTAGAAGATACAGAATGGAAAATTTCTACTTTCTCCCTAAATCTCTTCTGCCCCAATCACTTAGAAGATGAGAAGTGCTGAGGCTATGTTTCTCAACAGATAGAGTTCCATGCAGGGAGCAGACAGACTGTAGGCTGGCAGCACTTAGCTTTACAGAGATGCTGGCCTGCAAGACAGGGACAGGAGAGCTTCAAGAAATTAAATACCTGGTGTCTGAGAACTGGTGCAGCTGCAGCAACCAAGAAGGGATTGTCTTCAGCTGCTAAGCAGGTCTGTGGACTCCTTCCCAGTGGCAGTGGATGTGGGCGAGTCACATGCAGCAGTGTCCTTGGAGCCCAGCTGCCGGCAGAGTGTTCTGCAGAGGGCAGCAGTTAGTGCAGGAACCTGAGCCAGGAAAAGAACCCACCTGTCTCAGAAGAAGTCTTGCTCAGAGCTGTCCCTGAGCAACATCTCTGCCTTTGTCTGTTGGTTTCAGGGCAGGGCTAAGTCCTAGAAATTAATGTCTTGAACCTGGCACCACAAAATGGAGCTTACAAATAACTGGAAGCTTAAAAAATAAGCCATCGTCACAGAATCATGGAATATTAGGGACTGGAAGGGACCTCGAAAGATCATCCAGTCCAATCCCCCCGCCACAGCAGGATCACCCAGATCAAGCTGCACAGTGTCCAGGCAGGTTTTAAACATCTCAAGAGAAGGAGACTCTGTGTGTATAACGACGACAGGAATTAAACACGCAGCAGAAATGCAGAATTTGTGTGTGTGTAAAGGAAGCCACTTCCCATCACAAGGCAGCATGTTAAAACTGGGAACAAAACAAGGCCTGAGCACCTAGAGAACACCCTCAAATGAGTTAAACAGCTGAAACAGAATCATCAGAATCAAATCCTCTTTCATCTCTTAGCAGTGTTCAATCACATGAAGGCAAAACACAGGCACAGCTGCTGGTTTGTGGCAAGGCTTCCTGGGCTGTTTTTAGCCCAGCATCCGAGGATATCTTCGGACAAGCTGCACAGGGTTACATACTCTGCAGTTCTTGGCTGGGGTGTGGGACAAATGCAAGACTAATTCTTCACCTAGACACACTTATCATGGCAAATAGGATTAATTAAGAATACATTCAATAGGCCAGGAAGTCCTAGAAATTGTTGTAAGAGCGAGGGAGCTGGGTCTCTTCAGCTTGGAGAAAATGAGAATGAAGGGTGACCTCATTAATGTTTATAAATATGTAAAGGGTGGGTGTCAGGAGGATGGAACCAGGCTCTGCTCAGAGGCATCTAGTGACAGGACAAGGGACAGTGGGTGTCAGCTGGAACAGAGGAGGCTCCACAACACTATGAGAAGGAACTTCTTCACAGTGAGGGTGACAGAGCAGTGGAAGGGGCTGCTCAGGGGGGTTGTGGTGTCTCCTTCTCTGGAGACATTTAAAACCTGCCTGGATGTATTTCTGTGTGGCTGGATCTAGGTGATCCTGCTGTGGTGGGGACATTGGACAAGATGAGCTTTCGAGGTCCCTTCCAGTCCCTGATGTTCTGTGATTCTGTGAAGAGTTACTAACAAAAGGAATCGCAGGACACACCAAGTTCCCTTTACAGATTGCACACCAAAAGCAAGGACCCTTACCCAGGAAGGAAATTTGCTTAGTGAAACTCAAAGTTTAAGTAAATAGCCTGCACTGAAACTGTGAAAAATAAACAAAATATCATTTCATTTAATTTGAGCACCCAAGCAAGTCATTTGCAAGTCTGTTTAATGTTTCGGAAGAAAAAGCCTTAGTTCAGTCTCTGCCAACGGTTTTAGTTACTTCTGCGACTTTTCATCTCTTGAGGATAATCTACTCCTAATAAGGACAATTGCTTAGATTTATTACCCCACCGAGGTCTTGTTAAAGATCTAACAAAAATCCTATTTAAATGAAAAGGACAATCGAATCTTTAAAGCCAGTGTAGAGTTTAATTAAAACCTGAAACAGAATCCCCGTCTTCATGCATAAAGAAATGCAAAACCAGATTTCAAAGCTGTTAAACTGCATGCAATTGGCATGGAGCCAACGTAAAAAACCAACCCCAAGCAGGCTATTGTATGGAAATGGGAGTCTATCAATAAATAACAAACCTGATACAGGAGCAGAGTGCTGTATTTTGGCATGCATTTTTTAATTTGCCTGAGTTGCTAGGCACGCAGGAGGCGCGCTGGCTGTTAAGCTGAAGAAATCCAAAAGGGAAAAATAAAAGAGATGATTGAAATCAACGCATTAACATGCGCCAGCATTTAAAAACGTTTCATAACGTTCCCAAAGAGAGCGTGTAAACTGCATCGGCCTGGATGCAAAACTGCTGGAGTCTGCGTTCCCATGTAGTCGTTACTCACACCTGGGAATATCCAGTTCCTACAGTCATTTTTCATGCATGAATAGTTTAAAACCCAAAATCACTCACATATGGGGGAACCTCCCTTTTGGTAGTTAACAGCTTAGGAACTCTGAAAGGGAATGTGTAGACAGATACCAGCCTGCTGCTGGTGCAGCTCTGCTATAGGGACGGATCTCGCTCCAGCCCCCTTGAAACCTCAGGCACACCCAAGCCTTCCCCAGGCTGAATGTCATCATCAGCTACTTGGCCCAGCTGCAGAGACGGACCCTGCAAGGCCAGGCCAGGCCAGAGCAGAGTGGAGTCTTACCACTCTTCCCTCCCCACCACCAGCATACACTGGGGAAGGGAGAGAATGGAGAACGGAATGCAGAGAAGGGAGATCAGCCCAACAGTTACTACGAATATGCAGTTTCCTTTTCAGGAAACAGTAAATTCTGAAGGAAAAAACCCTAAAATCCCATGGTCTACTTGTACACTAAGAAGAAGGCCCTTTTCCTTCATGGTAAAGGCTGCTCAGCTGCTAGAGGCAGGCAGACAGGCTCCATGCAGAGAGGAAGGGCAACACCAAGGCAGCTCTGTGCTGCTGCTGCAAGGCCATGGCTGGAAAAGAAGGTGCCAACGTTGTGCCCTCCCTTCCCTGCTGCTCCAGCTCGCACTGATCAGTAAAAATGGCAAAGCCAAGCAGTCTGGAGAGAACTCCAGCCTGAGGCGAGTGACACAACCCTTCATCTGGAAAAATCCTGACAGGATGGGATGTCAACTGTCCTCTGCAGCCCGTCAGCCCTGTGGTTTAACGGCTTCATCAGTTGGGTTAAAATACGTTTGAGGCCCACAGCAAGTGGCCATCTTGTCACGTAGGTTTGTCCCCACGTAGAGTGACAGCTCTGCCTGGTGCCTGCAGGAACCCGCCCGCCGTCACGAAAAGCGGGGCTCCTGGAAACACGGCAGTACCCGCAGCGAGGCTGGTGCTGGGCAGTGCCTCAGAACCCCTGTGTGTGTGTGCGGGGAAGGAGCCGGGTGGCACGGCCACCTAAGTGGGGGCTAGTTTCCACCTGTTGGGAAGGGGAGATGCCCTGTATGAGGCCTGTGTGGAAGCCTTATTAAAGCATGTAGCGTGCGATGCATCCTGCGCGTTGTATTCCTCAGTGCCCTCTTTAAATGAACATGCGGTGAAGTCTCGCCAGGGTCTGCGGGAGGGCACAGATGTTTACAGATGATACAAAGAGATACAAAGCCAGTTTGAAGGTGGTGGGGAAGGCTGTGAAACTGGGATGAACTGGTAGAGCGTCCCAACGTCTTCAGGCTCTGCTAAAGCTAACAAAGCAGAACTACATCTTGGTGACGCATTACTAAGCTACAGAACAGAAACACAATTGAAAATACACTGATAGCTGCCAATGGCAATTCCAAGCAGGATTCAGGATCTCTGTTGTGTAGTATGTACATGAACCTGGCTACTTTCCAGTTAAAGGATGAATGAATCACAGAATGACAGAACATTAGGGGTTGGAAGGGACCTTGAAAGATCATCCAGTCCAATCCCCTCACCACAGCAGGATCACCTAGATCAAGTCACACAGGAACATGCCCAGGCAGGTTTTAACCGTCTCCAGAGAAGGAGACTCCACAACCCCCCGTGACAGTCCATTCCAGTACTCTGTTACCCTCCCCCCATAAAGAAGTTACTTCTCATATTTATATGGAACCTCCTGTGTTCCAGCTCACATCCATTGCCCCTTGTCCTATCACTAGATACCACTAAGAAGAGCCTGGCTCCATCCTCCTGACACCCACCCTTCACAAATTTATCAACATGAACAAAGTCACTCCTCAGTCTCCTTTTCTCCAAGCTAGAGAGACCCAGCTCCCTCAGCCTTTCCTCATCAGGGAGGTGCTCCACTCTATCATTCATGGCTCTGCACTGTGTCCTTCTTTAACTGGGGGGCCCAGAACCAGACTCAATATCTCTGAAAGAACATAGCAGTCTGCTTGGTTTTGTGCAGACATGCACCTCATTCCTAGCAATAACAGCAGGACTGAAACACAGATGAGTACTTGACTTCTAACATACCACTTCAGGAAAGGAAACAATTTCTCACAGGGCTTCAGGTAAGTAAAATGTGTGACCTACAACTAACGGGGGCCAAAGATACAAACATTCTTATAAATACCTCAGTGGACAGGTAAGTGTTTTAGTGCTAACACCTGACACCTTGAAACTGGATGACACATTTTACAATCAACCTCAGAGTGACAAACAACACAAAAGGAAAGTGTTAGTTTGTGTTGGAAAGTGTTAATACAGATTAAACCCAGTCAACAACAGAAGTCAGAGTCACTCATAAACTCTTGTGGTCCTCAGATCTACTCTACCAGAAGAAAAGCACATAGCTACAGACACTTTGGTTTTGAGCACACTAGCAGAGCACAGTGGAGCTCATATAAACCTGAGAGAGCAAGACCTCTCTTGATTGAACAGGCCTGTCCCACATCTGTTACAATTCACCCACGTGTAGGGCCAGCACCTCATTATCCTTGTAAAGCCAAAACCAATAGAACAAACAGAAAAAGGCAAGGTTTAAGAGCAGTTAGCTCTTTTGGATCCTATCTGCAGGGCTCCTGAATTAGCAACTGGCTTGAGGTAGAGGCTTTTCCTTCTGATAAGCACATCTACAGAATCCTGTGTTATTGAAATGGCAAGGCAGAATTATTCTTTAAATGGTGAGAAATCTGATCTGCTGGCAAGCTAGATGACATAGGAATGCTTGAAAATTTATCTTCCCATTGTGTCACTGTAGGGTAAATCTTTCTTTCTACATAACTTTCATGCAGTAACTTCCAAATGGTTCACAGAGCACCACAGACAGTCCTCAGCCTGCTCTAGGAGCTCTCCTTTAAGAGAATCACTTTAAAGCTTGGCTGTGTCCTGCAAGCTCCTCCATGGCACTGCCTGCAAGATTCTTGACTCAGGTCTCAGCACCAGAGAGTAACAGGCAGTGAACTAAACGTTCAATGTAAGCAGGGAAAATCCAGGACAGTGGTTAACATGAGGAGCAACTGAAGATGGACTTGGGTTTTAATTTGAGACAATCCTTTCTGTTCACTCAGGCACAGCTGTTTTTCAGAAGCAGGAGGTATTTCCTTTGCTCAGACTTCAAGGGGACACAAGGTTGCACCAAACAAAACCATGCTTTTAGCATTTATAAACATTAATGGGGTCATCCCTTAGTCTTCTTTTTTCCAAGCTAATGAGACCCAGCTCTCTCTGCTTCTACTGTCACTACACCTAGTCATATCTTACTGTTACTCTTCCCCTGTTAGTGGTGCAGCATTTCATATGCACGTACATGCAGGTATCTGCTAAAACAAAAGCCTCTACCCAGCCTTGGATCTGCTTAAACTGAAAGTGAAGCCACACGGTATCTGAAGAACTACCTCAAGGAAATACTACAAAAGAGTAAAGCTAGAAACAAAAATGACAGCAGGTTCAAAAAAGGTGCTCAGACAAGAACTCTACTGTTTGTTTTGCTTCACATTTAAATACTGGAGAATCCTGGCAGGCAAAACGTTTACGTTGTTATTCACCTAGTGTTTCTCTAGACACTGTAAGACAGTTATTCTCCAATAAAACTTCTGTGGAGTTCAGGTCTGGTGACAGAATACATTTAAAAACCATGTCCAGATGGTGTCACAGTAAACACCCTTCTTTTCAAGGGCTCTACATGTCTATTAGCAGTGTTCCTTGTTCCATATGCATACCACAGAGGATTAGACACACACTCCTCACACAGTGCAACCAGCTCCCAAAACACATGTCAGCCAAGTATTTACTACCAAATCCAGAAGGAGTTTGTGATTCTAACATTGTCCCCATTAATGAGAAAAATGTCACTATACAAAAGCTCTTTTCCCCCTTCTCCTTCTTATCAAATCCTTCAAACAGCTGATAACTAGCTTTTACAGATTGGAGAATCATATAGAATTCAGGATGTATTATTTTGCTAAAACCCCAGGGGTCAACTTATCACCTGAAAACCATTTTACGTGGACAATTTGACTTTCATGTGGAGTGTCAGAACATACCCCAGATGGAAATGTAAAATAAATTATATGGGATACTGCCTTCTTAGTGCTAAAATTTATCGGTCCCACACCACAATAATTTTGAAAATTGTATCCCTTAAGCTTTAGTGCTGAGATATTATTAACTGCTGGAACTGAAAAAGCAGCCCTGATTCGCTTCTATGAAGTCTATGGAAACAGAATAATTTATGTTGAACTACCTGCTTATCCAAAGCTGTTTTCCACCGTTCCGAGACGCCAGCTTTATTTTCTTCCAGAACACGCTGCTGGTTTTATTGCTGTCCTCCACAGTCGGCACTGTCACTACAGCAGATCTGTTCTGGAAGCTAAGAATGCATTAAAGCCTCTGCTAAGATGACTGCTTGAGACATTCATACCTGAGAGAGAGAAAAAAAAGGAAGGAAGTCACAGAACACCCCAGGGGGTGGGTTGTGGAGTCTCCTTCTCTGGAAACCTTTAAAATCCGCCTGGACATGTTCATCTAGGTGATCCTGCTGCAGCAGGGGGATTGGACTAGCTTATCTTTCAAGGTCCCTTCCAATCCTTAATGTTCTGTGATTCTGTGAGGTGGTCCAGCCGGGATCTAACTGCTTTGGCTTTGAAACACTTGGGGTCTGTTTTGGCTGAGCATCTCAGTGTGTCCGTGGTGGCCAGGCAGACATTTTAGAAACGCGAGCAGATTTTTTATAGAAAAGATATCGCGAGGAAACTCTCTGGAAAAGCAAAAGTTGTTATCTCTGTGTCTGCTTTAATGACATCCAACCATGTACTAAAGTGAGTAGAGCAAGTCCACAGGACTTCTTCTGGCTTACCAAACAATAACATCATAAATTCACAGTCCTGAAGATAAAGTGCAAAGTTTGAAGCTGCTCACTTGTATTGAAACATAATCTGAGCACTTTTAAGTGCTTGAGCTGTTGAGATAAATGTTTTGGAATCTATTTCTACAGAAGATTGCTTAATGAGCTCAAAAGCAGAAATTTACCTTTTCATGGGGGGCACAACTGTGCGACTGGATCTAGGTGATCCTGCTGTGGTGGGGGTTTGGACTGGATGATCTTTCAAGGTCCCTTCCAATCCCTAACGTTCTGTGGTTCTATGTAATACAGCCTGAATCTAGCTGGAAGAGTAATCAGGTATCAGCATTCAGCAGCTGTAAAAAAAGTTACACAAGCAGATCGTAATATGTGTGACTATCAGGTTTGCACTGTGGAATGATATATTTTTCAATATCCCTTTCTGAGCAGAAATCATGTCATTTATATGCAAATCAGAGTATATTTGGGAGCTGTTTCTTCTGTGCTGAAGCCATGGGAATTATTTGCACTTAATAAAGCCTCATAAATAGGTTTTGACTCTAAATAGATGGGGGAAGCAGCAAGTACATCATAGCCATTTACAGTTAGAAGCATCTTTTTAGTTTGAAAGTTGTGTGCATCCTTTAATAGGAAGTTTCACAGTTGCAGAAGAAATGTTTTGTTTACATAAACAAAACACCCTCACAGCCTTCAAACCGAAGTGTTTTGCATTTTCCCTCTATGCTCAGCTACCTAAAATACAGAAATTGCCATGCAGCATCACTCAGATGGACAGTCTATCATCACTACATGCTGGCGCCACGTAGTGTACTGGAAGAAATTCCTTGCTGCTGTACCTAGGCACTTTTATGGTATTTCAAAGAACATACTCGTTATACAGTATACACCCACCCACTATAGTCTGCTGCATGCCTGCAAAATGTGTTGCATTTCCACACACCACCAGTCAGATGTGACCTTCAAGCCCTGGCACATGGAAACAATCCATTTAAAAACCACAGAGGAGAACCTCTATCAGTCTGCTAACTATCCCTCTTCTGATCCACCCCAGGATGCTGTTGGCCTTCTTGATTATTTCAATAATTAATATTTAACCCACTGAAGTCTTCAATACATGAATAAAGAGACATAAAATCATTGTGAGAAAGGCTGCATGCAATTAAAATG
Organism: Rhinopomastus cyanomelas; assembly: GCA_013400115.1. Taxonomy (NCBI): domain Eukaryota; kingdom Metazoa; phylum Chordata; class Aves; order Bucerotiformes; family Rhinopomastidae; genus Rhinopomastus; species Rhinopomastus cyanomelas. The sequence continues at coordinate 2,505,123 of VXBP01004733.1, forward strand.
AGGTCACAATAATTTACAGTACTCTATATGCTGTAAATGTACCTCACATAAACCCATCTAGTGGCTAAACAGTTTTTCTGCTAACAATTTTTGAGTGCACACTGCATTTTCTTCAGTCACAGATATGGCTGACCTCAGTTTATATTTTGAAATCAACATACATGATAGGACAAGGAAGCATATAAGAAAGCTGAAGTTAAATTAAAAGCAGGTATGAGCATGTATTTTATTACGGAGAAATGGACAAATAAGATAGCAAAATCTGACTTCTTGTCACATTGAATTTCCTTTCACTACTCCATTATTGGAAACAGTATTTTTATAATGAAAATTTTATAGAATAACCCCAGACTGAAGTCTGTAGCACTCTGCTGTATCCCAAAAGAAGTACTTATACAATCCAACTAATTCAAACTCAAGACACTCCTTTAATGTTAGAACTCCATGCTGAATTAAAAACTTGGATTCTTACAGGCTTTTATCAATGTTTTGAGTATATTTTAATCTGTATTTTACCTATCAGTAGTAGCTTGGTGGCCTGTTATCATCCTGTTGAATTTAATTAGACTGTTTCATCACCTTGACAGCATCTGAAAGGAAGCTGCATGCAGCAGTATTAGTAGAGCAGGATCATCTTTTGCTGTACAGAAATAAAACAATTCAACTTAGAAAAACCAGATCCTTATGTGCATAAAGGAAGTCTGGCAACTTGTAGCATAGGAGAGCAATAATCAGTGAGGCTGGCTGGGAATTCACAGCACACCAGCTTTTCTGTGCTGACTATGTGGTCACTTTAATCACCATCAATTTGCCGTGTTCCACCAGAGAGCAATTCAGCCCACTGGCAGTATGAACTGTCTTCTGCCAGCGTCTGCCTCTTTCTAGTCCCTACATACAGAGTCCAGGTAAACCAGGTTTATCACTGAAGGTGATTCAGTTAAATGTGGAGTCTCCTTCTCTGGAGATATTTAGAACCTGCCTGGATATGTTCCTGTGTGACTTGGTGATCCTGCTGTGGCAGGGGAATTGGACTGGTTGATCTTTCAAGGTCCCTTCCAATCCCTAATGTTCTGTGATTCTTTGATAACAGCTCTTTATAACTATGTTTATACTTCCCTTCTGGGGCATGACCTGGGATTTTGGTCATTCTTCTCAAGCATTCATGGAGAATCAGCACAATTCCTACCTGATTTCCATGGAAATCAGAAAATGAGGTGAGGGCAGGAGGTAAACTCAGCACTGTTACATTTTACACCATATGAAACTGGGACATGTCAAGGATGTACATGACTAGGACTACTGGGATAAACACAGAAGTAAGGTAGCACTTCTGATTTACCTTAATTTGGAAGTTAAAAGATTTAATTCCGATTTGACTGGGTTTTTCTAATTCTGTAGGACTATGTTCTCTCTACCTGTATTTGTTTTCAACTACAGTCACTGCATATCTGCAGTTATTGTCACTGAGACCCACTTTTGATCTTTCAATTATTACAATCTGAAAAATGGAACAATGAGCAACAAACCTACTTTCTAGACACTGAACTATCAAAATATTTCACAGAAAAACAGAAACATACCTTCAGTGCAGAAATGGGGCCAAAAAAGCATCTAGACAAACTATTTCCTTAGTACAGTGAAAAAAACCCAGAAGCTTACCTTTTTGACAGAATCACAGAACATATAAGGGATTGGAAGGGACCTCAAAAGATTATCTAAAAACTTAAAATGCAATCAACTTCTACTAGTCGTTACCTCACAGCTCAGAACCTTTAGAAGCAGCTTCATGCAGACTAGCAGGATAGAGTGCAGCACCCGCTATCAGAAGCATCCCCAGTTTGCAGGCATGAGCAACCAGCAGACAACTGAGGTTTTGGAAAGTTGCAATTTGTATAATCACAAACTTATTTATAAATTATATACATTATATAATCACAAGACTAGATAGTTTCTTTCTTCTCCTACTTTCCATGTTTGAAGCCCAGCTTTGTACTGCTGTGTAAAAGCTTGTGTCAGACCTGAGGAAACTGAGGAACAGCTCAATTAGTTGTTGCAAGCCAGAACTCCAAGGAAAGGCAATTAAAGAACATTATGTAAGTATGAACTATAAATTATAAAAAAGAAAAAGGCACTGGTATCAAGCAGCATAGAGGGAGTCAGGTGCTTCAATACTGGCTTAAAGCACCATTTGAGATGCCCTAGGGTACCTGGAACATCTCCATGTGGGAGATCCATGCCCTTCTGTCATGGTAGATGGAGGTGAGAGAAGATTGTCTGAGTTACCTAAAATAACATTTAGCACAAAGCATTCTTAAGTCTCACTCTGACACACAACTGGGAGGTGACCAGGATGCACAAGACTAGGACTGCTGGGATAAACATAGCCTTAGTATAGTAATTCTGAGCTACCTCCATTTGGAAGCTTAATTTAAAGAAACCCCAAAAATCTGACATCCTACTAACTTCCAGATGCAATGAAATATTTGAAGTACAGCAAAGTGTGTTATGTGGTTGGGCCTGCTGGAATCTGCACAATCAGAAACATCCAAGTAGTGGGCATGAGCGCTGAGAAGCTGCTTGTGCTAGGTCAGTCCTTCATACAGAGAAAGTTACACCACAACGTGGACCAAAAGTGTAAGGAAACACTGGAGTCCAGTAAATTGTTGTCAGCTAAGAAAAATACAACCAGCTCATGCAGCTAAACATGGTTGCATTTTGTGGCACCACTATGTTCATCAGACAACTACACTTTCACGTGTGATTTTAGCATTTTAATTCTACATGTTTTGAAAAATTAAATGTGAAAATTAACATTCTCTTGGATTTTAGGTAATTTAATGCATTTTTCTAATTATTGAAGCTGTAAGGTCTACTGTTAAAAATCTAGAGCTACAAGAAGATCCAAATCCAGTGCTTGGTTGCCTAAATCTATACTAGGAATCATAAATGTCCATTTTTGACCTCAGGTGTCAAAGTGAACAGCCAAACACAACTTTACAACTTTTTTATTAGTAATTTTACAACTGGTTTGTTTGAACTCTGAAAACACACTTCCTTAAAGAAGCTGCACTTTGTAACACTGTCAAAAGGAATAGAATCTAGAATAAATTATCATTCTATTCATCTGTCTTCTAAATGTAATTATTTTACAGAATTAGTGCTCTGAAAAATTCAGCATTTAGGAGAAACTGAAAGACAGAAATCAAAAAGCTTTAAGAAGTGTCTGAGGAAAATTCTCATTAATTTAAAGAGAACCTGTGAGTAATACATAAACAGCTTGCTTTCCCTTATGTGATTTTTATCTACAAGAACATCTTCAGTTGGAGAACTACTCTTCTATGACAAATTCTAAAGTTTTTCTTTGTAATCCTGAAAACAGCAAGGTCAGAAAACAAATACTAAAGCACTTTTCAAAATAACAGGATATATCTAGAATTCTGCAAACTTGTTATTATCTACCCTACACTGCAATTCAGCTATTGTTAAATAGGTAAGAAGCAGAAATCAAATTATCTTAACTGGATTTGAAGGCTCCACTCTGTAAAAATTACTGTGACTTTTCTTCCCCAGCATTTAATGTATTTGCTTTATATGTTTTACAAAATGTCATCAAATATTCCAAGAAAGAGTGTGACATCATCATTGATTTCATCATCAAGAAGATACCTAGTGAAGATTGAGCAAACAAAAAACATTATTAGGTACAGCACATCAAAACCTATGAAACCCATATAAAGCACCATATGGAGTCCAGGGATATCAAGACAAGCAATATCACAGATCACAGAACATAGGGATTGAAAGGGATCTCAAAAGGTCATCCAATCCCTCCACCACAGCAGGATCACTTAGATCAGTCACACACAAGCATGTCCAGGTGGGTTTTAAACATCTCCAGAGAAGCAGACTCCACAACCCCTCTGGGCAGCCTGTTCCAGTGCTCTGTCACTCTCACGGGGAAGAAGTTCATTCTCAGTTATTTTCAATAACATTCTTTCCAAGAAAAATTAATTGTCATGACTACTGTGAAAGTTTATCTCTTAGAAATGAATGCTATAAACAAACACATCGCTTCGTGGGCTGTGTTCCACAAAGAACCAAGCACAGTAACATTAAGGCAACAGAAAAACATGCACAACATTTTATTACCTGGTGTCCCCTTCTGTTTCCTGTGCTTTTGAGAAAATAAAGAACTCATCTTTCCTATTAGATTTAGAAGAATCTGAGATTATTTGAGAGACTGAAGAACCCTGTTCATTTTTCAGCTCTTGTGAAGGATCCGAAGGCTTTTTGTCTTGAAAATGGAACTGCAATGTAAATATTAACAAGTGTGTATGGCTAACATAAACAAAAGAGAATCTGGCAGATTGCTGTAGTGTGTACTACAGATGTTTATATGGATGTTATATTTGTCAAGGACTAAGCACATTGTAAATATATTTATATACTGATAACTTTCAGAATCAGAAACAAATCACAGAATCACAACATTAGGGATTAGAAGGAACCTTGAAAAATCATCTAGTCCAATCCCCTCGTCACAGCAGGACCACCTAGATCAAGTTGCACAGGAACATATCCAGGTGACACAACGCCCCTGGCTGCCCCTTCCAGTGCTCTGTCACCCTCATTGGGAAGAAGTTCCTTCTCAGGCTATACAGAGTAAATATCAACTCCTAGTTGTATCATGTACCATGATGCTTCTGTGTTTGGACAACACACAAAGGTTCAGAAATTCAGTTTTTACAGAAAATGATTTATGAGTGAGATACAGTAAGTATATTTACACATAAAATATGTTAGTTATTGGAAGTTGTTATAAAAATATTGTTCTCACCATATTTACATTTAGACCCTGTAAATTCACTTTCGACGTGTTGTTAACCACAGAAACACCTGAATCCTCAATATTGGTCTTTTGAAATGTGCCTGTACTGAAAAAAATCACAGAACATTAGGGATTGGAAGGGACCTCGACAGACCAGCTAGTCCAATCCCCCTGCCACAGCAGGATCTCTTAGATCCAGTCTCACAGGAACAAGTCCAGGCAGGTTTCAAAGGTCTCCAGAGAAGGAGACTATCACGTTAAATAATGTTAGTATTTTTACAGAAGTGCAAAACTATTTACTTTTCAGAACAGTATTTTCTACATATTTCCCTCCACACTTAAATAACCTAAAAGTCCTACCATTCTTTATAAAGCTGAATAAAATCAGTGAACAACCTTTAACACATTTAACCGTACACAGGCATGTGAAATACAGACAATGTTTTAAAGTGAATATAATTGTAATAAACTGCAGTAAGTGCTTACTCTTTTGAGATGTCATTCGCAGCTTTGCTTCTTGTATACTGGCAAAGTGGTTCATGCTCATCTGGAATCTGAAGGCAGGTATTTCCATGTTCTGCATAAGAAGGTGAGTTTTAAAAACTGGGTCATGAAGCAGCTGAAACTCCTTTTAAATATCTTATATAATATGATAAATAATACTTTGGAAAACATTCCAATGTTTTAACATTTAAATGTTTTAACACTTAAATGTTTTTAACACTTTAAACATTTAACACTTCAATGTTTTAACACTTAAACATATTTATTCTGTGGGTTTTGGGCTCGTGTGAAGAGAAGCGGAGGTAAGCAGTCAGATAAAATAACAAATATGCAGTTGCAGGCCATCCAGAAAATGTTTACTTGTGATCTTATCGACTCTCTCTCCTGTATTAAACTTCTTTTAGTATAGTAACGCTCAAAGTAAAGAAATAGACCTGGCAGTCGAGCTTTGAGTCGAAAATCTTCAGGCAATTCTATTCATTGTATATTCTAGTAAATTATTAACAATTAATACCCTGTAAAATAATTCATGTGTAGGAAATGAAGACTTTTGTTAAAATAACCTTACCTAATTCTCTACTGGCAAAGCTGCTAGCAAGTACTAATTTCTCATCATCAATATAATCCCAAACATAATCTTTAACGTCCACATCCAAGGCATCTGAAAAGCAAGAGCTGCTTTAATGAGTATCAATCAAAGATTTGAAACTTTTCTTTAACGCCACTGTCTCTTGGCTCTTCTCACTCATGAACACAGTATATCTACATCACAAATCCTTACAAGTATCAGAAGGAAAGGCACTACACTGCCCTATTCATGCAGTGTTCTACAATGCTGTACTGGTTGCTGTAGTGAGTTCAGCAAGTTTGAGTTAACAAGATTGTAACTTCAAATATTAGCAATAACTTACTGCTCTTACCATAATTCCAAGACTGTGGTTGCTTCTGAGCTACTCCTAACCTATTACCATTATCTGTCTGGTCCACTGAAGGGGATGAACAAGGCTGTTTATTGCTAGACCTATAAAAAAATTAAAAATCACTGGCTTGTCAGCTGCAGAAGGCTGCAAAAATCATTTTGTTCAGAAAAGAGTTTTTAGTTGTTAGAACTTAACATACTATCTAAAATAAGACAGATTTATTTCTTTGTTACTTATATTAATCAGTACCTTGGCAATGCGGGCAACAAAGATTTAGGTGTAAAACCAAATTGTTTGAGATCCACCCTTTGATCTTGAATTAACATCTGCATTTAAAGAAAGGGGATTATTGCAGCTGATATGGATATAGGCACTGAAAACTGATGGGTTTCAACTACATCATCAACACTGTATCTAGTTAGCACAGTTCTTAGAGACCAGATATAAAATCTTTCTGATGTACACTAAGCTAAAGTGGTTTGAATTACATGCTTCTGGTGGAGTTATCCAAGTACCCCGGTAAGCTCAGACTGGTTATCACTAACTTAGTTAACTAATGCTCCATTGCAAACAAACAAACAAACAAACAAAACTGTGAGGAAATAAAACAATCCAATATATCAAAGGCTATTCTTGCTGCAGAAAGAACTTGAGATCTACATTCAAAGGAATAAAGTGTAAGCCATGAAATCTTGCAGAGCTTAGCAGCCAACATGGTTTTCTCATAAACAAGTAGATATAGGTGTCAATGCAAAAAGACCTACCAGGAGCAATCTGATAAGCAAGGGGATTGGACTAGATGATCTTTCAAGGTCCCTTCCAATCCCTAATGTTCTGTGATTCTGTGATGTGTTTTCATTCAGGTCGTATTTTGGCACAACCTTAGTTAGAGTGCAGCACCTTCCAATGATGCCTCTCTACCTCACTCACCACAATCTACAGAATGCCATAAAAGTAAAAACAAGAGTACACACACAGAAGTGGATCACTGGAAGGGCTGCAAGCAGCAGCAGCAGCACCACTCTAAGATTCCTGGACTTTGGGTACTTTCATCCTTGTTTGCTTTTTGCATTCCACACAGAAAAGGCAAACTTGAATGTTCATAGTTAATTACAAAATTATCTCTGCACAACACAGACAAATATATAATAGAAAAATCTATTCAATGGTTGATTGTATTCAAATGAACCTTTAATCGTTTTACTGGGGGTGCAGATGAAGTTGAGGTCCTATTCTTTAAATCAGCTAGGTATAAAGAGAACTTTGAATCTCCACTCATCTCAGACTTTGGAAGCACTCCAGTTTTACCTGAGAAAAGGAATTAAGGTAATCTTCAGGTAAGTTTAGAAGAGATAAATCCTAAATTCATTCCAGATCAACGGAAACTTTGCCTACAAGCTTAGCATCTTCTACCAAAAGATCCTAAAAGATTTAGCACACTAATTAAAAGATTTAACACAAATTTATATAAAAGTGCAATGAGCTTGACATTGCTTTTAAATCACATGATAGATTTTCTAAAATATATTATTAATCATTGCAGTTGCTATGAAAGTGTTACTGACAAAGCTTTTTATTACTGCATCACAGCAACAATCCAGGCTTGACTCCCATACAGTGCTTCTGCTAACATAGCTATTGGCACAAAGAATCAAAGCTGTTTCAAATTGCATTTGTCTAAAAGTAACAGAAATAACAGATTTAATGAAACTCACAACAGTCGTGTCCACACTCAGCTTTGTTTTTGCAGCGATGGTTGCATTCTCTGTTTGCACAAGTAACCTCTTGTTTAGATCTGCCTCCTAGATAACATGAATATAGAAATGCTTGTTTTTATATCATAGGCATCGCTGAGAGAATATTTCATAGAGTAAACAACAGGGGAGAAGTCATCTAGGTCACTAGAATTTTGTTGCCATCACCAAAACTTTGTGCTGCTCAAACAGTGTAATTGAAAGAAATTAATCAATGCTCCTACAACACTCCCAAACTCAAACAGGAAGGCTAAATACCAAACAATGATAACATTTCCTACTTTCCAATTTATCAAAGAATTGCACTGTAGCACTTGACAAGCAGAAGCAGCATCGCTGTGTTTTTATAGCACTTGAGGAAGAAACAATTTGCATAGAGATACACTCTTCTACTGAAAGCAAAACTGCATTTTCTGTTGGTTCTGGTATTACTCTGGCTTTGTGACCTCACCCTTTACCTCTATCCACCTTCGCTGCTGGCAGACGCGGTGAGCCAGAACGCGTATCAAGTGCCGATTCAGCCTTCTGGTTTTGACTTGTAACCACTTTACTTTCCGGGGTTTGCAGTGTTAAGTAAAAGACTGTATACAGTCGCTGTATGTCAAGGCCAACTTTGAAAAGAAGATAAATATTTACAAAGACTATAAATGGCTTGTAAACTACTAATTACTTTCATTTTTCTAAAGAGTTGACAAAAGTATACACGTCTTCAATAATGCACTATTCAAAGCATCCTACTATCACAGAACGTTAGGGATTGGAAGGGGCATTGAAAGATCATCCAGTACAATCCCCCTGAATGGATTCTCTTCAATGTAGATTTTTAAAGAGCAAACATTTTCAAGATTAACACAGATGACTAACAAAATTAGATCCTCTAACCGAGTTTGCATGTATTGTTTTAAAACAACATTTATCTATGGCTTTGTGTTGACAACATTTTAACTTGTACCATCTGTGTTGTAGGAGTACCAGCACTCCTGGATTGGCAAAGATGTAGAATGAGTATGTTGGTAATACTTTTGAGGCAGAATGCAAATAATAATGGTTGGAGTTTGAGTTAAAACAAGATTCCTATGAAACTATACGAAACACCATTTGTAAAAGGAGGAGTACTTTTGTATTCTATTAGGCTAAGATAGCTGAAAAAACAGACAGGCTTTTAAAGAGTGAGAGATTTCCTTCAGGTCTGCAACAGAAAGAGACTTTACTGTTAAGTGGAGCCTAGGAAGACCTGAATTTCATTGTTACCAGTTTCAAAGCAATTAACTATTGAGTTTCACTGAACTCACTAGAATGCGTAAATAGCCAAGTAATAATGGACAATTTTTAATTCATCTCTTTTTAGTTTGAAAACTCTCCTTTTTCCTGAGCCACAGGTTTAGTCATAGGAATACAGATTATTCCATTATTATTATAATAATCACAGAATCACAGAACACTAGGGATTGGAAGGGATCTGAAAAGATTATCTAGTGCAATCCCCCTGCCACAGCAGGACAGTCTCAATATTCAATGTTTATCATGGAATCACTGAATACAATTAAGTTGATCTAGGACACAGCAATCATCTTTACAGGTGGGACACAATGACAGAATTTTTTATAGCCAGACTAATTAAAAATTGCATTTCAAAGTTCTGTATTTCAAGTTAATCACTGGCTCTTACCTGCTGCTGTAATTCCACTTCTGTGGAAATTACAGAATCACAGATTCATTCAGGTTGGAAAAAATCCTTGGGATCATCGAGTCCAACCATCAACCCTACTCTACAAGTTCACCTTTAAACCATATCCCTCAACACTACATCCAGGGATGGTGACCGAGGAGACCAGCATTTAAATCTATGCATGATAAGACACACAATTTTCCACTACACATTTCTTGCTACTGAAGTAGAGCTTAATCCATATAAAATACTTCTAAAATCACAATGCAAAACCTAACGATTCAAAAAGACAGCTTTCCCCAGCGTAAATAACCTACCAATATGCTAGGTTATCCCTACTGAAAGTTAATTCAACTTGAAAGTGAAAGGCAGTAATGCATCCTAATCTGCATGAGAGCAAAATGCTATCGCCTAGCAGCAACTAGTACGAGTTCTGGTGTTTCACCTTTCATTAATATGCTAATAAAAGAAACAGACAAGATATAGAATTAGGATCAATAGGTAATGACCCAGTAAAAAAACATGTAATGGAATCTTGTATACAAATGAGTTAATTTTATTATGTTTTAACTTGATATAAAATGTTATAGAATTTATTGAAAACTCTTCTGGCATTGTTTTTAAATTAAAGCATCTGAATCACCTACCATAATCAGAACTAATTAGATTTATAGTAATGTCCTCTGATTCAAGAGCTCTTTTCACTTCAATTTTTTTCATCCAACTTCCTGATCTCAGCAGCACAGAATCCCTGGAATAAACCAGTAACGTTTTGTTAGACACAGACATGGAAAGCAAGACTGTACAGTACGATGTCTGTAATCAAGTGAAAGAGCAATTATCTGGTCTTGGTTCCGGGATTTTGCTTTCTAAGTGGCCTAAGAATAATTTTCTAATGAGAAGATGATTTATGGCTATAAAAGAGCCAGGATTCTGGAGATCAGTTCTAGCTCTGCCAAGAGTGTCAGCCTTCATTCTTGTATTTGTCATGCAGTTGGAAAAGATTTTGTTTCTCCTTTCCCATTTGCTGCAAGTGTACCTTAGCCAAGTGGAGGATTTAATCCTGTCTCTGCATGAGAAAATATTTTGATAACTAAAGAAACATAGTTAGTAAGACATATATTTTGATAATTTACTAAATTATCAAATTATAGTATCATAATAATTTATTATAATTTTGATAACACATTATAACTTGATAATTTGTTTTAAATAGGTGTAGTACATGTCTTGTGTGTATGTGGAAATCATGACTTCTGTATACAACACCTGCATTGCACAGGTACCACCACATACTCTGCATGCACACACACTCTCTGTACTGACAGGCACACTGGTGTATTTCAGGAGTTCATGTGAGGCGCTGTAAATTACAACAGTGATCAGAAAACGCAGTCGGACAAAGAACGCTTTGGTACCATTTGCAATCATTACGAAGTATTGCCAAAACTGAAAGTCACAGAAAGGATTAAAAGCCAATGGACACCCTTAAAAGACAGGAGGCAAAAAATCCTGATCATACTTACATAATTTTCTGATTAAAAACAACTTGGTTGTCCCCATCTCCTATGATCAAGGTAACATAATGGAAGTCTGTCGCTGTTCTCTTTGTCCGTAGCTGCTCAAAGTTTGTTAGGTTGATGGTTACTAAGATTTCAGCCGACGTATCGCTGTATTTTGGAAGCTAGGAAAAGATGATATAGGAGAAATAACTGCTAAAATATGCATGGTAAAGTATCCCCTGCCACAATTTTTAACTGTTGATACAAGCACAGATGCTGATTCAAGTGTTTTCAATTTGTGGTACTAGTTTTATTTGTTGTTCTGTGAGACTACTACACAGTACCAACCTGCCCACAGCTGCATATACTAAATTTGATTAAGCATTGAGAATAAAAGACAAACTACATTCAGCTCTGGAAAAATTCTCTGTTCAATTCAAAGAGAAAGATGCAAGAAGAAAATGCAGAATACTACGGCAGTTCAGCTGTCCTCTGTAAGACATTTATAATCGCTAAATATTTCTTCTGGGAATAACTTTAGAGTTACAGAATCACTAAACATTAAGGATTGGAAGAGACTTCAAAAGATCATCTAGTCCAATCCCCCCATCACAGCAGCATCACCGAGATCAAGTCACACAGGAACATAAGAGCTATTAAATTTGTATTATGTCAAATGCAAAACTGAACTAGAACTGATCATTATAACAATAGTATTTACTTATTTCTTTTTAACTTCAAAATTGTCTTTGTTTGTACCAATCCCATTACAGGCTTTAGGGCTATTTTTCAAATTTAGCATTTCTGATAGGAAGAGTATGTGATCTCCTTAAAGACAAAATTTCTATCAAGACCTCAAAGGTTTGGACTGTACGTTGAGTTTTAACCTGTAACATAAAATGCTATTCAGAAGAGAGAGAGGGATGGCAATGTATTATAGGGAATGTCTATTTCAAGGCTCTCCTTTGATGTGTAAGGGATTGATTGTGCATGCTGAGGTGGAAGGTGGCCACAATATTGTGTCACCTTCTATGAGTGAAGACTCAACGTCTCCTTGAGACAGTATCGGTCTTTCATTTAGTAATTATAACATCAAGCCATAAAACAAATAGGAAAGCATTTACCTGTTTAATGTCAAGTTCGTATTTTGGAAGGTGCAAGACAGATTCCTTTATCTGGTTTCCAAAAGGAGGATGTCTGTTTAAAATCTGCGGATTCAATGTAATTTCTGATACATTCACTTGACAAGAGATCACAGAATCACAGAACATTAAGGACTAGAAGGGACCTCAAAAGATCATCCAGTCCAATCCCCCTGCCACAGCAGGACGACCTGGACCAAATTCCACAGGAACATATTGAGGCAAGTTTTAAACATCTTCAGAGAAGGAGACACCACAACACCCCTGGGCAGCCCATTTCAGTGCAACGTCACCCTCACTGGGAAGAAGTTCCCCTTGTCCTATCATTAGATGCCCCTGAGCAGAGCCTGGCTCCATCCTCCTGCCACCCACCCTTCACATATTTATCAACATTAATGAGGTCACCCCTCAGTCTCCTTTTCTCCAAGCTAGAGAGACCCAGCTCCCTCAGCCTTTCCTCACAAGGGAGTTGTTCCCTTCTTCATCTTTGTGGCTCTGTGCTGAACTCTCTTCAGAAGTTCTGCATCCTTCTTGAACTAAGGAGCCCACAAGTGGACACAATATTTCAGAAACTAGTCAACTTTGTTGACAATTATGTAGCAGCTTTATAGTAGCCAAACCACTTCTACAAGTAACTATTACTACTCAATTTTTTTCCTTACCAATTCCAGTTCCCTTGCATTTATGTCTTCTATTTTTTTAAATGATGTCAGCCCAGCGTTTACCATAGTGTTTGACAGAGATACACCTGTGAAAAATGTGTGATGTCATTAATGGACAAATACTAACCACAAATTATTCTCAATACCTGCATTACAGTAAGTTAAGCCAAAGCTGAAATAATTTTAATATTTGTCTCAGCTTTTTGCCCAGCAAATCATTACTTTTGGAGCTGATTAATATTTTAGTATTATTTAATTTCACTTATCCATTAGTAAAGAGAAAAATACGTGCTCTACAAATAAAATGTGAAAACATTCAATATTTCTATGCTAACAAATCTTAATTTCGTTTTCCAAAGTAGAACAGATTTGATACCACTTTCATTTTCTAGAGTAGAAGAGATTTGGTACCACGTCCTGCGTATCTGTGATGAAAAAAACATCACACAGCATTCATTATTGTGCAATTTTTTTCCTCGTCCAAAGAATTATTTAACCATGTTAAAGCCATCAGGATCTCAATGGTTTTGAGGAAGCTAATAATGAGATTCACAAACATAAAATATTTATTGGAATCTTTTAGAGCTGTTTGCAGATTTAGCAAAAAAAATTCCCTATGGCATACTGGCCACAAAAGCAGACTCGCAGAGAATTTCACACACAGTCTCATTTCTCTTTGTGAGTCCCAGTACTTCCCAACTTCTAGGGAGATTAAAGTCACAACAGCACATGAAAAGGCATTTTGCATAGTTGGAATCACGGACTACTACCATAAGTGATGTAATTTTAGCTAAGAGATAATACCAAATACTTAGCATGCATATATGGGTTCCTTGCACTAATTCTGTAGAAACACTTGAAGACATCTGAAAATTAAGTGGGAAACCTCTCAAGAAAATCAAGCTGCTTCTTGGAAGGTGTTACAGCAATCCTACAAGACTCACTTCCATTCAAGAATTCAAGGACTTAGAGAAACAGAAGACCTTTTGTCCTGTCATGCATACTTGAGCACCATTTGTGTTTGACTTGGGAAAAGCATCTTCTATCCTTTTGCTCTGCAAACAGTTGGGAGACACTCATTTACTACTTCTGCAGCTACTTCAGTTAGAACTGTTGTCTTGTAGTATTTTTCAAGTGACACTAAATACTAGTTCTTTTGTCATAATTCCTAAAAAGGCAGAAAGTTTTCCACCAGAACAAGCAAACAGAAATGAAGCAGCAAACCGTGTAGGAATAAGAGAGAGCATCCTATTTTGGCAAAAGGAACAAACTGCATTTCTACATTTAGAGGAAGGGACCTCTAAAGATCATCTAGCCCAATCCCTCAATTCGAACCCACGCCATCAGAATGACTGGAACCTAAATCCAGCACCTCAGACCACTTGGCCATGCTACCACCCTATCTTTAAGCTCAGCAAGGCCAAGTATCAGTTAAAAACCAATCACTCTTATAATAAATCACTTTTATTCCAGTCATCCTAACTGCCTAGAAACGCTGAATACGAGGCAGACTTCTCAAATGACCATGTGCATGCTGACACAGACCCAGAAGCAGTGAAAATGGAAGGTTCCACCATGCTGTACTGCGCTGAGCGTACAGTAACAAGCCCTGCCCCTTTCTTTGAATCTACATGAGGGAAGCAACAGAGCATCTGCACCTGAGCTGGCAAGGATGAACCATATGTGTCTTCTGGATTACCTGGTCTCTAATTTGCAGAGTTCTGTGTGATAAAGCTCTGTGCAGAGCAGATGTGCCTTTAAAGAAGAAATGCAGAGAATACCACGACGCATGACGAAAGCATGAAGGTGTAAGGCCAGACAAAGCAGCAAAGTATACTATTACCTCAAAAAAGTATAACTCATTTTTGTAATACAGAGGACTCTAACATTTCTGAACTCCTTTCAAATAATTAATGCAAGTTTGTGCTTTTAGACAGAAGTTCATCAAGTAAGAAGATACAATGATCGGAAGATCAGCAGAAACTTGTGATCCTCGTGAGTATAAAAACCTCATGAACAATAACATTATCTCTATTTCACTATTCCTACTTGTGTCAATGCAAATGAAAGGGCTTTTGTGCACATGAGGAAGAGGACAGCTGTTTGGAAAGGAAAGCACAGCTTAGTCACAGAACCACAGAACATCAGGGATTGGAAGGGACCTCAAAAGATCATCCAGTCCACATTCCCCCAGCCACAGCAGAATCTAGATCCAGTCACACAGGAACATGTCCAGGTGGGTTTTAAACATCTCCAGAGAAGGAGACTCCACAACCCCCCTGGGCAGCCTGTTCCAGCGCTCTGTCACCCTGACTGGGAAGAAGTTCCCTCTCATATTGATGTGGAACCCCCTCTGCTCCAGCTAACAGCCATTGCCCCTTGCCCTATCATTAGATGACACTGAGAAAAGCCTGGCTCCATCCTTCTGACACCCACCCTTCAGAGGTACACCATACTGGAAATGTGAAACAGACACCAACAAGAACATAACAAACAAGCCTAAAGATTACTAGATGGATTACTTTTATTCTGACAGACTATTCTGACAACTGTGGTATTTAATCATGCCAAGGTAGTAATTAGATGATGTATTTAATTATATAAGCAGACACACCAGAAATCAGCAGAAATTATTGAAATGTAATCTGATGGGGAAGCAAAACTAAGTTTGGATTCTCTGTCAAATTACACCTTAATAATTTTTTATTAGTACCTACCAATTTTTTCCAGTTGTTTAGACACATGAAGGGAATTTTCCCAAAGTCTGCACCGGAAGCACTTTGCTAAAATCAAGGAGTTCAATAAAGCTGAAAACTTGTTCTTACATGATGCCAGAAAGTCACATAGCCCTGTATAATTAAGACTGATGTGTATTAATCCAAAGTAATTTAGATTATCATTATGCATACTAAAAAAGATTGAATTTTGTCATACATCTAGTAATTCTTAACCCATTTGTAAATATTCTGCCAGTATCTTGTGTCAAAGTGAAGTCTTGAACAGGAAGGCATCCTAGCTGAGCCTGAATAAGACTGGGGAAAAAAAGATATGTAAGACAAATTGTAAACTAAAGTATAACAATACAGAAGTTTCTACTGGAAAACAAAAGAAAATACAGAACAGAAACAGCAAGCTCTGATCCACTATAAAAATTATACAAATTTTAGCAGGGAGTTCAACAGCCACACAATGACAGCTTTTCAATAAAATCTAATGCCACAATATAATATTTACCAGTTTATCTTCATTTCTCTTGTCTTTATCTTCCCCTGCATTGGAAACCTACGAACAAAATTCATGGGTTTTCTGCTATTCAGTTTATTTACAACTAAAACCATGCTTTCCTTTTTCAATATCTTTATTTTTTATACCTGATAGTTATTTTGTCCTTGTCTTTATTCAAACTGTTCAGTATTTTCTTTTCATTTGTTCGTAGTTTAATATCCAGAAATTCTGTGCAGCTGGAAATCATTGTAATCTGCAACAATTAAACTTCATTACTATTTGGTTTTGTCCCTTTTTCTATCACTTCTTCCAGCTTTTTTGAAGAAAAAACTGTTTAAAAAAATCTTTTCTGTCTGAACACTATGATAATGAAGCCACCGCTGCCATCTTCACACTCCAGGAAGGAAGACAGCCAAGATGGAATTCCATTCCTTGGTCATGCTTGTCTTGCTGGTTTTGACCATTATTGCAGCTGTGATATTAGTGATGGTACCCCTTGCCCTAGCACCCCTTCTGCTTATCTCTGATTCTGAAACCAATTGTACGTATTTAAATTTTCATTAAAAAGTTATATTACCAATTCCTTTAAAGTTTCTGTTCCCTTAATTGTGAAAAATTGTTTCACTGTCTCAAATGTAATATAATACCATGCCATTAATCTTCCAGTGTCTGCAAAAGAAGAACACACCTTTCAAAACAAATACATACAATATTTTTTACTGTATTTTTTTAAGTTACAAAAACTGAATTAATTTCCTTATTACAAGGCTCTATGAGATTTGCTACCACTGACTCAGTACATCACGGCTCTGGTCTCTCTGATGCACATCACTGGCCCCATCATAGAGTGACAGGGAGAAAGAAGCCCCAGTTATAGTTTTCTCCAATAGAGATGAATTCACACTAATCACAGAACCACAGAACATTAGAGATTGGAAAGGACCTCAAAAGATCATCTAGTCCAATCCCCCCCGCCACAGCAGGATCATCTAGATCACACAGGAACATACCCAGGCGGGTTTTAAAGGTGTCCAGAGAAGGAGACTCCACAAACTCCTACACCAGACTGTTAATTGTGGTTGCTGAAAACCCAACCACCTTTACCAGAGGTTTGTAGGGCAGATAAAACTTGTCCTTCATTGCACTATGTCACATTCAAATATCCCGTGTCAGTGTTTTCTGATTTTCTCCTGATCTACAACAAAATTTCCAGCAACAACAAAAGATCTATTTATGCATTAGCATTGCATGATTTGCTAGTAAAACTTCCTTATATATTCTAGTCTACTCTCTACTACATCTGCACGCTTTGGCTACAGAAAAAGTCGTGACACTTGTAGTTTACTACTACCTCAAAATTATTTCTGACAATTAGTTCAATTTTTGAAAGTATTACCTGTTGGTTTGAAATTCTTTGATTCATCCATCCTGATCAAATCGAAAGATGATAAATCATTTAAGTTCTTCAAACATAGTTCTGTCAACAGTTTGAAAATGTATCCGTATTTTGTACATGCAGAAAAACTTACCCATGTACAAAGCTAAAACATCAACATCAAATTCCAACGAACACATACCCATAGCCTAGAAATAGACTCAAGGAAACTAGGCTGCCACATTCAGTTCTGAAGGACAGACCAGAGAGTCCACAGTGTTCATACAAAAACTTTCTACTACAGTGTTAATGGGTTGAAATTTCAAATACCCACAGGTATTTATGAATTCCTCATCATTTTTATAGTAGATACAGATGAATGTATTTACTAAACCTTTTTAGTTAGTTATCTGCACGTGGATGAAGAAAACATTGTGTTTTTCTCTCCTTGAAAAGTAAGGTAATTTAAAAGGCAACAATTACATTAACACAATGTTCAGAAATTTAAAAGGATGTTGGAAAAGCACTTGAAGTACTAGTTCCCACAGCAGTAAGAAACCACTCACATGACATGTGAAATGTATGAAAACTAAACCATATACATTAGCACTAAATATTTAACGTGTGCAGGGGATAGGAGTTCCGTGACAACTTTAAACAGGTTGTTTTTAAGAACAAAGCTTTTTGTGGAAATACAATCCACACCTAATAAGCATTTGTAAGTGAAGCCTTCTACCCAAACACTACTATCTGCAATATATATATAAAAGATATATTACATATATATAATACTATAGAAACACATAAAAATGAACAAAGAACTTAGAAGTCACTTACCTTGCAATTTTGCTTCAATTCCAATTTTATCTAATCCAGATGAAAAACCTTAATGAGAAGACAAAGGTTTTTTTAACCTTTTTGACTTTATAATAATTTAACCATTAAAAACCTCCTCCTCAGTACAATTACCCATCAAAACTGATTTACTGATTTCTGTGAGCCAGACTAATAGCCCAAAGTGAAAAACACACACATATACTCGGAATGAGTCAAAAGCTTCATAGAATGTATCAGTAAGTGGCTGTTGGAATGAATGTGCAAAGGGAAAACCTGCAATAATCCTCTTTGTAAAATATCAGAGTCCTAAAAGTTGCAAAAAATGTCAGCAAGCAACTTCATAAGTAGAGTTTTCCTATTTTTTCAATAAAAGAAGCCACCTAAATTGTTACATCAGTTCAAGTACTAGAGGAACAATACTCCAGTCCCATCTATAAATTCTTTAACTCGTCTCCATCAAGTGTCCAATGGCTCCTCTGTGTGTAGAGCACGGTGCCAGGAACAAAGCTATGGTCAGGGCTGGGAACCCAGAGGCTGTTCTGGACAAGATGATTTGAGACAGCAGCATTAAGATTATACACTCAACACTGAAAAGTACCTCTGGCCTGATACTGCACTAATACATGGTCCAGACTACTAAGATGAAAAGAATTAAATACTTATGAAGCTCAAAATGTTATGAACTCTATTACAGACCATAATGAGTTGGATTTTTTAAGGCTCTAATGTACAAGAATGTTGATCGTATCCATTCCAAAGCCACAGTGACATCTGTGATAGTACGTAGCACTATTTCTGCATTTAAGTGCTCAACAAGATGCTTGTGTAAGCTAGGGGAAAAAAGTACATTTATCAATTAGTAGCAATGAAAAAAACGGAACCGAAATCCCTCCCACAAAACCACTACTGCTTTCTGGTTAGGGTTCTTTTTTGCTTTTTAATTTTTCTAAGGACAACTGTTCACTTAAATCTGTGAAATCAATAGAAATCAGTAAAGAATGAATAAATAATCAATGTAATTTATTTATGATGATTTAATATCCAGCAAGCAAAACAAAAAAGTCTCTGTCAAGCGTGAAGCTGAATTTGTTTAAAAGTCACAGCGCAGTACAATCATAGAATCATAGAATCATAGAATCATTACAGATTGGAAGGGACCTCGAAAGATCATCTAGTCCAATCTGCCTGCAACAGCAGGATCACCTAAACCACAATAGTTGATATGTGTTGATATGATAAGTACATTTGAAAAATTAAACCTTAACTAAGTTATGTGAGCAAAATTTCCTGGTTTACTCTTTAATGCTTTAACTTTCCACATATTTCTCCTGATACTCTGTTCACATCATCTAAAAAAAATCAGATACACATTTCTGTTTCAATTCTTGCTTTCTGTGTTTGCAATATGTACTATTTCAGTATCTTCTGTTTTCCAGCAGGAGTCTTCCACATTAAGTTGAAGCCATTACAGAATCACATAACACCCGGGATTGGAAGGGACCTTGAAAGACCATCCAGTCCAATCCCCCTGCCACAGCAGGACCACCTAGACCAAGTCACACAGGAACACATCCAGGAGGGTTTTAAACGTCTCCAGAGAAGAAGACATTCTAACGATATTTTTAGCTGATCAACCAGACTTAACTTCTGAATGGCTTGATTTGATTTTCCTTAACATTTTCTTAAATTTCTTCTAAACAGACCCAAAAACATCCCTAGAACCCACCTGGAAAAAGACATTCTGTGGAAACTATGAAATTGCTATGGATCATGTACATAGATTTGTAGAATTGAGTTACCTGCTCTCTATTACATCAGAACCACTTAACATCTGTATATACCTCTCCCTTGTACTGCAACGGGTCATAATAACTGCTGTAGCTGTAGTGTCAAACTGAAAGATAAAACCACAAACTGTTCTGTAGCTCTTAGCAAAACAAATCCAGTTGAAACCTTTAAAACTAGTTCTTTACATTCTTTGTTGACACTACTTCTGAATTGCAAGGCTTCTCTAACTCACAGAGTTAAGAGTTCTAACTCATTTGGGGAGCAAGCAAGGCTCCAGCGACTGCTGACAGGCAGGTCAGTGCAGCAGCCTATTTGTGCTAATGCACATATAATAGAGACATGTCAAGAAACAAGTGAACTGTTACTGACCTCTTTACACAGTCCAGAGCTAAGGAAAGGATTCTTAGGCATGACCACAGAAAAGAATTTACTGACATGAATTCTCATTAGCAATCCACACACATTGAATTTTCTAATTAAAAACTCAAGCCTTTTATAGTTATTTATTATAATCATCATCTACTCTCAAGCCATCTTACTGACATTATTTTGTTTTACAATGGAAAAAACTACTATTAGACTGATTTAGTGGGGTTTCTGCATGAGAAGTTTCCTGACTTGTGCCTTTTTTTAGATCAGATTAGTGTATGTGATACTGAAAGGCAGTTCTTGCAAATATTTCAGGTCCTGACACCGTAAGTTAAAGGTGCTCAGGGTTCCAAGTCACAATTTAGAAAATCTTACTGAATTACAATCTCTAGCAAAAACACCAAACCAAACCAAACCAATCAGTGAGGGAAGATAAGGAAATTGGCATTTCTGTACTAATTTGCTAGTTCAATTAGGTTCAGACAAAATCCTGTCATGTACACAACATACCACAGTGGGTTATATTAAGCAGCCTCTGGAGACAGATGTGGTAAGTAATCTCCCATATTAGGCTTTTTCTGTATTTCTAAAAATTAGAAGACTTTAAAGAGGGATACATAACCACTTTTAAAACCCTCTCTGCTTTCCTTTTTACAACCAAAGCAATGTCTAAAGTCTTTCTAAAACAGCATTCTTAGCATCAGCTACCTCTTGTGGAAAGAAAATGAATTAAAGCTTTTTGAAGACAGTGTCTCTAATCCTCCCACTCAACTCCACTTCTAACATAATTAACAGTTGTCTTGTTATGATGTTAAGAGAACAAAAGCAGAAGGCTGTCAATACTTTTCAGTATTCCAGAATTTTTCTTATGCAATTTATAAACCACGGGTCAGCTTCCTACTGTTTCTCTAATCCCAAATTAATTGCATAACTAAAATGTAATTTTTACAGCAAGATGTAGCAGTACTTAGTGGACAATACAAAAGCAATTAGTTTTCTTTTCCAGTAAAGAAATTACTCATGAACCACCCAAATACTGCAGTAAAATTATCAATGTTGTAGTTTCTTTGCCAAGAATAGTTTCTACTGATGAGCCTGCAGTCAGGATCAACACAATATACAGAGCATTAACTTACTTGAGGCCTTCCTGCTCTCCCAATCATTTGCAGAATATCAGTTTCACTGTACTCTTGGAACACTCCTCCAACATAGTGCATTGTGGATTTTATAACAACCAGATGTGCAGGCAGATTGACTCCCACAGCTAAGGTGCTAGTAGTAACTAAATCAGATTAAAGTATATTGACTGCAAGGTAAACAACACTCAAATATCTGGCAGACATTAAACAAGCAACCAATAAGTGAATAATTCTTGATTTTTGAGAGATCTTATTTTCTAGTGGACATTCAGCATCACAAAGAATTAGATGTAGATTACATATATGTCTTTGCATAACAGTACCTGTATCTGATCATCAGCACTCCTTATGGAGTATTATTTAACAAATTACATCCCAAACAAGTTGAATTGTTAAATATTCTGTAACATTTGGACATAATGCAGAATCAAATCCATCTTCAGTATGAGGACACGCACTGAAGGAACGTTATTCATCACAGAATCACAGAACATTAGGGATTTGAAGGGACTCAAACTTATTTTTGCAAAGAGGAATTGCAGAACCACTGTCTCCTGAGATTTCAGAAATGGCTCTGCAGTTAGTAAAGCCCTCTAGAGTGCACCATACAGCCAGAAGACAGTAGACTGCAGGGATGCAGGATCTTTTTAATACCACAAACACTGCAACTCTATCAAGGTTGCCAGACTACAGAAAGGGCATCTACCTTAAATTTTCATAGTACGTTACGACTGTTGTACAGGAAAGAAAAAAATCCATGAATCTTTCAATACATGAGCCACATAGGCATTTCCTCATAGAGTCTGAATGTTCTTTACAGAAAAAGAAAGCTTGGATGGGATGAGATGAGACAATCACATCTCAGACACCTTCTCATTTCCGATTACAGCAAGTGAAATATTTAAGAACATCCCCATCAGTCTAGACACCTTGCATGGGAGTTTGAAAATAGAATCTGGTCCATCTAAGAAGCATATATCCAAACCATTACATTCGGGAAAGCCACTGCTGCGAAGGACGAAGGAAACACGTACACTCCAAGGAAAGACACGCTAGCAGAGAGTTCCACCTCAACAGGGTGGCTCAGTGAGATGACAAGGAATGGACATGACCAGACCTTTATAGATATATGAGTGGGGAAGACCTCCCATTTATGACCAAAAGGAAGTTCTATTGTCCTTACAATCATACAATCATTCAGGTCGGAAAAGACCCTTGGGATCATTGGGTCCAACCATCAATCCTACTCTCAAAGTTAACCCCTAAACAGTAACAGTGAGAATGTATACTCAAAAATACATGTGAAACACAAGCTTATCTTTATCTGGATTTCACAAAGGAAATCCGCAGGTTACAAAACCTATATAATCGTAAAATATTACTACTTCTAGCCTGCAATCTTCTCAGGAAACATTAACAACATACACACTTTCAAAATGAAATTTACTTACAAAGTACAGGTAAGTCTCCTACAGTAAAAGCTCCTTCAATTGTTTTTCTGTCAGATATCTCCATACCTGCATGATGATAAGCTACACCATACATCAGAAGATCTGAGAGAGATATAATTACATCCATCACTTGACTCTGTTTACTCAAGAAAGCATTCGTTCACAGTGCAGTGAGAAGCAGTCGGTAGTATATACCTCTCAGTTTGGAATCCTTCAATGAATTTGCATACTTCTGTAATCTATGCAACACCAACAAAAAAAAGAATACCTCAAAATCACACAAAAGATTCATTAATGCCAGTTGAATATGCAAAGACACTAGTATGTTTCTAAAACGTAAAAATAAAGCTTCGCATGAAAGCAGACACACAATTCGCTCCCCTAAAGATTGTGTTCTTTCACATACACATCTTCCATACTTTCCCATAGTTCTACTGCATTTGTGTGCTTTAGGGAGTTCTTAGTCTTCAACTAGTCTTAATATAGTCTTAAAAGAACTTCTAAAATATACATTTGGATATTTTCAACCACTTTTGCCAGCTTCACAAAGGAAACAAACTGTGATGATGACTGTTGCAGACATTGCTCTGCTAGAGACAATATTAGCTCAACAGTTTTCTTCACAGCTTTACCAAAACACACAAAAACTTATTAACAACTCAAATATAAAAATACCTTTGTTTCTGTTCCACACTCAGTAGAAATTTTGCATCCTTTGCAAGAATAGAAGCAGCTTGCTGTACTCCTTTTCTTGTGGCACAGAACTATAAAAGAAAAGAGACTTTTTCCAAGCTACACTTTAAAAACAGAAACCACCCGAAACTGTTGTAATAACCCCCCCCCCAAACTGTTGTACCACAAGAGCTGGTTTTTGTTCCGAGTATGTTTGTATAATACTAGCTATCTTGTAGTTAAGAGTTAAGTCAAATCTGAATTCTGTCTGGTTGTTGCTGCAAGGAAAACCAAGAACAATTTTGCGTAGCTTCACTGGTCGCTGATCCTCATCTATTTTCAGACATACAGCAGGACTCGTACCATCTGAAAGCCATTCTGCAATCTTTAGAAAGAAGAAAGAGAACCGAAATTACAAATTTCTGATTTTACTCATGCTTTGCTCTAACTGCATCACACAATACTCATTCCAGGTTTTGTCATACATGAGCTATTAAAATATTTGACACTGCTTTTATAATTAAAATCACAGGTGAAGTTCTGCTTTCTACAGGAGCAACAGAATTCAGACGGAAATATCACCTCTGTTGTGGTTTGTATTTGAGACAAAAATCACAAACAGAAATGTAAAACTGAAGCATATCCATACTCTGCTGATAGTAGGTGTTTTGCCATGTTAACATCAACTTCACAGGTTTATGCAGTTGACAGCTTGAAAATGACAGCTTTGTTATTATTCTGGTGCTAGTTTTATAAAATACAACCACAATGATTAAAATGCAGTTAAATGTAACGCTTACGTCTTCAGCGTTTGGGATGGTTGCAGAAACAGCTATAAATCTCAAGGGAGGAACACTGTCATGGTTCTCTAAAAGACGACAAAGAGAAGATTGAACGGTCTTCATCCGACTGACTACAACTTCTAATGTTGCACCACGGCTTTCATCCCGTATAACATGCACCTATCAAGAATTTTTAAAGATTTGCTTAATATTTATCCAGTTACAATCTATATCACAGAACATTAGGGATTGGAAGAGACCTTGAAAGATCAGCTAGTCCAATCCCCCACCACAGCAGGACCATGTAGACCACGTCACACAGGAACATATCCAGGCGGGTTTCAAAGGTCTTCAGAGAAGGAGACTCCACAACACCCCTGGGCAGCCCATTCCAGTGTGACATCATCCTTGCTGTGAAGAAGTTCCTTCTCATAGTGATCTGGAACCTCCTGTGTTCCAGCTCGCACCCGTTGGCCCTGTCCTACCATTAGATGACATTGAGACAAGCCTGGCTCCACTCTCCTGACAGCCACCCTTCACATACTTATAGACATTAACGAGGCCACCCCTCAGTCACCTTTTCTCCAAGCTAAAGAGGCCCAGCTCCCTCAACCTTTCCTCATAAGGGAGGTGTTCTATTCCCTTCATCATCTTTGTGGGTCTACGCTGAACTCTCTCAAAAAAATTCTAAGCTTCCTGTTATCTTCAAGAACAAAACCACTGCATACAAAACATTCGTTTTCTTACCTCATCAATGAGAAACAGTCTTACAAGGTGGACTATAGAGTTGTCTCTCCACCTTCTAGTCATGCTATCCCACTTTTCCTAGGAGAAAAATACCCAACACGACAAAACAAGTGAAAGGTATTTAAAGGCCAGCATACACCAGAAGTTGCCTAAACTTTAGTAAATCCTTAAATAAGTTAAACTAACTCAAGCTAATGCCATATATGCTTCACCTAACACATTATGATGTTACTAGCTCTTGTTGATATAAATGAATGGTGCATACAGCAAGATGCAAGAAAGCACAAAGATTATAACATCACCACTTACTCAAAAAAGTCCTAGTAACATGCAATTAATACACTAATGTCTGCTTATTCTAGTTTTGTGTATTAACTGGGGATTGAAACCTACAGGTGTAGTGATAATAATGTGAGCGTGATGTATTTCAAATAAATCATCCATCAATGTATCTCCTGTTAGTTCCTTGCAGCTGAGTCCTATAGGTCCAAATTTCTCTTTCCAATCGTCAAAACGCTGACTGCACAGAGCCTTTATTGGAGCCACTGAAAATAACACAAAATAGACAGGGATGCATCAGGAAAATCCTGAACTGTATTGTTAAATATGCTAAAAGCATGTATTTTTAAGATGTATTCTTAAATTTAATTTCCCTAATTTTCAGCTTTGGCATTACTATTCTTATTATTCTATTCCATGTGGACAGAGCTTTGAGCCTGAGTTCTCCCCTACTAGCAGTCAGAAAGACAGAATTATCAGAGTTGGAAGGGGCCTCAAGAGATCAAGTCCAACACCCCTGCCCAAGCAGGACTGCCTAAAGCATGTTCCACAGGGCTGCATCCAAGCAGGTTTTAAATAGCACCAGAGAAGGAGCCTCTACAACCTCTCTGGGCAGTCTGTTCCAGGGCTTTGTGACTCACACTGTAAATAAATTTTTCCTCATTTCTGAATAATACTTTTTGTGTTCCAGCTTGTGCCCATTGCCCCTTGTCCTGTCACTGGGCACAACTGAAAATAGTTTGGCACCATACTCCCTACAGATATGTAAAGGCACAGATAGAGTATCCTCTTAACTTTCCAAGGCCCAGCTCTCTCAACCTTTCCTTCTGAGAGAGATGCTCCAGGCCCCCAGTCATCTTTGCTGGATTCCCTCCAGTAGCTCCCTGTCTCTTGTGAAGTGGGGAGCTCAGAACTGTATACAGCACTCCAGATGTGGCCTCACCAGGCAGAGTAAAAGGGGAAAATTTAATCTGATTTACATATAGTAACTCAATTTTTCAGGAAGGAAAGCAAAATGCATAATAATTGTGTCTACCCTCAGGCATTTTCATTATGTCCTACACAGAACAATTAAACTCATGAAGATCGCATCTCTCTTTCCTCTGAGCTGGAGGACAGAAAGCAACAGGTAGCATGAACCTTACTAGTAAATATTGGAATATGGGATCCTCACCTCATAGCCACAGACAGACATATGAAAGATACTGCACAAGTCCTGGAATTCCCACCTTCTTCCCTGCCTGTGTAGAGTCTGCCTTCTTAGGGGACAAACTATTTGTTTGTTTAGAGGACAATACTGAACACTACAACTGTACAGTGCTGTTAAATACTACTAATAATTTCAACTGTATCACAAATAAACCCTAAAAAAACCCATTTTTAAAGACTGATGTAGGTCACAATTTCTTAACATATTTAATTTCACTATTACTAACGCATTCACTCCAGATCTCCACATTTACAGAATGGTATTTTCTATTGCTGTCACCAAAATGTTTAAAGCTGCATAATACTTACTGTACACAACTTTAACATTTAACCAAGGCAGTGGGGCTTCCATGAGCAATCTGGTAATAGCAAGCTCGAACATCACAGTTTTTCCAGAGCCAGTTGGAGCACAAACAACAAAATTCCTATCTGTGTAAAGAAGCTAGGAAAGAATTGCAAAGTAGGAAACATAATAAAGCTACCCATTGTACCTATTCACACATTCCAAAAGCATTGTCTAGGGAAAAGCAACACAATGACATTATTACACTGATATATGTAGTCCTCTAACAATACTTGTATTGGATATGAACTTCTAGTTCCAGCAAAAGAAAGAACATCTCCTGCTACATATCTGTGACAGAAATACGAGATACTGTTCATCTAAGATTATTACATAATGAAGTCTGCCATTCTGCAACACAAATACAGTATCACAGAACATCAGGGATTGGAACGGACCTCGAAAGATCATATAATCCAATCCCCCTGCCAGAACAGGACCACCCAGACCAAAATGCACAGAAGAATGTAGCCTTAGATTACACTAATACAGAATAACTACCAGTATCCAACTACAAATGTAGGCTCATCACAAGAGGATTTTGTGCTCAAAGTGCAATTTGTTTTCCTTCTGAAATCCAATTTGCATTCAAAATTACAATATTCTTGACTATTTATTATCGTAATTGAATAATTTTTCAATAATGGCAAAAGTAGGTCTTCTGTGACTACACTCTAGTTTTGCAATTTTCATGAATGTAAATGTTGCTTACAGCTGCAGTCACAGAATCACGGAATTACTGAGACTGGAAAAGACCTCTAACTGGCCTGTGAACTAATGTCACCACAATCACCTAGACCATGGCACCAAGTGCCATGTCCAGTCTTTACTTAAACACCTCCAGTGACAGGGACTTCACACAAATAGATTTAAAACAGAAACATTTTTTAAGTTCTTCAGACCTATTCTCCCAGCTGAGCACAACCTATTCCAGGAACAGGTTCTAGACACATTAGTTTTCTGTACCCTTTTAAATTCTGAATATTAAAAGTATTAATTATATTTATCAACAAAGTACTACTTGTCAGCTGAAGCTAATGCTTCATACTTACATCATCCAAAGCTTTAGACTGTGCGTAGTTAAAATATGGGAAGTCCTTAAAAATACTTCTAAATTGGGTCGCTTGACAGCATTAAGGAATTGAAAACAATTCAGTGAAAATTACAAAATTTATTCCAGAATGGTAGGTGCATGTTTTGTAATTTAAATGCAAACACATACAACAATCTTCCACTGACACACGCTTGTAAAAAAAAAATACCATAAAATAACCTGTTCAGTGATTTAGTAGATGTATTTAGATTCTTTGTGTGCCACAGTTTCCCCTGCCTCCCAAAAAGACACTCCATGTTTGAGAGATCTCAGTACAAGACCAACCTCCTCTGTGGCACAAATGTAATGGAATGTCAATTATGGAATCTGAAACTGCCAGGGACTAAAGCTTTCTTCTACACTGCAAACCAAAATTAAGAGCAAGCACAGGACTACTGTTAGCAAATCTAAAGTATCAAAGGTTGTATTATATTTCACAGAGTCACAGAACATTAGGGATTGGAAGGGACCTCAAAAGATCATCTAGTCCAATCCCCCTGTCAGAGTAGGATCGTCTAGACCAAGTTGCACAGGAACATATTTGTAGTATAACTCAAAGCAAGCAGCATATTTTATGTCCAGTCCCATCAGTAGCAAAAAAATTAATGTATAATCTCTCAGTACTAGCAGTGGTTTGAAAGATACCTTTAATTGCTACTATTGTGTACCCTTTAGACAACAATATTCTCATCTGAAATAGAGAAAAGACTGTATTGATCCAATTCAATTGAGTGAGTTGAACTTTGTCTGGACTTGCACTGACTTGTAACTGACTACATTGGAACAACTGAATTCTTTCTCATTTTGGAAAGTACAACTCTTCTTAAAGCTATTCACATTAATTTAAATCGCCTAAATTTAAACATTTCCTCTCCCTTATACTTTAACCTACGCTTTGATAGGTTACTAGAAACACAATACTGAAAAGTCAGTGTAGAAAACAGAAAAAAAACCTTTGCCAAATATCGATGGATGGTTAATTACGCTATGAGCACCAGGCAAGGGCAAGAAGGAAATTATAAAATCTACTTAAAGAATGTAAATATACTGTATGCAAAGTACAGCATATATCCAGCCTTATAAGGAATATACAAACCCTATTTTCTCATGATAAAATGGGACAAAATGTAAGATTTGGAGATTCAGCTTTCCTAACAGGCTTAAATAATAATTCACTTTTCATCTATTTATAGTGTATGGGGATATATGTGTTAGTGTCTCTGCAGACAGAATCTTATCTTGCCTGAAAGATGTATTATGCAAATTAACAATTTTATGTTTAAAAAACCCACCAGTTTTAAGGACAAAATCGGAACGTTTGAAGCAAGAATAAATTTTCTTAGCAATGAATGATCTGTAAGTTCCCCTATTTTCATTCTAGATTTGAAGTCCAATCATACAGACTTCGAAATGTACGTATTAATTATTTGATTCTCAGCATTACATTTAGAAATGAGAACTCTTAAACTGTAATGCATGAGCTCCTACGGCTGCAAATTAGACAGAAGAATTTGGTAAAATGTAAAATAATCGTAATAAAAATGGTAAATCAGATACAGCAAATACAAGGATACGTATTTCTGTAACAGCCCTCAGAATTTCCAATCTTCTTCCTATAGTTCCTAAAAAAACAACAGTAAATTTAGAAAATTAGATTTCTTTTTCAAGCAATAACTATGAAAAATAACTTTCTGACCCCAAGCTACGTGTTCTGTGATAAGCTGCAAGGCTGCAGCAAGATCCAGTTGATCTAGAAGGTACTGACAGGATAGCGCAGGGAAATTGTAAGCTCATCATTTGAAAGGACAATCTTGGTGGCCCTTTGCAAAACTCGCTCCAGTGTAAGGACGTTTTGCCTGTACTAGAGGCTCAAAAACGCCAAGACGATGACGACTAATCACTTTGCTCAACATCCTGGTTTTCTTCCTGCTAACAAAGCCCAGGATGCTGTCAGCATGTTGCTGGCTCACAATTCAGTGAGCTGTTTAACAGACCCCACACACTTTCTACGGAGGTGCTCCCTACCAGTTCACCCCAGGGGAATCCCAGGGGTTTGTCTGCTTCCCTGAGGTAATCCTTAACATTTGTTCATACTTAATTTCATTAGATGCCTGGCAGCCAACTCTTCCACGAGAGACCCCTGCAATAATTCCACTTACAGCAAGCACGTGGGCAGAGTAGGACCAATTTAGCCACCACTCTGAGCCTGACTAGCCAACCGTTTGTTCTTTCACCCATGCAGCTGTCTATCCATTGCTAACATCCTAACCTGGATTAAAGAATGTCATGGAAGACACTGTTTCTCAACCACTCTATGACCCCACGAAAAGCCTTGCTGAAGTCAAAGTAGATGACACTGACATCGAAGTAAATACCACCCACAAATCTAGTCACCGTTGTTCAGAAGGCAACCAGAATCCCATTCCTGAGCAGTCTCCAAGTCCTGCACTACAATTCTCTGCTAGAACTACTTTGTAACAGTTACCAAGCTACACAAGGTACATTCCACAGGTGCAATGAGTCCCTGTCCCCAAAAGCTTAAATTCTAGAAATAACTATTTTAAATTTTAAAACTATTAAAAAAAAAATAATTTCTAAATCAAGTATTTGATTGTTTCATTACTATCTTCACCATTTTCCTCCTACAAATATGAGCCACATCACAAATACAAATTCTGTTTTCAACTTCTCTTTTTCAAATTGTTTAGGGGACTGAAGTGACATTTTCAAACAGGTTTGCATTACTTGCCATGCTTGAAAATGTGAATCTTCTTCAAAAAATAGTTTACTAAGCTCATATTAAACAACTGCAAGTTAAGTTTCACAGAACTGCAATATCTTCTATCAAGCTTGGCCAATTATTTCACCTTGAGCTAGTGGAAGAAGGCTCCGTGCTCTACCTCAGAACATAGCCAGCCATTACTACTACAGATTAAATACAGACAGTAGGCTATTTTTCTGGAATTAATTATAATTACCTGTCACACTCAGAATCTCTGACGCATCAGAAAATGATTTCATTTTAATTCTACTTTTAGAAGCAATGTCCTCATCATTCATCCTATGCAGAGGAAAAGCTGAGTCTTTAGTTATTGGAGCATTATTTCTCCCCAAACCTTCTTCTCTTACTTCTTTAATGTTTTGACTTGTATTTGAATAAATATCAGTTTCTTTCACATCCATAGAACTACCTTTAGATTCTGTATTTTTGTTGGTATAACCAGAAATTTTAAATAAGCTGCAAAAGATCCAGAATTTTCATTAGTTTGTTGTAGTGTTACAAAGTTTCTCTAATATTTGAAAAATATTTGTTTGTATTGGAAGCAAACTATTACGATGCAATCGTAACAGAAGTTTGTATCCAACTTTATTAATGTGACACTCTTCTACCTGAGGAAGCTCCTTTCAAGATACACTTGAACTTTACAGTAATTCCAGAGAGAATCTCAAAGAATAAACTGCATATCAATCTCTGCATAATTAAAAACAATAGAGATATACAGATTCTGAGGAATAAGAACACCTAGACATAGAAGCAGATTTTATCTTTAAAATAACAGTGAAACAACATTGATTACTGCTCAATGTATTCCTGGCTGGATGACTTCTGCTCTAAAAAGCAAGTGATCTTAGCTTTCTTGCTTATTACCATGTCAATAAAACACTCAAAACAGTATTTTGAAAAACCTTTGCTATCTAAAAATGTATTTAAAATTAAAGAGACAAACCTTGTTCCTTACTTTTCTTGTAAAAGAGGCTGAGCTTGGGACACTTTTAATTACAGTTCTAACAATACTGCCAAGAGGAAACATACTGAAAACAATCGGGGTTTGGACCCTCATTGAAGTCCTTCAATTCAAGTATCCAAATCTCCACATTTAACAAATGTACATAAAATAATAACACGATTCTAGAAGTTGATAAGTCATCAGAGTTTACTAGACACGTACCTTTTTCTGAACGTTGAATGGACACTCTCATCATCACTGTTTTCTAGAAAATTACTTAGCAGTGTATTCTGTGAAAAACTTGCACCAGGTTTCAAAGAAACCTCTGCTCCTGTTTTAGATGTATCTTGGCCAGAAGAGAGAAAGAATGAAAGCACTTTCAGACTTTCAGGCTGAAAACCAACTTGGTCTCTTTCTTCTACACTTAATTGGAGAACTTCTTTTTCAGCGGCTATGCCAAAATGAACAGGTGCTGCTGACATGTCATTTACTTCCTCAGAATTACTCTTGCACTGTTGCATAAACATCTGGTGCTTTCTCCCTTCCACGAGAACAATAAATTATTTATATTAATATTCATATTCCTATTAATAGTAATTCTATTAAATATCTTCCATCCAGAATGAGCTAAGCTCACACATACTATACAAACGGGTATTTGTCTCACTGCAAGAACTTTAGCACATATTCTACAACTCCTGCTGATGAATGCAATGAATATGTTGTCAAATAAAAAGTTATAAAAATAAAATAATTTTCTATGCTTCCTATACAAAGTAATGGAACAAAACTATTCCTCAGAAGTACAAAGTACTTTGTAAGATAGAAACTCTTCACCTTGTCCTAGAATAATCTTTTAAAAATTGACACAATGAGCAAGCTTGAAGTTCCTACAACATACAGCTCTAAGACAGACCATACAACCACAACAGCCAAAACTGGTGATGATGCCAGTGACAGGCTGGTTCCATAGTCATCTTGGTTAGCTATCCCATCACGCAGGTTAGTCCTCAGTAGGATCAGGGTTCCAGTCTTGCTCACCATACAAGTACTGCTGCCCGCAATGGGAAGGCATGAGTAGGAATAAGCAACTGAATGCAAAAAGATACAGAACAACTCTATTCCACAGCCTGCTAGTTGTGGTGTTAAACATTTAGAAATGTAGAATTACAATGGCATCCTCATGACACAACAAGGATTCTACAAACATCAGAAAGCTTCCTGAATCAGCTCTTGCACACATTAGAAAAAAATCCTTCTGTCTTAACAACAGCATTCCTACATAGAGAATATTATCTTAGCACTGCAGCTAAGAAATGCAGAAATCTAACTGACAGAGATAAAGCAACTGGACTCTTTAAATTTCTTTAAGGTGATACAGAATGTCTAGAATGAAGGAATAGTCCCACTTAACAGTAATCAATAGTCATAGGATCATAGCATCATAGGATGTTAGGGGTTGGAAGGGACCCAAGAGATCATCGAGTCATATTAAAATTCAGCCTATTGAACAGCAATTTGATAAAAAGCCTCAAAAAGTAAGAAAAAAGGTAAGTTCCTATACACTTTCTGTTCCTTGAGTGGGAGACAGGTCCTCAGGTTCATATGCTGCATTATAAAATCATTGAATCATTCAGGTTGGAAAAGAATCTAAACCTACCCCGTTGGAGCTTGAAGCCCTTCCCTCTAACTCTGTCACTAATGACCTGTGAGAAGAGACCAGCACCAACAGCTCTACAGTGTCCTTTCAGATTATGCTCTTACAGCTCTATCCCACTGTCTTATGACGCTTCATGGAACAATGTGGAGTAGCCAAAATTTAACCCACGTCTCTTTCATTCCCAAAGAGGATTGCTGATACGCCAACCACATGCAAGACCATTGCTCTCAAATAAAACACACTGTCTATATTTGCATATCTAGAACGGTTCATATTACACAGTATTAAAGGAGAGGAGGAACTATCCGTCAAGCTAATTATTCATTAAGCCATTCAAAACGACTGTTAAATACTACGGTTTAGTGGGACTTGATGAGGTGAGGTTTACGGTTGGACTTGACCTTAAGGTGTTTTCCATTCTAAATAATTCTATAATTCTATTCCATTCTGTTTTACCCATACAAGTGTTGGCTGTATTCTTCTCCAGTTCTCTGTGTAACTCCTCTGCAGCTGGAATTTCAGCAATGGCAGGAGCAGGTGCAAGACACCATCTCTTAGTCTTTTCATTTTCTGGATACCTATTTTTAACACACAAACGCAAGGTAAAAGCATTCTGTAAGCACCCTCCACAATATCTAGCTCAAAATTAAAAATTATAACTTTTTCCCGATAAACCACACTGTTAATATATGTGATTTTTAATCGCATCTAATACAAGAGGCAAAACCTCTGCCAACCCATATTTAAGATATACATGCATGAGTCAAACTTCAGCGTGCTTGGAAAAACATGTTACAATATGGATTATGAACCTTAAAATTTCCAGCCCCACATTTCCAGTGGTAGACAGATTAAAAAAAAAAAAAAGTATTTAATAAAAAAAGAATTACCTTCGTCTTGTTTCTGGTTTTTCATAAAACAAATTATCCAATGAAAAGACCATGTCTGTAGAGTCAAACATTTCAAATCAAATGTGAAGTCTCTTAACTAGCAAAAAGCAGCACAAGGAACTTTGAAACTGGAAGTACTAGAGTTGAACCTGTATATGCAAAAGAAAGTTTATTAGTTATAGGTGTCCATACTTAATTTCTAGATTATTTTTTAAAGCTTTTAACTGCATAGAATCATAGAATCATTACGGATCGGAAGGGACCTGAAAGATCATCTAGTCCAATCCGCCTGCAACAGCAGGATCACCTAGACCAAGTCACACAGGAACCCGTCCATCATTCTTCATCCTTCATTCTTCATCAAAAAGAGAACAGTGTCTTAGTTCACTGGCAAGATATCGTTCCCATTACTTCTGACCAAAAAGTCCTGTAGGACAGCTAAACAACTTTTACATTACCAAGAGATGTCAGAGGGAAAAAGTGGGTAAGGATAAAGATCCAGGTGAAGTTTGTGTTACATTATTTAATTACTAAGAATGATGCTCAATTTCTTTTTTACAATTGCAGACTATGTATTTTTTTTCTTAGAGTGTTTCTGTTACAGTGGAAAAATATGTTGTCTTATGAGCAGGCAGTGAATTTTGCAATATAAAACTATTATCTAAAAAACCCCAACTAATATTTTTACTTACAAGCAAACCAGTTTTTAAACCTACACACAAACTGCTTACTTGGATAACTTTATCATGCACCTAACTTTGCGATGTTAAGAGGTTTGTTCTGAAACATCAGGACAAGAGATGGTTTCTAAATTATTTATCATACACACAAATCTACAAATACTACCACAGAATCACAAAACATTCAGATTGGAAAAGACCCTTGTGATCACCAAGTCCAACCATCAACCCTACTCTACAAGTTCACCCCTAAACCAGATCCCCCAAGACTACATCTAAGCAACTTTTAAACTCATCCAGGGATGGTGCCTCAACTACCACCCTGGGCAGCCCATTCCAGTACCGTTAATTCATTTTTCATTTGGCACCAGTGCTACTCATTAGACATGTTTTCTCTATCCATTTCTCTTTAAAGATTTCAGTTCTTAATTTTGCTTAAGAACAACTTTGAAAACCAAAGATGTCACTACAGGAATACTAGAGAGTAAAAAACCTTAAGACTCACTGAAACAAACAGTAAAATACTGAATAAGCTTCAAAAGAGTTCATGTAACTCATTAAGGCCAAACCTGGCAATACACTGTTTCTCCTTTACCTAAGAGATAAAGCAAAGGTGATGCTTCTTCTATACTCCAGCATCTCATTAGTAACATATGAAAAAGTTCCTTTAGAATGCTTTGCAAACAGGACTCGGGTTTACTTAATTGCTGTGTCCTGTCAGCTCTGAATCAAAAATTTTAAAAATATTTTTCTTCCACAGAAGCTGCAAAACTTCAAATATTGCAGAGAATATTTAAACCAGAAAACATTTCACAATACTGGCAGAATACAGAGCATTAATCAAAACTGCCTCTGAAGACAGAGAAGAAGATAGGTTTTAGAACTTCAAAACAGAAATCTGTCAATGTTCCTTTTAGACTCATTTTCAGAGTAAGTCTGTAGCACCACTTCTCACAATTTCCGGCACTACTCCACCACCAGACTTTGCCACTTTTTCCTTCACTCTAATAAATCTAGAATTTAGAAATCACACTAATAAATCCAACAAAGCTGGTTAATTTTGCCACCAGGCTTTCACATGGTTTTAATGTCAGTAATCAAAAGCAGTCCTCCAGTTCGAAAAGCAGGAGTAGCAGCAGAAAACATCTTTCAGGAGTACTACTGAGTTTTTGCTATTCAAGTAGTAATTACCTTCATTAAGTGCTTATATAACTAACTCACTCCCGGGTCATCAATTCCAGTGAGCTGAAACCACTGTAGGAAGACCACTATGACACCGTCTTCCTACTTCAGGAGGGGAATCATCAATCAATGTTATACAAGTTCCATTTAAATACTCTGGATTTATGTTTCCCATCCCAGAGCAGTACCTGTTATGCACAATATTTAAACTCCCAGACCCTTCAGATCCCCTCTGCATACATGCCACTTATTCTTTCACCTGCTCTGTTAATTCTAATGGTTGATAATGTAAACAGAAATTACTGTAGATGTCAAGGTCATTGAAAGAGACTGCAAAAGCCATGCACAACACCCCTTTATGCAGCCCAGCACTCACCCACCCGCTCACTGGATGTCAGCTGGGACAGCCCCCTCAATACCGCCTGCCAAGAAACAGTGAAAAGTCTTTTAAAGGAAGAAAAAACAGAGGAAACAAAAGGGCAAAACTTGTCTTCAAGATAGACAGAAATCAAGGATCGTTTTCACACTCTTTGATAACACAGGAAAAATGCAAATTCAGGATGGCAAAATGAAGGAGAGCAGGAGCAGCACAGACCATGAATTCACCCTTAAAACAAGATGGTTGCCTCTGGTAAACAGAGGCCTCAAGGATCTGCTTTAAGAAACTATTTACTACAAGCCTTCTACAAACACTGCAGGCCATTAGGGGGTTTGCTCAGTTTTGAAGCCATTTCGCTTTTCACCTCCCTTCTAAAAGCAAATCCGCTCCTCAGGCCTCAGTATTTCCCCTCAGTGCTCTCTCCAGGGCCACACAGTCAAGGCCACAGCCTTCACAGGGGCCAGACCAAGCCAACTGCCAGTGCGCACCAGGTGCCCTGGAAAGGCACCGTCATCTCCCTCGCAAACTGTTCTGTCCCCGCACCTCCAGTCCGGATCAGGCTGCAGCCTCACTCCCTCCACTGAGGGACAAGAGGTTAGCGCCGCTCCCGCCTCACCTCAGCACCTCCCGCCACCGCGGCACAAAATGGCGGCCGCGGCAGCAGGGCCACAGGTGTCACAGCGCCCCCTCAGCTGGGCCGGCGGGAAGCGCCGAGCGGTGCCCGCGCCTCCGCCTGCACCGCCCCGAGGCAGGGCCGCGGACCGCAGGCTCTGAGGGCTCCGGCCGGCACAAAACGGGCGCAGGGCCTCGTGTGTGTCTAAACTGCGACCCGGCCACAACACACGACAGACGACCTGCACGGTGGAAAAGGAACGTGCAGGGACTGCTGCATTTAGAGCTTGTCCAAGCATGGAGCTATTGGTAAGTCCACTTTTCTCACCATGATCTAAATCCAAAAAGGTGACGAATTCCTGTGCCATATCACACAATCACACAACATTCGGGATTGGAAAGGACCTCAAAAGATCATCCAGTCCAACTGCCCTGCCAAAGCAGGATCACCAAGATCAATTTGCACAGGAACATGTCCAGGTGGGTTTTAAAGGTCTCCAGAGAGGGAGGCTCTGCAACCCCCTTGGGTAGGCCCTTCCAGTGCTCTGTCACCCTCAGTGGGAAGAGGTTCCTTCTCATATTGTTGTGGAACCTCCTCTGTTCCAGCTAGCACCCATTGCCTCTTGCCCCATCATTAGATGCCACTGAGCAGAGCCTGGCTCCATCCTCCTGACACCCACCCTTCACATATTTATCACCGTTAATGAGGTCACCTCTCCGTTTCCTTTTCTCCAAGCTCAAGAGACCCAGCTCCCTCAACCTTCCCTCATCAGGAAGGTGTTCCACTCCATCATCTTTGTGGCTCCTTGCTGGACTCTATCCAGCAGTTCTGTGTCCTTGAACTGAGGGTCCCAGAACTAGGCACAGTATTCCAGATGAGCTCTGACCAGGGGAGAGTAGAGCAGGAAGAGAACCTCTCTTGACATAAGACTCTTATTATTAAAATAATTCTTACAGGGACAAATATGCTGAAAAAACTGATCCTTACAATGTTTTCTAGTGTTTCTGAAAACCTCCCATGTATTTTTTTGCTGCTGCTGAGCTAGAGCATCAAAGCTGCCCCTAACAACTTGTGTGCACTGAAACAGTCTTGTATTTGTACAATGCTGCTATTTTTTTTGTACAAGCAGGCTGCTATTTTTCCACAGAAACACTGCAACTTACAATTCTGGACTTGCCATTAGAGCACAGCTTTTGAACTACTAATTTATGATATAAATTACAGAATTGTGTCAGAAAGACAAAGTTTTAAGCAGGTTCAAAGCTTTGTGCCATTCAACAAATACTATGGAGGCAGCTACTGTAATTATGTATTTCCTCATACATAAATAGATGAAAAGGAGACAGGAGATTTTCTCAAATAGTGATTGAGTTTAACATAAATAATTTTTATTTAAGAAACTTTCTTTCTGGGAAATTTGATTAATTTTTAACTTTACATTTCAAATTCTTAGACACTGTATGTTTGCATAATATAAGTGTATTCCCTGACACTGCACATGCCCAGGTCAATTAGCAGATCAAGAGAAGTTCTCATGCCCCTCTACTCTACCCTTATGAGACCACATCTGGCATCTCATGTCCAGTTGTAGATCCCTCAGTTCAAGAAGGACACAGAGCTGCTGGAGAGAGTCCCACAAAGACGATGAAGGGAGTGGACGGTCTCCCTGATGAGGAAAGGCTGAGGGAGCTGGGTCTCTTTACCTTGGAGAAAAGATGACTGATGGGTGACCCCATTAATGTTTATGAATATGTGAAGGGTGGGTGTCAGGAGGATGAAGCCAGGCTCTTGTCAGTGGTATCTAGTGATAGCACAAGGGGCAATGTGTGTGAGCCCGAACATCGGGTGTTCCAAATAAATATCAGAAGGAACTTCTTCCCAGTGAGGGTGACAGAGCACTGGCACAGGCTGCCCAGGGAGGATGTGGATCTCCCCCTCTGGAGACATTTAAGACTTGCCTGGATGTGTTCCTGTGTGATTTGATCTAGGTGATTCTGCTGTGGTGGGGGGATTGGACTAGATGATCTTTTGAGGTCCCTTCCAGTCCCTAATGTTCTGTGATTCTGTGTAATTAAAAGCCTGCAGTGAAGGCTGTACTCAGTTTTACAATTATGTGAATACTTTTTCTTTTCTTTATTATTCTTACCTTCAGCCTCCTATGTTCCAGCATTGGAACTGTGTCATACTACAATATTCCCAAATTTATACCAGATTTAGATGCTTTAATCCACCTCCCCATGTAATTACCAGGCAGAGAGCCAAGAGTAAGAAGCACTTTGTTCCTACTTCCAACATGACAGGATCTTGGCCAGCACAGAATAACAAAAGATTTTATGATAAAGGCCTTCGAAGGTAATCAGGATTGCTAGTGAAATCATTGTCTGAAGTGAAATTCTGAAGTCACCAACATTATTCAGTGATTTTAATAAAAAATTGGGAAACATTTGAGCTTGTAGCACAAAATAAGCCTTCATTTTGTGCAGGTAATACATTCTGAAACGAGAAAGCATTTTTACTTCTTACTATTAGAGAATGCCTCCTTCAATTCTAGCCTCAGGCAAGTTTCCATCTTAGTTCACAACATCTGCTTTTAGCTGACCAGACTTTAAAGTTTAAAGCCATAATACAAACAGTTCATTTTTGAAAGCTATTTTTTCTTCGATTCCTTTCCCTAGGTGACAACTCCCTCAATACACACACAAATCACATAAAATATATAGCAAAGCAGTCTCTCAACTGCTCGGAGACAGTTTAATTTTTGATTTTCCTCAAGCCTAACATCTGATCTGCCATATGTTTTGAGTCTTTCCAGCTCTTGAAGATCACATACTAAGTCATAAACCTGCGTGTTCTGGAGCAATGCAACTAGGAAATCACAAACACCAGACGTTGGTCAGTGATCCAGGGTTGATAATTGTCCGTGTTTTGTTGCAGTGTCCTTTGTTTGGAATTATCCACACTTTCAGAGATTTAGCAGAACCATCAGTCTCTAGAAAGTGCCCTACCTCATAACACAAATCACTAGCAATTATTAGAAGGTCTTAAAATCACGGGTGACCCCCGTACGATGTGATTTTTACCATATGTTTGGGATGGTTGCAATGATTTGTGAAAGAAAGATTCAAGAATGTTTAAGATCTAAGCTG
The DNA here is from genome assembly GCA_013400115.1 of Rhinopomastus cyanomelas. Taxonomy (NCBI): domain Eukaryota; kingdom Metazoa; phylum Chordata; class Aves; order Bucerotiformes; family Rhinopomastidae; genus Rhinopomastus; species Rhinopomastus cyanomelas. The sequence continues at coordinate 2,545,691 of VXBP01004733.1, forward strand.
TAACCATTTCCAGACAAAATGGGAAAATAAAAATACAGAAAAAACACATTTCAAAAACTATGATGAGAAAAGGGGAGTTTCTCCATTTTACCCTGTTGGCTACCATTTACAAATGTGCGTCTGACATTGCAACAGCCTAGCAAAAACTTAAAGGAGGTGAGTAACGTGATTTATGGCAGCTGAAATTACTCATGTGCATAACTGTTTGCAAGATTGGGTCTTAAGAGAGCTAAACGTAGCTCCCACTGGGACCCAGCAATACTGCTCTGCATGTCTACCGGAGGGGATCTCCCAGACCTGATACAAGGCACTGCTCCCCAGGGCTGCAGCAAACAGTCTGCTCTTGCTGTGCCCTAACATATGCTTCCCCAGGAAGTTTAGCTCTTGAACTTTGAATTTTAAGTAGCTAAAGTAAAATGTATTTAACTTTTTTTTCATGGTGAGGTGGGAAAGTGTTCTTTTCTGTTCTTCTTTACCTTTGTTTCCTTTTTCAGTCTCTTACATATATACAGAGATGGAACTCCTCCCACCAAACCACTCACGTGTAGACTAACCCTTTTCATGATGTACAGAATTAGCATCTGACTTCAAATTAACAAAACAGGCACACTGCATGTCCACAGCTCCACCGTGAACGAATCTCATCAATTACAAACACATTATTTTATATCACATACTATTTAGAGACATTACTGAGTTTGTGTATTAGCAATTCTATATTTAAATCTGGCTTAGTTGGTAAAATGAGACACATACATTGAATGAGATTCATGCTATGGCTGTATTTCACAGAATCACAGAACATTAGAGATTGGAAGGGACCTCAGAAGATCAGCTAGTCTAATCCCCCTGCCAGAGCAGGATATTTGCTCCTTTACTGCTTCCCTTAAAAGTCAAGCACAAGGAATGTACCTCTGACAGAGTGTGCAGGGAGGTTTCTATAAATGACACATAAACTTAAAAATTATACCTGCAGCCACTGTTTTGGAAAATAACTAGCTTAGCTATTTTAATCTGGTCACTTCCAGCAGTTTACTTGTTAAAGGGAGGAATTGAATGGATGCTTAAGCTATTTTGTTGAAGTCAAGTGTCAACAGAAGTGTAAGTTACAGCAAAACGCCCTGATTTTATTTACTTTCTGCCTAAATTATTACGAATCAGTGATAATTGCTACTATACAATGGCTAACATCTGGATTCCAGATGCTCTGACAAATCATTCACTTTGACAAGACTTCCTGTCAGCATAATTTCTTGCTTTGGATTGGAAACGATAACTCTCTTATTGAGAAAAATTATTCAAAAAATCCCTGAAAAGGAATACAGTTGTGTAGTTTTTAGTAAGTTTAAGAAATCTATGGATTTTTTTTTTTACAATACTTCTAATTAGTAAAGACTAATTAATAAAAATTAACTTATGAATAGTCTCAATTCTTTAGCAAGTTTTGTGCAGGAATAGGGAACTTACTGATTTCTTGTTGCACTGTGAGCCTAGTTAGCATTTTATCACACCAGTTCCTCAGGGAAATTAGAGACTTTTACTGCATCTGTTTTGAAGTACAGTTTATTAATTTCATTTTGTATACAGTTTTGGCAATTTAAAAAGATAATTATTCATTGTCACAGAATTATTAAGGTTGGAAATGACCTTTAAGAACATCAAGTCCAGCCTTCAACTCAACGGTTCCATGACCACTAGACCATGTCCCAAAGTGCCACATCTACTTGCCTTTTGAACACCTCCAAGGATGGTGACTGGGTCACCTCCCTGGGCAGTCTGATCCAGTGTCTAACTACTTTTTCACTAAAGAAATGATCTTCATGTATCCTCTGAAACGCTGAATATGTCCAAAAGGTTAATCTCCCAAATCCTCAGTGCTACAAACATTCCTCAGTAACTTGCAGATCAGTTGGCTTTGAGTTAGGATTGTAAGTTAAAGCCTTGTAACTTGATGGGGCTTTTTAAACTGGGAAGAAAATACATTACAGAAAGAAAAGGTCCATAGAGTAATTCTCAGGAAAAAGGATACTGCTTATCCTGTAAAAGCTGCTTATACAGTAATCTTAATATAACAGAAGTACTTGTTCACATTCAAGGGACAAAAAAAGACATTAGTGAGTTTTTAGCACTGGAACAGGCTGCCCAGGGGGTTGTGGAGGCTCCTTCTCTGGAGACACACAAAACCCACCTGGATATCTGCCTATGTGACTTGACCTAGGTGATGCTGCTGTGGTGGGGGGATTGGACTAGATGAGCTTTCAAGGTCCCTTCTAATCCCTAATGTTCTGTGAAAACAGAGGTCTGACATGAGATGAATTTTCAGAATGTATTTTGTTTTAACATAGCATTTTTATTCACCAAGGAAATCTGGCAGACAGTGCTTCGAGGAGAAGACGAGAGGTTAAGGAGACTTCGATTCTGTGACACAGTGGGCATTAAACATCTATGTGTTTCATATTTCCCAAGGCCATTTAGTGCTTTGATTTTGTGCTGACTCCATTTTCTTTAGAAAGAAAAAAAGTGCAAATATTTCAGCTACTGTCCTCTTCCAAATGTTCATCCAAAAGATTTTATTAAAAGTTCATCTTACTCACTTCCTCTCCTTCATCCTGGTCAGGAAGTGTACATTAATTAAGGTGGAATAAAGCAACTCAACCGAATAAACTGTGCTCAAAGAAACGTGAGGTGAACAGGGTCCAGCCAGTGTGATTTATGGCTTAATGTAACAAGGACCGTGACACACATGCATTCTAGAGATAACTCTGGTAATTTTACAGTCTTTCCTAGGATGACAGCCTGCTTACTCAGTTGTTTCTAGTAATCTTCTGTACTGCAAGTACGCTGTGCATTTTAAGTTAAACAGCAACAATGTGCCAATTAAATTTCTGCAGACTATGATCTGAACACCCTACAGAGCCTCAGCTTTTTCAAAGTTGGTCTGTGTATACAGGTTTTGTTTGATCTCTGCTTCATGTCAACCTGGTTTTGAAATGTAGTTTAACTAGAAGTTATTTCTTTATGATATGTTAGTTATCAGGAAAGTGATCTGTGCTGATAGAGGGGAAAAGAGTTCATAGAGTGATCTTTCTTGAGAAATGAAGTTGATTCTTATTTCAACGAAGTAGAAAGCATTCATTCCTCAAAGTTTGTATTTTCTCATCTATCTAACTTTTGTTATCATAAAGCACACTCATTGCCTTGAGCCTTATGATTTTATGTTTAATAATTTGATAACGTAGCAGTATTTACTGACTGCAGCATGTAAGTGCAAAGCTGTGGTACACAGCCAAATGCAGCCTAGTCACAGAACATTAGGGACTAGAAGGGCCCTCAAAACACCATCTAGTCCAATCCGCCTGCCAGAGCAGGGTCACCTAGCTCAAGTCACACAAACATATCCAGGTGGGTTTAAAACGTCTCCGGAGAAGGAGACTCCACAGTTTCCCTGGACAGCCCGTTCCAGTGCTCTGAACCTAAGTAGGGCTTTAGGATATTATTGTAGGGCAAGTAAGAAACAGTAGGAAGTAAAAAGGCAGTAGTATGTATTCCTGCAGATGATGGAAGGAACATAAGCCAACCCTCTTGACTTCATGCTGGATACCTAGAAAATGTTTGATGTTTACAGCACCACATTGCTTTAGGAGCTTAAATGAGTGTGGGCCTTTGGAAAGTGTGAGGAAACCATTCTGTTGCAGATGCACAAGAGGTAGATGTTACAGTCCACACAAGCATGATACAAGGATCTAATATTAAAATGTCTCTTTTGTGGAGTACTTCAACATTGCTCTTGGGTGCACTGATTTTCATGTACAGATCTGTACAATTCTATTCATAGAATCATAGAATCACTACGGATTGGAAGGGACCTCTCAGAAGCACTTCAACAGAATAGCTTTTCCCTGCTAGGGCTCTATCCTCTTCCCATCTGAAACACCAAAGAGAGCACAGCAGACAACATGGTTGCAAACAAGATGGGGGGATTGGACTAGATGATCTTTTGAGGTCCCTTCCAATCGCTACTGTTCTGGTGATTCTGACAGGGGGATTGGACTGGAGGATCTGTCAAGGTCCCTTCCGATCCCTAATGTTCTGTGATTCCCATTCAGCCAGATTTGTACCTCTGTAAACCTCAGGAGCGCTGTGTTTTTTGACTGGAAATTCCTTATGAAATAAGGAAAGCTAAAACCTTGAAAATAGCATCTTGCATTCTGCAATGCAGATGCTTGTACAGATGTTTGGCTTTCAGTTGGGGCACTTGACACAACTGTACCTGTTCTTTAAATGCTGTCTTCCTAAAACAAACCACAAAATAAAACAGAAAATTGCATGAACAACAGCAGAATATAAAAATCTGAATATACTCTCACTTAAGAAACTGGCCATCACCAAGTGGATTCATGCCAAGCAAACTGTGGACTCCACATTGCAGAGCACGTCAGGAACAGACATTGAATTAGACTGAACATGTTCTGGGAAACTTCCAAACAATGAAGTCAAGTCAGAGACTGAAGCCTGGGGACTTCACACCATCACTAAAACATTTTGAGTTCAAAATCCCACTGCACTTTGGCACAAAACACTGAAGATGGTTTACACAGACTCAACTTATCCTCAAAGTAGCACAACTGCTTTGGTGATGGTGGAGAACCTGAGATATCAACATGTTGCAAAGAAAGAGAAAAAATTCGTATCACACAGAATTTTTGATAAAAATGGAAGAGTCAGCAAGGAACACAGCTGAAAAATGCAGCATGTCGACACACCACCAAAAGAAACAGAGCTAGATATGAGACACTTTTATAACAAGCTGACTACTGACAATGATACAGAAAGTAGGTGACAGCATTTCAAAGTCAGACATTCTACATACTTGCTGATGTGTTTACAACACAGATGAAAGAGCAGTTTCAAGATTTCACAAAGAAATGCAGGCTGACACACTGACACTGATAAAGTTTTTAGAAGATCTTCTCATATAAAACCATGAAGGAAACTTTGTGATTTGCATATTTAGTTCAGCTATTCACTAACCAACCTTTTCACGTTTATTAGTCCAGACCATATAGACTTATGTGTTAATTTTTATAAAAATACTCAGAAGAGGACATATATATATATATTTAAACACAAAGAACTGTCTCCATGATATTTGAAAAGTCATGGCAGTCAAGCGATGTCCCTAGTGACTGGAACATGGGGAATATCACTCCTATTTTTTTAGAAAGGTAGAAAAGGAGGATCCTGGTAGCTGCTGACCTGTCAGCCTCACCTCTGTGGCTGGAAAGATCATGGAACAGCTCAGAAGATGTGCCAAGCCACATGGAGGATAGAGGTGACTGGAGGCAGACAGCAAGGCTTCACCAAGGGCAAACCCTGCCTGACCACCTAGTGGCTTTCTGTGATGAAGCGACTACATCCATGGACAAGGGGAGAGCTACAGACATCAGCTGTCTGGACTTCTGTAAGGCCTTTGACACAGCTCCCCACAACATCCTTCTCTCTAAGTTGGAGAGATACAGACTTCATTGGTGGACCATTCAGTCCTGTGAACCTTAACAGAACACTTTTGGCAATCATACTAATTTACAAACAGTTAATAAGGTCAGCTTAAGCTAAACTGCTGCTGCAGGGTCACTAAGTGTTAGAAAATGCAGGTTTCACGTATTTATTCATATTCATTACTTCTTTGTACTCATTTAAGTCCTTTTTTTTCCTGCAAAACAAGCTAGAATTGCAACGTGTAAGCAAATGACCTTTGGTTTTTGAAAGCTGACTACAAAATACTCAGGGAGAGGAAAAAATATTTGTCATAAGAAAGTGCTGTTTAATTTCTTGAGTGGTCACTGATATATTTATTTGTGCATTTGTTTTTAGCTAATGAAAATACTACCTGACTATAAGGAAATTGTTGTGTATGTACTGTCATTTTAGCTTTTCTTTTTCTCTCTGCTTTAGTCCCTACAGAGCGACACCTCTAAGACCAGGTAGTCCATGAGAATCGCCCCCGCGAGCTCCTGCATGTAAGAAGTTACCCCATTTTCGACAGGTATAACTTCTTTTCTCTCCAACCTTTTTTGTCTTCTCCAAAGTGTGACCTTTGTCCTATATTCAGAGTCTGTGCATAGGCTTTGGAAGCAGAGGGATTTGAGACAGAAGCATTTCCTTGGGCAACAGAAGTGACAACAGCAGGAGTACCAGGGTAAAAGCGTTAGGATAAATCTCCTCAGCAAAAAACAATAAAAATCACAGTGCCAAGCTGTTCCTCCCAGCTACTTCATACATATGGAGAGGAATCTTAATCACCAGCATACAAGGTACAGAACATAGACCTACAGAACTTTAGAATTGACTTAGAAATGCTCACAGTACTCATTAGAAATAATACTAATTTTAAAAAGCATGGACTGAGATCAAGACAAGTGCAAAGTCTTAACACAAAAGTCCAGTTTCATTCCATTTTAGAGAACACATTAATCAAGTTCCCAGACAGCACATTGTAGCTGGCAGTTCTGACCACTGTTTTCCAGGTGTAAAGGAGAGCAGTTATTTCAAGAGAGCAGAGATCTTTGATCACAAAAATAATAATGCAGTGGATATCAGCTCAGTGCAGGAGATTTACCCAGCAAAATACAGAAAAAATAATAAAATAATATGGAAGGACTCATTGAGTAGCTGAGGCTCCTGAAAGGGGTGTCTGGATCCTGACCACCCAACTTCAGTAGCACCTGTCTTTTTCAATTCCCAGAGAAAGACCATCCCATATACTCATTGGTATTTTGTATCTACCACCACTGCCACTAGTGCATGTCCAGACCAAAATAAGTGTTTAAGCTATTATTTCTTTCCCACCAGTTAAAACATGGTGACAGGTGCAGCTGAAACCTAAGGAATTTCAAGGTCTCAAACTAATTTTCCAGCAATTGCCAACTCACTTTTGTGATAGTAAAGCAGAGCTTCATTTTTTAACTGTTATAACTAGTGATTCCTTTTTGATTTCTGAGAAGGCCATGGGGGCTACACCAGTAGAAGTGTAAGATTTTAAGAACAATTTTTCTGTTACTTGTAATTAGCTCATAACAGTCTTGTAGAAGCAGAAGCATTAGAATAGGATTTGCAGGTGCAGAATTTAAAAAAAATTTTTGTATTTTTCACATTATCTACATTTGTCCTGGTTTTATTTTAATAATGAAAAACTTAGCAGTGATATTTGTTGCAGTCCTAAAAAAAGGAGTCACTTTTACCATGATGATTTATGTATCCAGACACTATGCATCATGTACCAGAAGTCCTATGTAGTTGAAACAGCAATGGGTGTCAGCTGGAACACAGAAGGTTCCACATCAATATGAGAAGGAACTGTGAGGGTGACAGAGCACAGGAATGGGCTGCCCAAGGAGGTTGTGGAGTCTCCTTCTCTGGAGACATTTAAAACCCACCTGGACATGTTCCTGAGCTACTTGATCTAGGTGAGCCTGCTGTAGCAGGGGGATTAGACTAGATTTTTCAAGGTCCCTTCCAATCCCTAATGTTCTGTGAAGTCTGCATTATATTGTATTTCTATTCTATTTTGACATTTCATGGAGAACTGTTGATTAAAGGGATTAAAAAAAGCAGAAGCTTCATATGAAATTGGGAAGAGGGGCTTGCTACTTACCAAATTTCTGTACAACAGCTGTGATGTTCAAGTAACAGCTATTTTAAACATCAAAACCTCCAAGAAACGTCTACAGGAATATTTGAAAAGAGGGGGGAAAAGATGCTAAACACAAGACAATGCTGCATTTCATTACTGTAATGGTTGCATTAAAACAGTCTACCTATTTCATTACTGTAATTGCTGCATTAAGCCAGTCTAGCAGTGCTCAGGAATAAGAGAAAATAGTTAAAATCACATACATCCAGCTTCTCTGGTTTAAAATTAATTCTTTTCAAAGAAAAATACCAGTTAACACTGCAGAAGGATTTTTGCCCCTTTGCAGTGTTCCGTAGTTCTGAAACACTAGCTGGAAATAGGACTTCAATGCCGTGGAGGGGAGTGTAAGATGAGTTCAGGAGCTTTGTGTTTCTGCATCCATTGAATCATTAGGACTTCTGAAACTCGAAAAAACCTAGGTGTTGTGTAAAATAGCTTGAGGGAACAGCTTCAGAACATGAAAATACAGTCCACAGGCAATTTTCTAAAAGAATCCCCCTTTCCATAGGTCTGTCCTCCTTTTTAATATTTTAAGCTGGGTGCCTTAAGTGTTATATGTATTACTTCCCTTTCAGTATAAAATTTCTCTTTGACAGGCTGCTTTGGTCTGGGGGCCCCAGCACTGCTATCTGCTGGGGGCTCTGAACCGCTTCCTTCAGCCTACCAGGACCCAGAGCTCCTCCGCTGGGGATGCTGCCGTGCTGGGTACAGCACAGCTTTCTTTGTATGTATTGCTTTCTTCTTCTGTATGGCAGTATGAAACAGTTTTCTCATGAACTGCAGTTCTTTGTTCTTGTGCTGGTAGCTCTTCACAACTGCACGTGGGGTAGGCACATGGAAAAGACAGTATCACTGCTGCTTTCCCTGAAATCACTGAACTGCCAGGTTAATTCTGACCATTACACTGATATAAACAAGAAAACACAGCCTATAACACTAATCCAAGTAGAATATACCTGAAGGCAGCCAAAGCCTGGAATTTTGGGGCAGCAAGTTGGCAGCTTTTAGAGATCTGAATTTTTTAAATTCTTATTTTTAACTGTGTAAGTTAGAAGTAAAGTTTCCAGGGCATCCTGTGTGACTTGGTCTAGCTGATCCTGCCCTGGCAGGTGGATTGGACTAGGTGCTCTTTCCAGATCCTTTCCAATCCCTGGTGGTGTGTGATTCAGTGATCATGAGCGGGGGCAAATATTGGAGCAACAGCTGCTTTATCCAGGGCAGGAGTGGGGTATCTCATGCTTAGAAAGACTTCCTTCTTTATGTTTAACTGTTTGGAAAATCATCTGTAGGGTTTTCTGCCAAACAAGAATAAAGTTTAAAAACAAATACCTATAGTTTCTTCTGGGTTTAGAGTAGTAAAGCCTTACATGCACACAGTAACAGCAAATAAGTAGGAACAGTTTTATTCACATGCAAAGCTAGATTTCAGATTAAAATATCCCTTCACATCACTGACAACTTCAAAAATAATATAAATGCTACAAGGATAAAATGTATGTCAAGAAAAATGTTTCCAGCAAGTCAGTTTTCCTGCTTATTGATTCTAGGAGCTAGTTCTCTTCATCACTCCTTTGTACACCACTGATGGCAAAATAGGGAAAACATGAATACCAAAGATTGTAAAAAAAAACCCAACCCCTAAATACTTCAAAATTAGCATTGAATGTACACAGAATTCATACTTTCAAAGTGTTAATAAAATAGTAGACCCTTCAAGCAATAGTGTAGACTATCAGGCTTTCCTAAAACGCCTTTACTTTGAAGATTGCCACGTGTTCTGCTTTAGCAAGATTAGATACTGCTTAACTTCTGTTCATCTGCTCCGAGTAAATGTTTATCTGTTTCTAAAGAAGCCTGTTCATAACGACTGGGGAACAGCAAGGTTGCAATTGCCTAGAAACAGCATAAGAATGGGAAATTCAGCCTTGTGCATTGATTTAAATAAAAGTATGTATGGTATATTTTTAGAGCATGTTGGAAGTGCCACTGTGTTAAGAGAATTCAACCAAGAAATTGTCCTGGCGTAAGCTTGGGCAGAATTTGGCCCTGCTTGTCACATTACACACACACACACAGAGCTTATTCTCTTCTTTTCACAGAATCACAGAATATTGGGGATTGGAAGGGACCTCAAAAGATCATGAAAGATTACTCCATTCTGACCTAATGGTTGTCTCTGGTGCTGACTTTATCCTTGACCCTGGCTTTCTTCCTCTTCTTGTATTTCTTGTAGTTGCACATTGCCACTCTTAGTGCTTTAGCCATTTGTTTTCCCCAACATAATTAAATCCTCACAGAAATCTCTGGTTAATAAGTCTGAATTAGAGCTATGATTGAAGCTGTTTGCTTTCCTAATTTGAAAAGCTCATGTTTTGACCTTGGTAGTTCTTAATGTAAACACACAGCAGAAACATTAAAAGCAATTCACATTTTAATGTAAAAATAGGACTATTTTCATCTTCAGCTATCGCTACAAGCTCTTCAGTCATTTCAGGATCTGTTCAAAACATCTCTGGGTTTTCCTCCATGGATTTTCTTTAGACTATCTTTTCATCTACAGGCTTGACTTTCTATTCCACCTCTCCTTAGGAAACAACTTTCATCAGAGCTGCAAGGGTATCAAGTGCTGTCGAGTGAGCCTGTGTCACACACTGCTTTGTTTGCAGTGTGTCTGCATTTGTATATACAGCCAGTGGAGAATAAGGTACCACTGTCCAGTGCTGTGCAAGAGTGCCCTGGGATAAACAGACCATCTACAACACGGAACACCCCTAACTGTGTCCAAAGGGCATATTTTGGGTAGAAATAAGAAATTGGGTTTTTCAGAGCTAAAGAAATAGCTGCAACAGAAAGCCTGTGGCTACAAGAAAATTGAATATAATAGGGATCGTGATGGAGTAATATCTTGATCTTTCTTCTGGCATGAAAGCCAGTGTTCACAGAGGAGGGGAGCATTACAGTTGCCTTCTTTTCTCTTACTTGTACATATCTGAGGGACGACACCCCACGAAGCTGTAGACTTTCACAGCTGCTGAAAGATCCTTGTACACAGGACAAACATTAAGTCCTCTCAGCTTTCTCCAGCAACTCCGAATTAAAGCTGTAACGTTCCTGTGAGTTCACACACCTCATTCTCTGTATTAACCATCCAAAAACACTCTCCTCACTTTTCTCAATCCTTCCATCTAACCCTGACAGTGAGCAGTACCCAAACAGTGCTATGGACTTGCACAAATATGACTACTACAACACTTGTACCAAAACCAGTAACATCTCAACAACTCATGCTTGTGGAGTACATATGCTAGGTAGCTGGTAAGTCCTCTGGATGAAACATCCCTCAATTCACTTTTCAGAAATGCTAGTAGCAGGCCCATTTCCAGTGCAGGCAAAAGACCTGGAGTTCTCTCTTGTGGTACTTGTGAGTAAGTCTAACTTTCAGTTGTCTTTAACATTAGATATTTTAGAAATGCCTGTTGGACAACACTATCTCAGTTTTCACAGAAAAGTGGTTTTTGTACAGTGACATTATTTTTGGTCCATTTAATTATTTCCATAGTTTGTAGTTATAAAAGATAAAGTAGCATAATCAGCTCATGTATTGCTGTAGCAGTGCTCTATGTTCCCGTGGCTTACGCAAGACAAAGTGAAGAACAAGAATATAAAATATCAGAAGGTACTCATAAAACTGCTTTGGTTGGAAGAGAGCTCAGAGATCACCTAGTTCCAACTCCCCTGCCATGCACAGAGACACCTCTCACTAGAGAAGGTTGCCCACAGGGCCCTGGCCAGCCTGACCTGGAACACTTCCAGGGAGGAGACACCCACAGCTTGTCTGGGCAGTCTGTTCCAATACCTCATCACCCTCACAGTGAGGAATTTTCTTCCTAATATCCAATCCAACTATACTTTCTTTTTGGTTGAAACCATTTGCCCTTGTGCCATCACTAGAGTCCCACATAAAATATCCCTCTGCAGCTTTCTCATAGTTCTCCCTGCAGTTACTGGAGGGCTCCTTCAGTTTACTGCTAGGCTGGGAGACCCTAAACATCAGGTTACTTGGTGGCATAGACCAGGCTATCTGGTTCCTGAGTTAAGCTGCTGGTTTTACTGCCTTTGGCCAAAGAATATGAGTTTGAACCAGTTGCATACAGAGAGAGCTGCTGAGCTAGAAACACAGGTCAAGACCCACCTCACCAGAAAGCTTTCACGGAGAGTCTGCTGTACATACCTGTACCAGAAGAAAGAAGCAATGGAGAACCAAGACAGTGAGTGCTGGATTTCTTCCTCAGTAAAACCCAGCTATAATAATATTCTTATCAGGGCATATCAAAGGTTGCCAGCTTTCTTACTGCTGGAAGCATCTCACTCCCAGGGTGGGCACAACCACCCTGACCAGGTGGCACCACACCAAACCAAAAGGCCAAGAGAAAGCCAGGGGCAGCCCCCAGCACCTGTCTAACACTGTCTTAGACACTGATCAGGCAAGGCTGTAAAAAACTGAAGACCAAAACCATCAGAGACTCGCCAAAGCACAGACTGCTGGCCCCAGTCTGGGCTGAAATAAGGTCCCAGGCAGGGTGGGGAGAGGCCCCAGGTGGGGTTGATGTGGGCTGATTGGGCCCATCAGTGTCCCCAGGCCCCTGGTAAGTCTGAACATACGTAACCACTCTAAAAAGAAAGAGAGGAGCAAGTAGGGAAAAAAATCATCATACTAACATCCCTGCTTTTCCTCCCTTTACACAGAGAGCAGTAAAATCTCCGTTCATTTCAGCAGTGAAATTTTGCACATATCCACTACCAGGACTAGAGAGGAAGGACCTGCTTGTGAATTTTTAGATCAGTAACTTATCCCTTCCACAAAATGTAATGTGCAGGTGACAATTGATGCCTCTAGGCTGAGCATTTATTGAATTCAGGAGATGAAACTGCATACTTCAAGAGCACTGCACACACATGATCTGAACTGATCTGTACTTTTAATTCTAGCCTTACTAGAAAATGGCACATCATTTAGGACAAGGGTTAATGGGTGTGAGCTGGAACACAGGATGTTCCACATCAATATGAGAAGGAACTTCTTCCCAGTGAGGGTGACAGAGCACTGGAAGGGGCTGCCCAGGGGGGTTGTGGAGTCTCCTTCTCTGGAGACGTTTAAAACCCACCTGGACATGTTCCTGTGCGACTTGATCTAGAGGATCCTGCTGTGGCTGGATGATCTTTTGAAGTCCCTTCCAATCCCTAATGTTCTGTGATTCTGTGATAACATCTAATTATGTACTACACAAATCTTTGTATTTTGTTATGAAGCTCATAAAAACAAAGTCTGATAAATAGATTCTCTCCCCCGGCCACTACCAACTGAGTAGAAAAAGTACTTATTTGTGAAGCTGTATTAATAGAATGTGAATAATTCAACCACAGTCAACAATTCAAATTCAGTGAAAAAACAGCAGCATAGTGTATCCTTATTTGCATATAAATGAAATGATGCTTTATTGTCAGACTGAAGAATTAAATAATATGAATCTTTACAGCGCAGTCCTGACAGCCTCATAAATATTATGGTCACAATTTGCAGTTTCCTAAAAATCATAGAATCATTAAATGTGGAGGAGACCTCCAAGATCATCAAATCCAACTGTCAACCCAATGCCACCATGCCCATAAACCGTGTTTCCAAGTGCCACATTTACATGCTTTTTGAACACCTCAAATGCAACGTAGCCTGTGTTTAGCTAACCTAACTCAAAGGCATCGAGTCTTAATCTGAAGACATTGAAAGCCAGGGAATCACAGAACATTAGGGACTAGAAGGGACCTCGAAAAATCATCGAGTCCAATCATAGAATCATTAGGGATTGGAAGGGACCTCTGCCACAGCAGAATCACCTAGATCCAGTCATAGAAGAACATGTCCAGGAGTGTTTTAAACATCTCCAGAGAAGGAGAGCCCACAACCCACCCTGGGCAGCCCATTCTAGTGCTCCATCACCTTCTCCATGAAGAAGTTCCTTGTCATATTGATGTGGAACCTCCTCTGTTCCAGCTTACACCCATGGCCCCTTGTCCTATCATTGGATGACAGAAGAGTCATCCATCCTCCTGACACCCACCCTTCACAAATTTATCAGGATGAATGAGATCACACCTCAGTCTCTTCTCCAAGGTAGAAATAAATCACCACCATTAGCATCTATATTCTAAGTCAAGGTTTGCACACACCCTTTTGCTACAGCAAGTTCATCAGCTGACTTATCAGTCCTTTTCAAACTATTTTGTTCTGTAGGAGAGCCACCATTCCTTACTCTTAGGTATAGGTGTTCTATTGCTTTTATTAAAATATTGTCTGAATGAGACTCGGTTTATAAAAGGTCAAGAATTCCTCTGCATCTTTGCCCGAGGTAATTTTTACATCTATTTTTAACTGCCTTTAAAGAGGCTGTATTATGGTACCTTTTCTGACACCACAATCATTCTTTACAGATACAACTAATCAGAAAATACCAGCAGAGACAGACACTGCAGCATCTGAGTGCATTATTCTAAGGCTGCAGTGCATTGGGATGTGCTCATTTGCATGTGAGAGCAAAACTGGCAATCTCAACTTTCCTGAAACGGTTACGGTATGGAAATGGAAAATGAAAAACAGAAAAGAGGACTTTGGTCCCATGGTTTTCAAATCAATCTCTTCGTGTTAGTGCAAGACTCACGAGTGCTGAATGATTGAATTTGACAGTATTCCTAAAGGGCACAATAGCATGAAGAGATTTGTCTCAACCTGGTGCTAAAGAGAGCAAAATTTTGCCATAGAATCGTATTGTCTAATAAAAATTGGAATTAGAATTTGGAAAGCCTGTGGCATTTAGGCTAATGAAGACTGAATAATACATTTAATAGTCTATGCCATCATTAACATTAAACGTGGCACTTATGTATATATATATTATACTGACAGAGCAGTAACACCTTTATTCACTTCTAAGTAGTCTTTTATTTCTAATTTTCAGTTTCTAATTTATGAGCAGATGTTCTTGGCAGTAGGGAGATGTAAGGATTGCCTGCCTTTTGTCTGTGCTGGATATTGCATCCAGTTCTGGGTCCCTCAGGTCAAGAAGGACACAGAACTGCTAGAGAGAGTTCACCTCTCGGTCTGTTTTTCTCCAAGCTAAAGAAACCCAGCTCCCTCAGCCTTTCCTCATCAGGGAGGTGTTCCACTCTCTTCATCATCTTTGTGGCTGTGAACTGGAGTGTCTCCAGCAGTTCTGTGTCCTTCTTGAGGGGCCCAGAACTGGACACAAGATTCCAGCTGTCGTCTCACCAGGGCAGAGCAGAAAGGGAGAAGAACTTCTCTCGATCTGCTAACCAACCCCCTTCCGACTTTGAGAAGAGCAACATCATTTTACCTTAAAATGAAATAAAACTAGTCAAAATTAACGAGACAGGAAAAGCTACTCATTTATTTACCAAATGCAACTGTGCTGGCTTCAGTAACATCCAGCCACTTGAACCAACAGCACGCCACCCTAATGAACAGCCTGGCTTGCCAGCCCTGCTTGTTAATCCGGGCAGCTGCTACAGCCCAGAGCACCAAAACACGCAAATACTGATTTCCCATTGTGTTCGTCGTGCAACGACCCCTTTTGTTGGGCAGCTACGCGACAGGAAACAGCTGTGAGCCAAGTTACACCCTCGCGTACATAAAGTCACTCACTTGTTCGAGCAGCGTCGCACCCAGGGGTGCGAGTACTCAGCGGCCACGGGGACGACAGGCAGAACCACCCCAGCACTGACCCCACTACCCACCGCCCCGCCTAACCCCGCTGTGGGCGGGCTCTCCCCGAGGCTCGGCCAATAGCAACGCTCCTTTTCTGTTCGTCGCTCCTCATTGGCCAGGGCCACCGCTTCCGTCGCAGGCTGGGATTGGTGACGGCGGACGCGCGGTGAAAGGCGGCAGCGGGCAAAACTGTGGCTGGTCGTGAGGGCCCGCGCTGCGCACCGGTGCGTGAGTGAGTGCGTGAGTCAGTGACCCCCCCCCCAACCCGCGCGAGCTCCCCGATCCCGCACCGCACCACTCTATCCCGGCGGGCGGCGGCCGTGGCGACGCGTGGGCGCCGGTCCTGTTCGGCCCCTCCGCGGGGGCGGGGTGAGGGTACCCGCGAGCGCGGCCTGTTCGTCTGTGGGGAAGTGGGCGGCCACCCTCTGCCACCTTCCATAGTCTCAGTCCCGGCTGATCTCCGCGAGGGCAGCTCCTGTGGTCCCAGGTGAGGGACGGCCCCTCCCACCCCCAGAGGAGTTGAAGCGCTCCGTCAGCCCGATTCCGGCGGCTGCGGGCCTGGAACATCCCGCGCTCGCCCCCCCTTTTCTGCGCCGACCCTTCGCCGCCATCGCTGTAACTGGCCGCTGTCTCCAGGGCTGCCCTTCCCTGTGCTCTGCCGGCTCTCCGGGGATGACCCTCGGATGCAGCCAAGGGCGATCGCTTGACCCGGCCCTACTGCGAGGTCCTGCCCCGCAAAGTCAAGGAGTTGTCACAGGTTTCCTTTTCTCTGGCAGTTTTGGAATCGTCAGCGCTGTGTGGCGTCTGCTCCCTGTCTTTAATAGATTTAATAGAAAGCATCCAATTATTGCAAGACCTAATGCAGCCGCAACATTTACTTGTCTTTTGTGAGGAAGTAGATATCTGCATATCTGCTTTTATTTTTGTTATGAGGAGCTTTTTCAAAGGGTGTCTGTACCTAAGTTCTCACATACTGGCGCTTTGTGTTTTAGTGGCTGTGTTCCCATCAGCAGCATCACCAAGGATCCAGCAGTGTTATCACTGATTTCTGTGTGCAAAGTTCAGCTATCTGACTTGGAAAACCCTGCAGTTTGCATCTGTTACAGTATTTTTAAAAATGTTGATACTAGGGGGAACTTTTTTTGTAAATTTGAGATGTATTTTAACTGCAAGAAAGCTCTTTGAGGTGAAACTTTGGATCATTTTAGTATTTCTCCTAGTTTGTTATATAATGGGCCCTGATGGGATGTACCCGCACGTGCTAAGGGAGACAGCAGAGTCATTTCTAAGCCACACTGTCATCTTTTCTAAGTCATGGGGATCAGGAGAGGATAGCAAATGTCACTCCAATCTTCAAAAAGGGTAAGAAGGAGGACCTGGGTAACTATAGACCAGTGAGCCTCATCTCCATCCCAGAAAAGATGATGGAACAATTTATCCTAGATGCTGTCTCCAGCCACATCAAGGACAGGAGGGTCATTAGGGACAGTCAGCATGGCTTCACCAAAGGTTATGAGGGCATAACCAGGTGGATAGATGATGGCAGAGCGCTGGATGTGATCTGTCCTTACTTCAGTAAGGCATTTGACACGGTCTCCCACAGCATCCTCGCAGCCGAACTGAGGCAGTGCGGACTGGATGATTGGGTAACGAGATGGATTGTGAACTGGCCGCAGGATAGAAGCAAGAGAGTGATGGTCAATGGGACAGAGTCCAGTTGTAGGCCTGTATCTATTGGAGTTCCCTAAGGGTTGGTACTGGGACCAGTCCTATTCAATCTCTTCATTAACGATTTGAATGAGGGATTAGGATGCACTGTCAGCAAGTTTGCTGATGACACAAAGCTGGGTGGTGTCGCCAACACCCCTGCAGACTGTGCTGCCATTCAGTGAGATCTGGACAGGCTGGAGAGCTGGGCAGAGAGAAATTTAATGAAATATAACAAGGGTTATTATAGAGTTTTGCATCTGGGCAAGAACAACCACAGGTACCAGTATAGGCTGGGGACTGACCTGTTAGCAGTATATGAGAAAGGGACCTGGGGGTCCTGGTGGACAGCAGGATGACCATGAGCCAGCAGTGTGCTCGTGTCTCCAGAGAAGGAGACTCCAAAACCCCCATGGGCAACCTGTTCTGATGCTCCGTTACCCTCACTGGGAAGAAGTTCCTCCTGATATTTATATGGTGAGAAAAGGCTTTTCCATGGAAAGTGGACTTACCAATAGCTCCATGCTTGGACAAGCTCTAACTCTGGCTCTGCAGCAGTCCCTGCACATTCCTTTTCTAGCGTTTCAGGGAGACTTCAGAGCCCTCCTTTCCTGCTGATATCGGAATTTCTAAGTGCAGGTCGTCTGTCGTGTGTTGTGGCCGGGTCGCAGTTTAGACACACACGAGGCCCTGCGCCCGTTTTGTGCCGGCCGNATGTCTTTTGTTGTTTGGTTTTTTCCTGTAAAATACTTTTATTTAGGTATTTTACAAGCTTTGTTTGGTTTCCCATTTTATTACTGCCAAGTTCACTTCCAAATTAGTAAACCACTCTTCAGTATATTCAGTTGTTTGAGATACCTCCGACCTTGGTAATACTGTGATACTGTGATATTTGGTTCTGCCGATTGTAGTTTGTGTGTCTAATGTAAATGGAGATTACACTTTGTGATACTGAGCCCCTTGCAGCCATTTCATGGCCAGCAAACTATGAACGTGTAGTTCACAGGCAGACAGAAGCATTCATTTTCTTTTCTGAAACAAGGTGTTTGTGGCCAGCCTTGAACTGGAAGAGCCTAGAGCTGGAGTGGGACTGAATGAGGGCAAGCAGCCTGTAGTGAGTGGCATGGGGTGTCTGTGCACTACTTATTCTACTAATGAAAGCAGGGTGTTTCAGGTTTGGAACAGGCTTAGCTGCCTACTCAGCACTAGCAGAGGGAGTGTCTGTCTGTGAGAAACTAGAAATATCTTTAATCTCATTCCATTAGTTTCCAAGTCCCACTCTCCAGCAAAGCTCCCTCTAAAAAAGCAGCTGTCCCTGTTCTGTTGCACAAGGATGACAGACTAAAGGTAGCTCAGATTCTTTGGAGACAAAATGTATTTCTGGCTCCATACATGAAATAGATTACTCTTTTCATTTGAAGATGCTCAGAACACATTTTCCTTGTGTGGAAAAGTTCAGCCAGGATTTTGAAAGTTTGGCAAGGGAAATCTTTGAATAGAATCTGTTTTGGGCAATTCCTAAGAGGTGGTGGTGCACCCTGGCCACCTATCACTGGTTATCAAGTGATGCAGAGCTCTCTGCCTTTCTTTTCTTCATGAAATAAGGTTGTCAGGAGTTTTGACTGTACAGTGGTAGTACACTTTACTAATTTAGTTTTGTTTACAGAGCTACTTCAATTTGAAAAGCCTTTCAAAATAATTACATTGCACTGTTTTTCTGTTATTGGGGGAGGGCCTTTTGTTGATCTCTTCTAGAAGAAGGTGAAATCTCTTGTATTTAATAGATTTTTTTTCTTTCTTTGTGTTGTAGCATGCAGTGCAGCTATTTTCAGCATGCATCCTTGCCTTTCAAAGCAAACTTCAGGGAAGACATAATGCTTTAATGTAACTGAGGAAACACACAAAAGATGAAAGAAAATAATTTGTATCTAAGCTTATCCTGCAGTCTTCCTTCCCTTCCCCTTTTTTTCTTACTAGAGACACAGAGTGGGTTTACCGGTTTAAGTCCTTCTCAGGCATGAAGGGCGCTTTGTTGTTTAGGTAGTGCTGAGATACTCAAACTTCCTAAATGACATCTCAGAAGCTGAGTGCAGGGCTGGGAAGTTTCTTACCAGATATGTTTGCTGCCCCAAGTGTCCAGAAGTGGTCCTCAAAGTCTTTTCTTCACTTCAGGTTTGTTTTGTAATGGAGACAGCATTGAAGTCTCTCTGCAACGAACAGCACCAGCACCCTCACCAGGCTGAAGACTACCCTGGAAAGCAGGAGCAGAGCTGCAAGCTTCCAGGTATGTGCTAAAATAGGGATTGCTAACATTACATTTTGTTGTCGACATCTTTCTTCATTGCTCCAGGGAATTTCAGCATCTATTTTAAGTGTATTTGTAGATTATACTATTGTATAAAGAATGAATTAAATTAAAACACTTGAGGTGGCTTTTAAGTTAGTTCCCACTTGTTACAAGCGGTAGTTTGTCACAATTCGCTAATCTTACTGTTTATTTACGTGTAGTCTCGTTCTCTGGAGATGCTTAAAGCCCCCCTGGGTATGTTCCTGTGCAATTTTGTCTAGGTGATCCTGCTCTGGCAGGGGTATTGGACTAGATGATCCTTCAAGGACCCTTCCAATCCCTAATGTTCTGTGATTCTGTGAATGTTTTGGTATAAGACAACACAGAAATTCAAAAAAAGACACTAATTGAGAATAAAATCATCTGGCCAAACAAGTGCACAAATATTTTCGCTTTTTAACCTAGAATCACTAGATTTAGCCTTAAATGTCATCAGATGCACCTAAAGGTATGGAAACATTGTTCTTAGCAGAGGAATTGAACTACAAATGTGTTCTGATAGTGGTTTGTTGCTTATTTTTGCATGTCTTTGTGCTTTAGTCTTGACTTCCTCTACAATGCTTGCATGTATATGCATTTTTATATATGTGTGTTTTTGTTTTCTCATATATGTATGTATAATATGTATAATGGCTACTGATTTTCAATCAAATACAGTCCTGCACATCCATCCTAAAATTACACATAAATACTAAATCACAAAACATTAGGGATAGGAAGGCACCTTGAAAGATCACGCACTCCAATCTCCCTGCCACAGCAGGATCACCTAGATCAAATAACATATAATTGTTTCACTTTGCAAAATGCTTTTCATTCTACAAAGTAATTTACAGTCTGTTCACAGAACATGTTGGGTATTAGTATTATTACTACTGTTATTATACACTGACGATACAATGACTTAGATGTTCTCTATATTCAGAGAACAAATGATGTTTATAGTTTGTCTGTCAAGAAGGACAGTCACTAATTTTTTCTGGGACTTCTGGAGACCTTTCGCACAAGCAGCTGTGATGAATTAATAAATTCACTCCCCGTGCCTTGGGTAGGCACTATGGCTTAGAATCTGCAGAGCCAGTTAATGCTCCCACAGCACTGAACTTTGTCCAGTCAGGAGCCTGAACTCAGTGTGAGAGAGCTTTTAATGATTTATAGTGGCTACTTTAGGACTGTCAGACTGGTGGCACAAACCAGCCCAAAAC
This sequence comes from Rhinopomastus cyanomelas, assembly GCA_013400115.1. Classification (NCBI taxonomy): domain Eukaryota; kingdom Metazoa; phylum Chordata; class Aves; order Bucerotiformes; family Rhinopomastidae; genus Rhinopomastus; species Rhinopomastus cyanomelas. The sequence continues at coordinate 2,566,420 of VXBP01004733.1, forward strand.
CTGATACAGCAAGGAAAGTAGAAACATGCTGATTCCTGCCAGCATGAAAGGTCCACCTGTTGAATCATTGCTTAGGTGTTTTAATTTCTTTGCAAGAGTTGTCCTTTTTTTACTAGCCAAGCAACTTTACTGGAGAAATTCCATTGCAAATTTTATGTTTTGAGTTACTGTCAAGTGTACCTATTTTTTTTTTTTTTTTTCAGTAAAAACTCAATCTTAAGCAGTGCTCGGCAGAAGTCAGAATAAAATGCAAGCATTGAAACAAAATTGTAAGCTTCTCTATTTGGGGCAGGTTAGATAGCAAACTACTTCTAAACAATGTTTAAAACCTGCATGGTTATGTTCCGGTGTGACTTGGTCTAGGTGATCCTGTGGTGGCAGGGGGATTGGACTAGATGGTCTCTCAAGGTCCCTTCCAATCCCTAATGTACTGTGATACTATGAATGTTCTAACAGAACCTGTTAGAACTATACAACTTATCACTGTTGAAACCAATTTTCTAGCTCCGTCCTGTGACTACTGACCTCTCGGGACAAAGTTTGTGTAGGATGTTGCAGAAACCCAATAATAGGATTATCTGTCCAAGGGGAAAAGCTTGTGTCTTTCAGGGATGCAATAACATCACAAGTTAAGTTGTTTATAGTTCTGTTATGTGGTTTCATATCTTTGAGTATTCCTGAGGAGAATTGAACATGACACACATATCAGCATTTTCTCTTTCCTGTATTTTCTGAATATTTAGAAAGCTTGCTGGAGTATCTGAGATTCGTTATGTGATGCATTAGTATTTGTGTAAAATGTTGGAATTACTGTGCAAACTAACTGATAATACAACTTTTAAAATTATTAAGCTTATCAACAGTTCTTTTTAGTGAGAAAATTACAGCGATAGTAGATACATTTCTTAAAGTTCTGAGTACATGAATGCTATGAAAATATTAATTGAATTTTTAGTGTTATTTTCAATAGGAATTTTTACTGCAGTGACAGGAAAAATAAGTGATTAATCAAAATTTAGATTTCATGTTTTTCAAGGTGTTTATCACAGAATCGCAGAGCATTAGGGATTGGAAGGGATCTCAAAAGATCATCTAGTCCCATCTCCCTGCCAGAGTAGAATCGCCTAGATAAGGTTGCACAGGAAAATATCCCAGTGGGTTTTAAACATCTCCACAGAAGGAGACTCCACAACTCCCCTGGGCAGCCTGTTCCAGTGCTCACCCTCTCTGTGAAGTTCCTTCTATTAATTTTTATGTGTACAGTGCAATTTATGCATTTATTAGTTACTTTTAGAATGAAAAATGTATATGCTTTTTTTTCATTTGATTGACTTTCCACATACAAGTTTTGCATAATAAAATATTCTTCACCTCTGCTTTGCAGAAGTTAGTCACCACATATGTCATTTCTTCAAAAGAAATGAATTCTTGTGCTGGGTAAAAAGAACACAAAAATTTATAAATTGAAAACTACATAATGTTTTAAAATGACTCAGTATGACATCCTTGCCATGCCATCTAGTGATTGCAGCACAAAGTACAGCAACTTAAATGTTTGATGCTGACTGTTTTAAGTAACTATGAAAGCTTGCATTAATGACCTTAAAATTAACAATACTAAAACCTCTTTTAACTACTCAGCACTGGTGAGGCCACACCTTGAATACTAGGTCCAATTTGGGCACCTCAGTACAAGGGAGACATTGAGTTGCTGGAGTGAGTCCAGAGAAGGGCAGTGAAGCTGGAGAAGGGCCTGGAGAATAAGTCATATGAGGAGAGCTGAGAGAGTTTGGGCTGTTTAGTTTGAGGAAGAGGAGGCTAAGAGGAGAACCCATCACTCTCTACATCTGAAAGGACATTGTAGAGACGTTGGTGCTGGTCTCATTTCACAGATAATTAGTGACAGAACCAGAGGGAAGGGCTTCAAGCTTCAACAGGGGAGCTTTAGATCAGACATCAGGAAAAAATTCTTCCGGGAGAGAGTGGTCAGGCACTGGACTGGGTTGCCCAGGGTGGTGGTTGAGTCCCCATCCCTGGATGAGTTTAAGTCGCTTAGACGTGGTGTTGGGGGATCTGGTTTAGGGGTAAACTTGTAGGGTTGCTGGTTGGACTTAATGATCCCAAGGGTCTTTTCCAACCTAAATTATTCTGTGATATACATTTTTTATTTGCATCCTATGGATGTGCTTCCATGCTTACAGAAATAACTACTATAGCTCTGTTTTTTATGAAGCTGACACTGCAAATCTTGTGAAACCTTTATCAGAGCTGTGCTCTGATGCCTTGCTAACTGCAAGGCTTTTGCCCTCTCAGGAACTGCTGTGTGCCATATAAAAACATTTTAAATGCTGCAGTTTATAAGCAGATGTGATGAAGAACAACAGTACTACATGGTGTAGTAGGGTTTGATACCTGTCTGCTGTTTTTTCTTCTGTTTATGTGAATTTCACAGTCCTATGAACTGAATTGCGAGTTACTTTCTCATATGCAGATCAGATATTGAATCAAGTGATAAAACTTTGTACTTACTCTCCCCATTCTTCCCACAGCAGGAATAAAAAAAGATATTGAAAAACTCTATGAAGCAGTGCCACAGCTTGTGAATGTGTTCAAAATTAAGGACAAAATAGGAGAAGGTAAATGTTTTATTTTAGCTTGCTTTGACTTAGTTTTCTTTTGCTATTTCTAACTTAAAAGGTATAACTGCAAGATCCCAATACACTCAGTTTAAGCCAAATGCCTTTTTAATTTACTTCTTGGTCTGTGTAGGAATTCTGTGTTGCTGAGCATAGATATGTGGTAATTAGGGACATTTTCAAGGTATTTTATTCAAAATCTGGAATACTAAAGACTTTCAAGATACCAGCATTCCAGTTGGAACAACTGGTAGATTCAATTAAGTCTTAATGTTCATTTCTTTCTCACTTTTACATGAGAAATCTATTTCTGTGCAGCTGTATTTTGGCATCTTTATCTCCCATTCCTCAAGTTCTCCTTGTTTCCATTCAAGCTGTGTGGGCAGAACTGGAGGACAAGATGGAAAGATTATAGCTGCTTTATTTTTTAAAAAAACACCGTTTTTTTTAGGACACACAGCATCAGTTTTTAGAAGACTTGTGTATACTTTGCCTTCAACAGGTGCTGTTACAGACACCTTCAATACATGTTAGGCGTGACTATGAATAGACTTCTTAGGTTGTTTTGAGTGAGATTTCAGCAACCCCCTGAAAAAGCCAACCAGGCTCCATTCACTGCAGCAATACACAGCAAAAAAGCAAAACATCCTCCTTCCCCCCCTGCAAAGAGTCCCAGAATGGCTTAGGTTGGAATGCACCTCAGAGATCATGTAGTTGCAACTTCCCTGCCATGGGCAGGGACACCTCTCACTAGACCAGGTTGCCCAGAGCCCCCTCCAACCTGGTCTTGAACAATTCCAGAGGTGGGGCATCCACAACCTCCTCAGTCTACCTGAATTTCTTCCTAAGATCTAATCTGAATTTAAGTAGTACATTTAAACAAAATCTCTGATCATATTCTAATATAGCACTTAGGAGCAAACACTGGGTTTAAAAAAAATAACCACTTGTTCTACAGCATTATGAGAAAATTACCTTTAACTTGAGGTTCCATTCTGGAGTAATTTTCATTCTATCAGTTCTCACCACTAAAAATACTGTCATAGGTCAGCTTTGTGACCCTGATTGCTATGATCAGTTCTACTTGATGTATGGGACTATGTATTTTTTTGGCACTGCAAGAATTTGCTGAGTTAGCTGGCATTTTGGTGTATGTTTGCATTTACAGCCTGTTGGAAGATGCAAACACAATACTTAAAATGTAATCAAAAGTCATTTGCACCGTTTATTCATATGGAAGAATGTTTCAGCTTGTCTAAATCATTAGTAAATTGAACTTCCCAAGAGGTATGGTAAGGTGTCCTTAACGTTGAAGTGGTTGTGTAATTTTATCAGATAGTCTGAATACTTCCTTTCTCAAATGAGTCTCTCATTTTCTTGCTATGCAGTAATGCTCTGTGCAAGCAAATAGTAAAGCTACATACCATGTGTGAAGTCTTACTATAGATAACGTAAGAGAAGTAAGAATCATAGAATCACAGAGCATTAGGGATTGGAAGGGACCTCGAAAGGTCATCTAGTCCAGTGCCCCCACCACAGCAGGATCACCTAGATCAAGTCTCATAGGAACATACCTGGGTGCATTATAAATGTCTCCAAAGTAGGAGACTCCACAACACCCTTTGACAAGCCCATTCCAGTGCTCTGTCACCCTCACTGTGAAGAAGTTCCTTCTCATACTGAATGTGGAACCTCCTGCGTTCCAGCCTACACCCTTGTCATATCATTGGATGACACTGAGAAGAGCCTGGCTCCATCCTCCTGACACCCACCCTTCACCTATTGATCAACATTAATGAGGTCACCCCTCATTCTGCTGTTTTCCAAGCTAAAGAGACCCAGCTCTCAGCCTTTCATCATCTTTGTGGCTTTGTGCTGGACTCTCTCCAGCAGTTCTGTATCCTTGAACTGAGAGGCCCAGAACTGGACACAGTATTGCAGCAACTTCCTAAGTGCTCTGAATAGTAGTGGCAGAGCTTTCCAGATTAGCATTATATAGCCTACTTACATTGTAGGGAGAGAAGAGTTAGGTGTCAGATGAAAGTAAGCTGCGTAAACAAGAAAACAAATCAAAGACGGGAAATTTACATTCAAAGCTCTGTGTCCCAGGCAAGTTAGACGGTGTTACATTTGCATTTTTACTGACATAAAAAACTTGTATACAAGATCACTGAATTTGGTAGGAGAAAAAAAGGAACTGTGTTTTTTATCTTCTAGAATCTGCTTTTGATGTAGTATCACCTATACTGCAGGATTATGAAGAGTTAGGTCACTTCTGTAAAAATGTGAACTGGCCCAATTAAAGAAGCTGAAGAGTTTTTCTCCCTTCTTTACAGGTACTTTTAGTTCTGTTTACTTGGCCACAGCACAACTACAAACAGGACACGAGGAAAAAATGGCTCTGAAGCACTTGATTCCAACCAGCCATCCTCTGCGAATTGCTGCCGAACTTCAGTGCCTCACAGTAGCAGGGTAAGTAAATGAACAAAGCTATGACTAAAATGTTGAGCAGTCTCACTGTTCTGTATTAACTTATTTTAACTTTTGACACTTAACTTGTTCTTTAGTGGCAGAAGTCTGTATTATTTTTATCAAGACCAAATAAGACATAGACTGTCTTACCTTTAACAAATGCCCTTTGCTGCAAGTCTCGGTTTGTGGGTGATGCTTTGTTTTACGTCTGAGAAGCTGTATGATGTGTCTCTGTGATAATAAAATTTCCAGTTCTGGAAAAACTAATAAAAATAATTTTTATTTGTTATCACTAGATAACAAATAATAGTTGAATTGTTTAATAATAGTTAAAGCAGTTACAATCAGATAATGAGGTTTTTTAGGAATGAATACTTGTTGCCAAAATGTACTGAAAAGGACCTTCTTAAAATGTGAGGTGGTACCTAAAATGTAAGTACAGTGGTAACAACAAACCAGAGCCCCACATATAACCTATGGAGCTCTGATTGTGAATCGCAGCATTCAAATGGAACATAGCAATGAAAGGCAACAGCATAACTATGCTAATAAATAAGACTCCTGTCAAAATATTATCTGTATCTATAAATCTATAATATATATAAAAATCTGTAAATCAGTATCTATAAATTAGATGATAAAAGTCTGACTGAAGGTGTTAAGAAATTAAATAAACTCCTATCATATGGTCTTTATTCCATGGCATTTCTTTTCTTCTAGGGGACAAGATAACGTTATGGGAGTTAAATATTGCTTTAGGAAAAATGATCATGTGGTTATTGTTATGCCATATCTGGAACATGAATCTTTCTTGGTGAGTCCCATGCTTTTTATATGTAGTAAAACTTTGTAATTAAATGCAGTTGCGTAATTACAGTTTCCAAACAATCTTTCAGGACATTTTGCACTTGCTTTCCTTTGAAGAAGTGAGAGAATACATGTTTAATCTCTTTAAGGCGTTGAGGCGTATTCATCACTTCGGTATTGTTCACCGTGATGTCAAGCCTAGTAACTTCCTCTACAACAGGCAGCGCAAAGAGTAAGTCTGTCTCGATGGCCATATCGTGATCACAGTTGGGGATGTGTGCTTTCACAGAATCACAAAACATTAGGGATCGGAAAGGACCTCCAGAAATCATCTAGTCCAATCCCCCTGCCGCAGCAGGACCACCTAGACCAAGTTGCGCAGGAACATATCCGGGAAGGTTTTAAATGCTTCGGCAGAACAGAATCAACTACACTTTTAGGTATTTTTCTTTCCTCCTGCACAATGTGTACTTCATTAATAAAGCTCAAAAATACGTATTTTTTTATTTGTAAAACTTCTCTCTTTACAGATTTGAGGAGGGAAGGAATTTGTTTTTCGTACTTAGGTAGTATCTGCCTCAGAGAGTGACAAGTACCTGAAAAAAATCTCCCAAGGTTTTAGTATTGAGAAAAAGTAGTGCATTTGTAGGAGAAAGGGACTGGGGGTCCTGGTGGGCAGCACGTCGGCCATGAGCCAGCAATGTGCCCTTGTGGCCAAGAAGGCAAATGGCATCCTGGGGTGGATCAGAAGGGGAACAGTTATTGTATCAGGAGAGGTTCTCCTCCCCCTCTACTCTGTCCTGGTGAGACCACATCTGGAATATGCAAGTTCTGGGCCCCTCAGTTAAAGAAGGACATGGAACTGCTGGAGAGAGTCCAGCGCAGAGCCACAAAGATAATGAAGGGAGTGGAACGTCTCCCTGATGAGGAAAGGCTGAGGGAGCTGGGTCTCTAACTTGGAGAAAAGGAGACTGAAGCGTGACATCATTAATATTGATAAATATGTGAAGGGTGGGTGTCAGGAGGATGGAGCCAGGCTCTGCTCAGTGTCATCCAAGGGGCAGTGGGTGTGAGCGGGAACATAGGAGGTTCCGTATAAATAGGAGAAGGAACTTGTTCATGCTGAGGTTGACAGCACTGGAAGGGGCTGCCCACACAGGTTGTGAAGTCTCCTTCTCTGGAGACTTTTAAAACCCACCTGGATATGTTCCTGTGCAACTTCATCTAGTTCATCTTTCAGGGTCCTTTTTAATCCCTAATGTTCTGTGACTCTGTGATTTGTATGTAAGTTAGGGGAATAAAATCAGTTAGGTTCCTGTTTAGTTTTTAAATAAGAAAGCTAACAGCCATTATTGCCTGAAGTTTTAAAACCCAGAAGGGAGTTTCTTGGAATAGTTTTTTACCACTATTGGAGAAGGTATGCATTTGAAAAGATTGTGGGACAAGAAACAATGAAGTAAGATGGGTACAGAGAATGAGGGGGATAAGTAAAGTAGAAAAAGAGGAGAACGAGGAAAATAAAAGTGAGGGTGACTATAGTACAGAGAAGCAGCACATTGAATAAAATGTGAAAGAAAGATACGTAAGCGAGTCAGGAACAGTAAATTGAACTGATTGGTGGATGCTTTGCGACTCTTAATTCTAAAAGTGTCTTTCAGGTATGCCTTGGTAGATTTTGGCTTGGCACAAGGAACCCCTGATACAAAAATTGACCTTCTCAAAGCTGCTCATTCTGAAGACCAGCAGGTAAGTTGCTTACAAAAGGATTGCACATAGCTTTGGACATGAACAGATAGCTCAACAGTCAGCCTCAAAAGCAGCTGTAGACAGGAGGAGAAGGAAAGGTTCCGAGTGTTAATTTTCATTAGTGCTGCAGGTTCCTCTGCCGCTTCCGCCAGCAGAGGGCGGTCCAAGACCTGAGCAGGGGCCCTGAAGAGGTGCAGTCATCGCTGTCACCTCCGAGCGGCCAAACCACACCTCACCCTGCTGGCATCGTTCAGACTCTATTAAGAGATCTCATAAGTTACTACTTAGACGGCTATAAGCTTTTTTAAAAGTGATATGCACCACAGAAGTCCTCCCCAAGCCAATCATTACTAATCTTCAGTTAGTTACATAACAAATGCAGGACAGTCTCTGCGCAGATTGTTTTGGGGCGTTTCTGAGGTGTGATAAGTTTTGTAAACGTGTTTGCTGCTCTGTCTAGACCATGTTTCCTTCATCCACAGTAAGGTGATGCTCAAAAATTACTTACCATGCAGCTGGTCTTGTTTTGTGTACTTCACACTTGTTTTTTCAAGCGTCCATATCCAGCTGTGTGCTAGATATGATTCTCATTGCTCTTTCTGTTGCTGTTGTAGGCAGCTTCTACACACCGTTCCGTCCAACGCTCTGTCTTTGGAGAGAGGAATTTCAATGTCTATAGTTCCACATTCCAGGACAACTCAAGTACAAAAGTAAGAAGCATAACTCATCTGTAAAAGCAATCAGTTACATATTTGAAAAGTTATAGAACTTCGTGTTCTGGACACTACTCCAGGAAGCTGTGAAACGAAAAGTTTTTGAGTGGATTATTAAATGTGTCTTTGCTGAAAGGCTTTAAGAATTTTTCATTTCTGTTTCAATCCATCTTGCAGCTTTTAAAGAACTAGACATGTCGCTATCTCTGTAGCACGTACCTGTGCAACTAAGATACATTTGTGAAGGCTGGGTTTCACAGAACATTAGGGATTCGAAGGGACCTCGAAGGATCATCAGTTTTGTTTGTTCTGCAGTTGAAACTGGAAAGAAAGCATGTAATAAATATATTCTGTACTTTTTTTAGTTACTATTTAATACAGTCAAAGGGGAAACCTCAACTAAATGTAAGAGCTTCTCCAACAGTGGTTATCTTTCTGCAGAATTAGAGTTAATGCCTGTGTGTGGCTGTGATATTTCATACACACTTTTTAAAATCCTTATGTTGAACCAAAGTAATTCTTAAAGCTTTATACTGACTTAAAAATACTTGTCTGACAGCATAAGAACATCTGATGTACATAGTTTTCTAATAAACACTGAAAACTGTTTTTTGAAAAGAGTCAAAATCAGGGTATTTAGAAAGCTCTGGCATCTCTTGTATAAATGTTATGGTATCGTTGGAAAGGTTTGCTGTCTTCTGGAACAGGCTGCCCAGGGAGGTTGTGGAGTCTCCTTCTCTGGAGACATTTAAAACCCACCTGGATATGTTCCTGTGTGACTTGATCTAGGTGATCCTGCTGTGGTGGGGGGACTGGACTAGATGATCTTTTAAGGTCACATCCCTAAAGTTCTGTGATTCTGTTCTAAAATTCCTTCTTTTTGTTCTTGAACACCTGTTCAGTCTTAGTATCTTAGAAACTGACTTGTCTGTATGTAAAAACTTAAATATTTCACCTTCTCTAAAATATCTGCATTGCAGCTCTTAAAACAATCAAAGCTGATAGATGTTTCATCAAAGAAGTTAGTAACAAAAAAGAAGATTATTTCTACCAAAACAGTGAGCAATGGGACAGCCAGGAAAGCTGCCAGTGGTTGTCTCTCAAACCTGATCTGTGACTGTTACGCAACGGATAGAGTTTGCAGTGTTTGCCTTTCAAGGTAATTTGCTGTGAAAAAGTTGTTAAATTGTCTCCTAAGCTGTCAAGCAAGGTCAGAAACTTCGATTTACTGGACAGCTGATTTAGTAGGGGAACGATAGCATTTGATTTGTGCAACCCATAAAACACTGAATATGCTCATTTGAGACAAGAAGTACATGGAATTCATTGAGTAATTGGTTCGTTGCTCCCTGCAGCACAAGAGATTCACTGCTAATGATTTTTTTTTAATTGTATTTAATTATCCATCTACATGTGTTGTAGATAATTGCTTCAGTTAAGTACCACACTTAGAGAAGACAATACATCAGTCTGTCATTAGTAGTCTGGATTCTGGAAATCATGAAATGTAGAACAAAAGGGAAACACAACTGGTTTGTATTTGCTTATTTAAAGAGTAACATCTAATTTTAATAATAGACAGCTTAGAGAATCTTAATAACTCACTTTAACTCCATCCTGTGCAGTTAGTTTTGGTTATGAACTGCTGTTGCTTTTTATCCACACATTAAGGAACACAATGCAGATAATTCTGCTTACTAGGCAGTCAGGAAACTCTGGGGTCCCTCCCTTCCCAGACTGTCAAAATACGATGTTATAAACTTCATTTCAGAACTAAGAAACATGAGGCCTTTATGAGACTCAGAAGAGAAGCAGCCCATTGAAAAAAGGCCCTTTAAGCCATACAAGAAAGCTCTGGAATGTGCTTTTGGTTTGGTTTTTTAATTTAGATAGTTATAATCTCACACCTTGCGTTAATCTAACAAAAAGCAAACACTTTGACAATCACCATTGACAGTGCATCTTATTTTACTGTGGACTACAACAAAACCAGAGCATTCACCACATTCAAAATCCAGTGCATTTTGGCCTTTGAAAACTTCCAAGTTTTCTATGAAAACAAGCCAAGCCTTTAGCAAAAATCATACTGCTATCCAATGAAACTAAAAAGTGTCACTGTGAAATACACAATAAGTATTTCTATGATTTCTATGATAATATGATATAATTTCTTATGCTAGATAATGTACAGTATTATAACATTGATAATAAAATAGAGTAGATAATAGAAGGCTTTTTTATGTTCTTGCATGATTTCTTTTCCATGTCATCTAATGATAGAACAAGGGGCAGTGGGTGTGAGCTGGAACACAGGAGGTTCCATAGGAATATGATAAGGAACTTCTTCACTGTGAGGGTGATAGAGCCCTGGAAGGGGCTGCCCTGGGAGGTTGTGGAATCTCCTTCTCTGGAGATGTTTAAAACCTGCCCAGACATGTTCCTGTGTGACTTGATCTAGGTGATCCTGCTGTGGCAGGGGGTTGGACTAGATCTGTCAAGGTCCCTTCCAATCCATGATGTTTTGTGATTCTCTAAAACTTGAATAATGTAGGGTTAGGCACTTTACACAAGTATATTGTAAAAAGAATATTAAGCATTATTGTAACTAGAACATATTTATCAACTGTTCTAATCTAAACACGTTTGTCTCATGTTAAAAGGTGCCAACAAGTTGCTCCCAGGGCAGGAACACCTGGATTCAGAGCACCAGAAGTATTAACAAAGTGCCCAACTCAGACTACAGGTACTGCACAAGAAGCACGATGCCTCAGATTGTATGAATGTTCTAACAGTGGTAGTGTAATTCTAAAAGTACTAATTTACAGGCGCTGTGAAGGTGATACCAAATTTTTCTACTGTAAGTGATATCGAATGTTTAACATGGGGGGGTGGGTTTTTTTGTTTTAATAAAATACTAAAAATCGGGTTTTGCAGCTGAAGTTAACCCAGTACATTTTTTTCCCCAAAGTCCTGTGTTAATGGGGTTTCTAATTCCAATATACAAACTAATTACTGGTTTGTTTTTTTTTCAATATAAGAGAAGTAGTAAACTGCTCTTCTCAGTGTCATCTAATGATAGGACATGGGGCAGTGGGTGTGAGCTGGAACACAGGAGGTTCCACATCAACCTGAGAAGGAACTTCTTTATGGTGAGGGTGACAGAGCACTGGAAGGAGTAGCTCAGGGGGGTTGTGGGGTCTCCTTCTCTGGAAATGTTTAAAACCCACCTGGATGTGTTCCCTGTGTTACTAGGTCTAGGTGATCCTGCTGTGGCAGGGGGATTGGACTAGATGATTCTATGATCTTTCAAAGTCCCTTCCAATCCCAATGTTCTGTGATTTCCCAATTGTTAATTTTTCCTCTGTAAAATTTGAGAATCATTCAAACTCTCTCCTTACCGCCCCTCAAAACATTCACCTTCATGAGCCAAAAAATGATGGCAGACCAGTGTTCTCATCACTTTTAGTATTAAAGTATCCGTCATACTTTGGCATCTGTCCCCAGTGTACTCCTTGTACTCTCAATTTTTTTTATTTATGATCCTTATAGAAACGTTTTCTTTACATGAAGCAAACTTAAGTACCACGACTACCTGCTTTTTCATCTCCCTGGGTAAAACAACTTGAAACACTGGTACATTTGAAGTTTAGCAAGTGACTAGAATTACTCATGCTTGAACGCTCTCTCCTACATGGAAGCAGGAAATTATTCTTCCATCTAATTATAGTAATTACTACTGTTTGCCAAAGTGTTCTTTGTGTGACACAAGTCAGTCTGTCTTACGGAAATTAACTTTTTCTGATAGAAACTCCAGGTCATAATTTCTTCTTAAAGAAAGTTGGGATTAGGTTTGTGATAAAACCATGAGTGATTGCTAACTTTTATTTATAATAAACTTTCCTTTACAGCAATTGACATGTGGTCTGCAGGAATTGTATTTCTTTCTCTGCTCAGTGGACGGTATCCATTTTACAAAGCAAGCGATGATCTAACTGCTTTGGCACAAATCATGACAGTTCGTGGATCCAGAGAAACCATTCAGGCTGCTAAAACTTTTGGTATGCAAACCTTAATTATTGGGAAGATGTATGCTTGGTCTCCTACTGAATGCTGTGACCTACAATGTAGAATTAGTTTTATTTCTTTTAAATAAGTGGATTTTAAAGTTTGGGAGTAATTTCAGAGGTAAATTGAACTTATTTTTCATTTAAAACATTGGAATACTAGTCTATTTAAGAAAGTCTCTTAGTTTTCTATCTTTCATATGAGGTATATGTGGTAGTTCATGCATTGGTTCCCCTACCTGTCTACTATATTTCACTAAGTCTGGGCTACTTCAGGTGCAATGTGACAACAAGATGTTTTCAACTGACTGACCTGTTGCAGAGCAGTATAGCAGAAAGGGTTCTGGGGGTCCTAGTGGACAGCAGGATGACCATGAGCCAGCAATGGGCCTTGGTGGCCAAGGAGGCCAGTGGTATCCTGGGATGGATCAGAATAGGGGTGGTCAGGAGAGGTTCTCCTCCCCTCTACTCTGCCCTGGTGAAACCTGATCTGGAATATTGTGCCCAGTTCTGGGCCCCTCAGTTTAAGAAAGGCACAGAGCTGCTGGAGAGAGTCCAGCACAGAGCCACAAAGATGATTAAGGGAGTGGAACACCTCCTTGATGAGGAAAGGCTGAGGGAGCTGGGTCTCTTTAGCTTGGAGAAAAGGAGACTGAGGGGTGACCCCATTAATGTTTATAAATATGTGAAGGGTGGGTGTCAGGAGGATGGAGCCAGGCTCTGCTTGGTGTCATCTAATGATAGGACAAGGGGCAATGGGTGTGAGTTGGAACATAGAAGGTTCCACATCAATATGAGAAGGACCTTCTTCACTGTGAGGGTGACAGGGCACTGGATCAAGCTACCCAGGGTTGGGGGGCTGTGGAGTCTCCTTCTCTGGAGATTTTTAAAACCCACCTGGACATGTTCCTGTGCAGCTTGATCTAGGTGATCCAGCTGTGGCGAGGGGATTGGACTGGATGATCCTTCAATGTCCTTCCCGATCCCTAATGTTCTATGATTCTGTGATTCAGTTAGAATTCTTGAGGCAGTATTTCTGTTGCTACACAACTTGCCCTGGAGGCTTAAAGCAAGATGACTTAATATTTAGATGATGTAAACCCTGCCTGTTTTCTTCCATTCAAGAGGAGCCAGTAGAAAAACCCACAAAAGCAAACTCAACAGATGGACTCCTTAGGAGAAAACATCACCACCCCTCCCACAAAAAAACTGTAAATAACATTAATAATGTAAATAGTTATTTGCAGACCGAATGCTGTAGCACTTCCACTCAGTGTGTGGGGTGAGTGACAGTCTGTCACTACATAACATTGCAAACTAACCCGAACAGTTTCTGAGCAGAACTGAGACTGCAATCCTTGTGACTTGCTGGGGCTATTCCTGTGAAACATGTCTGGTTTGGAAAAGTTGGGGGTTTGATGTTTATTTTGGAATATTTGTTGTTTGGTTTGTTTTCTTTTAAATGCAATTCCACTCCAAGACATAAAGTTTCTCTGAAAGAAACTTAGAAGTTGGACTTGTATGGAAAGCCTAACAATATGGTGCTTACTGTGATTTTTTTAATAGGTAAATCAGTTGTGTGTACCCAAGTTGTTCCAGCACAAAATTTAAGAACCCTCTGTGAGAAGCTGAGAGGAACAAGTACCGACTGTGAGAAAACACAGGGTGAAGTGCCCAGCAATACTGTGAATGACTCAGCTCTGCCTGTTGCAGCAGACAAACTGTGTGTTCCTGAGACACTTGAAAAACACCACCTGAAGAGCTTTCAGGAAGTTGACAGTGCTTTGGAAATGAAAGCAACAGACATGAAAGGATGGGATCAGGTTCCTGATGAAGCATACGACCTCCTTGATAAGCTGCTAGACTTAAACCCTGCAACCAGAATAACTGCAAAGGAGGCTTTGCTGCATCCTTTTTTTAAAGGCTTGCGACTCTGAGAAAGTAATTTATTCTGTTATTGCTTTCACATGTCTTGTGTGGAAGTGAGATACTGAGGTAGCTTTACCTTGCTGCCTGCAACGTGTCCACTCACTGAGATGCCATCACACTGTGCATAGAACTACTGAAATTCTGTCCTATACAGTTTGAACTGCAAACGTCAGTTTACTCTAAGAAACACTTGCAGATGTAAAAATTACATAAACATCACTAAGACACTTCTGAGGGGGTTTTGCTGTGCGTGCCTGTTCTGAGAAAGTTAACTTTGATCAGAAAGTACAAAGAAAAAAGGAGTCTCACCAGCTGTGTGCGCAAGTCTCAAGATATTCCTTTAAAATTTACAAATTCGCCTTAAGGTGTGACTGAAAGAAGAAAGTACTTGAGAGACTTTTTTTCCATCTTGCATATCTCTGCTTTGTTCCTGATGGCTACATGGCAGACTGAAAAAGGAACGAAACGTGTTGATTTTGCGCAGGCTATTTCCAGAGAGCTCTATTACTTTGGAAGTGCTGCTGGAAGAAGGGCCAGGTGCTGGAGGTTAAATCATCAAAAGAAAAGCACAACATTTTTGTTCCTGCCTGAGCTTTCCTACTTGGGCAACGGTAATAAATGCAGCTACTCATTTTGCATAGCCTGTGTTCACTCAGTGCCACGGGTAATTCAACATTCAACAATTACTGCCTTCAGAACGTCTCATGTGTCATGCATAAGTTTGATTCCCATTATGAAAACTGATGTTTTAAAAGACTATCTGTTAAATAAAGGGTTTGTTTTTATGACTTCAGAAGATTGTCTAGAGCTGGTTTTATAAGAGTTACCAGGTAAGGTTTTCCCATCGGCTGTTTCTGTTCAGGAAGAATTACATGTGTTTGTTTCCTGCATAAATTCCTTAGTGATAGAAAACACTTTCAGATAGCTCTAGTGTGGAGTCTCCTTCTCTGGAGACGTTTAAAACGTGTCTGGATATGTTCCTGTGTGACTCGGTCTAGGTGGTCCTACTTTAGCAGGGGGATTGGACTAGATGATCTTTCGAGGTCCCTACCAATCCCTAACATTCTGTGCTTCTGTGACTGTTGTAGAGGAAGTATCTTAATTATCAAGGAAGTCTTACCACAGTAAAAATCTAGCTATTGTCTGATTCTAAGTAGGGAAAAACAACGTTAAGTAACCTTTAACCCCAGACATTGCCTATGCAAAGTAAACATCATAATGCTGGAGACTGAAATTATGCATGGTTTTTGAAATGCTAAAGGGGCTGTTGCTCTAAGAGATTACAAACCCTTCTGAGAAAAGATTGCTGCTTTGATAACTTTTGTACAAACCTTTTCATACGAGCTGGTGTTTGTGATAGTGCAAAGGTCCTGACCATGGCCAGGACTGAATAGGTAACATTGCTGTTGCTGGCATCAGCTGTTAGAGAAAAATATTTGCAGATGTCAGAATATCAACTGTAGAAAATCTTGAAACCCAGAAGACCCAGCTCTTAGTAATTTCTGCTGTTTATATAATTTCAACACAGCACATCACTGAGAAATTATTTATCTAAAGGAACCGTGGCCAAATTTGGCAGGCAGTGATGTCTGCCAGCATCTGCAGATGTGTTGTTTCCTCCTACGTTAACTCATGCTGTCTATGTTCTTACGAGAGCTCAGGCTGACAACAAGCAAAACTATGTCAGTTATCTCTTGTGACCTTTCTAAATGCCTTCAGCTTTTTGAGCTTTCCTGCTAGCCACAGCATGGAACAGTTCCTCGCAGGAGGCACTACAACAATTAACTGTTGCATAAGTTGAAAATAGACAAAGAAGGGGAAATCACTGCTAAGGGTGTTTTTACTAAAACAGTATGGGTAAATTAAATTCAGTAAGGAGTGATTCTAAGCTTAGTAGATTCCCTAACACACTGGAAGAATGCATTTTTATTCCTTATTTCAGATAGTTGCTTACTTAAAACCCATGGAGATCTTTGTTTTCCAGGGAAAGAGTAACATGAAAGAAACCAAAACAGGCAGCAAAAAGCAGTATGGACTTGGAAATATGAGGAGCAACTAATACCTAGAAAGCTGAGGACATAATGCTGGGAGTAAATCTAAATGACTGTATACCTAAGGTAGGGAAGACTAGCTTATCATCAGTGCTGAGACAGTCCAGGTGAGGAGATTGTGGAATGTGTAAAGTCTGTGATATTATTCCTAGTTGTAAATCCTAACTAGGAATCAAGAAGGTACTTTTACTAGATGGTGCCTGAGGAAACACCTGCAGAACAGCAGCAAAGCTTAGGGATTGGACTAGGTGATCTTTGAAGGTCCCTTCCAATCCCTGATGTTCTGTGATGCTGTGTAATACTGACAAAAAGGGATAAAGTAAATTCTAAGTTTTATTGAGTTTGCAGCCATGTCGCTTTGAGATTAGGCTAAAATGTTTCTTCAAAGCAAAATACCACATGGACTTGAGATATTTTACTTGAGAATATTCAGTATTCTTATATGATGTATCTGCCATATCAAGAGTTAACACAGTTGCTGCTCCCCAAAAAGTAGAAGCATTATGGATCCAATACACAGCCTAGACTTCCTGTGCAGGTGCAGAAGGCTTCTCTGGATCCTTGAATGGCCTCTTGAGGCCACCAGGTGTGACGGAATCCTAAAGTGTTTCTGTAACCGCCCAAACATGCAGCCAGGTTCCTACGGTTAGGAGCATAGCTGTCAATGGAGATTCCTAAAGCACACAGGGAATGTTTGCACTACTGTAGCCACCACATGCTCACATCAAACTCCTGTTGTACTTTCTCCACAAAACAGAATGTGTACCCACTCAGTGGCAAGGGTCCAGACAGTCCTCTCTTGAGTCCTTCTGCTTCTCTACTGTTCATACACTTGTTTCAAAGATCTGTTTCCTCACAAAACACTTCTCTTGGATCTGGCAGTGTAGGTAAGACGTTCTAGACTTCTCTGTAGCCTTTAGTTCTTCTTGTCCATTGTCTTACCCGATTGAAATTAGTATTCCCCAAATGAAAGATGAAACCTAACTTCAGATCTCTACTGTTTGTCAGTGAACCTGTCTTAGACCACACAAAAGTGCTGGTGAGACATTAACATTGAACCCTGAGGACACAAAATACTACAGCCAGCCACTTTCTTGCTTCTCTAAACAAATCAGTATCTTTTTCCTTCACCACATCTGCATTCAGCTAAAATATTCAGGCTGCCTTAGCTACTCACAGGTCTCCTTCCATATCCTAGAAGTGAGAGGACTACAATAGCTGACTTACTGCAAGAAGGTACAAGGCTCAGATTGGGAATCTTGATGTTCCTCGAGAAGCTTTTGTCTTGATGGAGTTGGCTAGGCTAGTTTACTGTGGACAAATCACCACAGCACAGAACCATCCTCCACACAGTTATAGCCAGACAGCTATTGCCCGCTGGGATCCTTCACATATGCAATCCGGCATGTGTTTTCCATTGCAGGGCTGCTTGCAACGAGCTCTGTAACTGGAGGCACATTCACTGCAGTTGCTTCACAAAAAACAATATGTCACTGGAATTTATAGGTTTTTACTCAAGTTGTCTTTGTAAGAATTGCAATCTTCTGGAATATTCAGTTAAGCCCTTCAGGAAGGTGAGAGGTTCAAGTTACCTCCTAATAGCTGTGGTTTTAATTAGCTAACATTCAATGATTCTATGAATTTGACGCATTATAATTTAGATATGGTAAATCTCTTAACAGACAGCAAAACAAGGACTGCAGGATGTCTGTAAATTATTTTGGACATAGATGCAAATATGCCTGACCAGCAGTGCTCCAGAACAGCATTCCCTGGCTTGCTTTCAGATTTTCTAAACTAAGACTTAATCTAGGGCTTGTTCTTGAAACATTCCCATCATCACTTACCAATTCCATAGACTACATAAAACTGATTAGTAAAATGTACTGTTTCTTGTCATTTGGAAGCCAAATGAACCGGGTAGGACATTACTGTATGCTTCAGCTGACTGCTGCTTCACCACACAGTTCCTGCTCCCATAGTACCTTTAGGACTACATGCAGAGTCACAGAATTGTCGAGGCTGGAAAAGACCTTGAAGATCATCAAGTCCAACCCATGACTTAATGTCACCACAATCACCTAGGCCATGGCACTAAATGCCACATCCAGTCTCTTCTTAAACACCTCCAGGCATGGAGACTCCACCACTGCCCTGGGCAGTCCATTCCAATCACCCTTTCCACAAAGTGCTGCCTAGTATCCAGCCTAAACCTGCCCTGCCACAGCTTCAGGCCCTGCCCTCTCATTCTGTCATTAGCTGCCTGGGAGTAGAGCCTGACCCCCACCTGACTACAGCCTCCCTTCATGTAGTTAGAGAGAGCTATAAGGTCCCCTGAGCCTCCTCCAGGCTAAACAGACCCAGCTCCCTCAGCCTCTCCTCCTAAAACTTCCCCCCTAGTCCCTTCCCCAGCCTCATTGCTCTCCCCTGGACCTGCTCCAGCACCTCAACATCTTTCTTGAAGCAAGGGACTGAGAGCTGCTCCCAGTACTCGAGGCGAGGCTTCCCCAATGCCCAGTACAGGGGGAGAATTACAGTGGAGGGTGCACCCATCCAAGCCATAGGCTGCCAGCTTTTCCAGGAGGATGCTGTCAAATACTGTGTCAAAAGTTTGCTCAAGTCTAGGCAGATCACATCCACAGCCTTCCCCTCATCCACTTAGTGGGTCACCCAGTCACATCACACACCTTGCTGGTTTTAACCCTGTTGCATTTGTGTGTCAGGGCCGTGAAATGCTGAAACACATTGCAGTTGTAGCTAAAATTGACTGACTTATAGATGTTTTAAGTGCCTCAGTACATGCTAAGCCTCAACATTTAAACCTGAAAATTAGATTTACCACACAGGCTTAATATATTAACACTACTCAACCCCTATTGCTAGTATCAAGCCTAAGTGAACTGCTAATTTGCAGGGTCCAAATAAGTCTCAGAACATCCAGGGGAGAAGTTCAGTTCTGTGATGCAACCAAGTGCATGTTGTTTGGGTTAATCCCACTCAGCCTATTCTGTATCTTCCAGCACAAGAAATTTAGCGGGGCCTGCTGCCTCCCTGATGCCATAAGGCCCTACACAGTATATGAGCAGCAACCCTCCTTTCTCTTCCAACTAATCTTGCCCAGTTTATAAAAGTGACAAACAAGAGGGTGATAAACGACTTAAAGATATGCAGCCTGTTTATCAGAGGAACAGAGTTGGATAGAGCAGCAAAGCATTTTTCCCTTGTCAAAACAGATGAACTGAAAGATGGATGCTACCTTTAAACAGTAAATTCCAGTTCCCATCAAACAAGCTGTTATGAGTCAGTAACATCCCCCTACTCAGATGGAGGAAATCTTCTATTGGTCTGTTAAATGAAACATCCGGGGTTTTTTTGTTAAACCTTGGCTCAGAATTAAGTCTTTTAGTAAAAAGGTGTTTCCCTCCCTACCTCTTTGTCTGACTTCTACATTCTCCTTCCCAAAAGTAAGTTTAGCTAATTAATATCCTGTAATTAAGTTTATTGAACCTAAGCACAGCAGGGATCTTCAGTAACTCTTTGAAATTTCTGGTGACCAGAGTCCGAACAGGCCTCCGAGCTCAGTTCCTTCAGCTGGGTAGAAGAAAGCAATAGTTTCTGCTGGAAGAACAGAACTCAACAAAAAGGCTTCAGCAGACTGATGCTATTTTGCCAGTAGCTTTTCATGTATCACATCAGTGTCAGGGCAAGAATGTAATTTCCTCTACAGCTCTTCTCTAAGAGTTTTCTTTGATCCTGCTACCATGAAAGCTAGGCCAAGGGATATTTTAATTCAGAAGTTTAATATAGAATAATATATAGAATAGATGTACACGGCTAATAATCTGGATGAGTACAGAACAGGCAAAAAGCAGAAGATAGATGAGAAACACACAGGAGGAGCAGAACAAAGTGAAACTGGAATGGAAATTAATCCAAAAGGAAGAAATTAATACTTTGGAGGAGGAAAAGGAAGAAGCCTACTGCACATTTTCAGAGTCAGGTCACTCAGATAATTGTGTGAATACTGGTCATCTAATGATAGGACAAGGGGCAATGGGTTTAAGCTGGAACATAGGAGGTTGCACATCAATATGAGGAGGAACTTCATCCCAGTGAGGGTGACAGAGCACTGCAAGGGACTGCCCAGGGTGGGTTGTAGAGTCTCCTTCTCTAGAGACGTTTAAAACCTGCCTGGACATGTTCCTGTGCGACTTGGTCTAGGTGATCCTGCTGTGGCAGAGGGATAGGACTAGATGATATTTTGAGGTCCCTTCAAATCCTTAATGTTCTGTGACCCTACACATGGAATGGTGTTACTTTCACTGCACACACTATGCCAGCTGAAAGTCAATGAGAACACAAAGCATGTTGTCAGCTGTTTGTGTGCTAGGGCAGGTATGCATCCAGTACCCTGCAATCCCCATCACTTGATTCCACAGACTGGAGATTTACATGAGCACACTAAGCTCTCTTCTTGGCTGGGCAACCAAGATTCCCTCCTCTGCAAACGTAGCACACAGGGAGAAAGGAGAGATTTTGGAACTGTGTGCCTATGTCTTGCCTTGCTCTGTGAAGGCAGGGAGCAAGCATCATCATGCTTGCAAAGTGTTTCCTAAGCATAAACTTGTGAAGTAAAGCTCTTGGAATAGTGATTAAAAACAAAACCACCCATTTACTTAGCAGCTCATGTCAAGGAAGCTTAAGCATATGCCTAAAGTTAACCAGATGTTTAGGTTTCTGCTCAAGTGGGGCCAGTGCTGACTCTGCACTGCTGCAGATTTCTAGGACCAACTAGCAGCAACTGCAGGCCCTGTACCTCTGCTCTACTAGTATGTGCTCCTTGGTATGTGTGTACTGCAAACACTGCCACAGATGCCAGATCTCTGCAGCATAAACAAAGCCATAAAAGTACTTCTCAAACATAAGCAATTTAGTTGGTTCAAATCAAGCATCTAAACTGATTGAAAAATGAAACATATATACACATGTTTGTGTGCTACTAGGTACCAAACGTTTTCATGAGCTAGTTATTGACCCAGAAATGACACACTAAACCAACAGGCAAGGATGAAAATGCAAGAGAAGGTGAGAAATAGAGTCAAGGTTGTCACAGGACACTCTTCATGCTAAAATAATATAAATGTGTGTTACAAATACTTGACTTTAATCTCCAAACTACTCTTTAAAACTCTGCCCTTTTCTAGCCTAAAGCGTCATGTTGCTCCAAATGGCCATTATCTGCTTTAGAAACTAACTCCATTATGGGAGAAGCTCTAGTTGCCAAGCGCTTGGCAAGACAGATAAGCAATTATGTACTTCCCTCTACCCTAGGGAACCTGGACTATAAAAAGAGAGCAGAAGACAGACTTAGATTTCACTGCACAGGCTGCACCCACTCCGAAGCAGAATGCCAAGTTTCATAATGTTCTGGCCTGCAGTAAAGCTTTAGAGATAAGTCTCCAACAGCTATCTCAACAGCCTGCTCAATACACAGATGCATGCTAGGATTCCATACAGAAGTACAGTTCACAGTGAGCCCTGTGTAATGCAACTGTTGCCAGAATTAGGGCACAGATACAGAAAATGCTGTGCACTGCCTGTAAAACCCAGTTCATTAATTAGAGTTGGCAAGCAACGCATATCAGAGACAAAGGTGGTTGTGCAATAGATTGCAAGACTTGCTGGTCTGTGGCAGAGGTACATAAGCAGCCTAATCCATCACATTAGTCTGTGAAAGTGAGTGTATTCCTGCAAAAGGTTATTGACTGCAAAGACAAAGAGGCACATCACCTCCTCTAGTGCTTCACAACCCAGGGGGCTTTGAACATCTTCTCTGGGGACACTTAAAACCTGCCTGGTCACGTCCCTGTGCAACTGGATCTAGGTGATCCTGCTGTGCTGGGGGGATTGGACTAGATGATCTTTCAGGGTCCCTTCCAATCCCTAATGCTCTGTGATTCTGTGAAATTCTTTATGAAGTTCCTGGATTTCCAGTGGCACAGAATCAGGGTGATATATTTTCCAAATACGGGTTTTCCATTAGCTTTCATAATAATAATCAGTGCTAGAAACGTGGAAGATACTTCTCGCCCCTAGAGAGCCATAGTTCTTAGGTTTTCTCTCAGATGGGGCACTGCTTGAGGCACCAGAATTCTGCAGTATCACACTAGTAATCTTTTCAGAAGAACCAGAGAATTCACCCCCAAAATCAACAGGCAGTATTTCACAACCTTCCAAATCCCATACACATGGAATGACAAAGCCAGACTAAAACATAGCTGTCAGACAAGAAATGTTCACAAAGTGTCCTGCTTAAGGTGTTGATGATGATAGAAGTATGTTGTTTAAAAAAAACAACCAAACAAATTTAGCTCATCCTTAAAGAATGTATTATCCTGATAACAGCCCTCTCAGAGAAAATTGAGGAACCACTGGGAACTGCAGCGGCAGAGTGTCTTTTCTCTGAAGTACACAGGAACTGTTTATTTTTTCATGTGCTCAGATGTGGCCTGGATTTTCATTTAGTTATTGCTATAGCACAGTGAAAGGAGATCTCTGGCATCCTGCTAAACTAATTAAGGCCCAATTCACCTCCATATGTTTTGTATTTTGATTCTAGTGTTACAGGACAGACACACTGTTTGCCCTTCCTCCTATTTCTACTTCGTTTAGAAAGGACCATCTCACATCTCCACAACCCCCTTGGGCAGCCTCTTCCAGTGCTCTGTCACCCAACAGCACCAGGTTGTAGTACAGCAGTCTACTCCTTAGCACCCACCGCCAACCTCACCCTCCCCTGCAGCAGGGGTTCAGGCAAGATCCTAACCTATCTCACTTGCCAGGTAAAGTAGCCACGAACTGTCTTTGTTTGCACTGTAGCAGAGGAGATCACAACTGTCCTCACCCTGCCCATCAGAGATCAGACATCAAACACCCTCCAACTTTCATACCCTGCGAAGAGTGAAAAAAGAAGTTTATTCTTTGTATCATCTCCTCTTTTTTGAGGGAAACCAAGACCAGCATCTTGCCTGAGAGTCCAATCTGATGAATTCTAAGGTATCTACACTGTGGCTATTGAGGCCTGGGGCTCCAAATGCCACCGCAGGCAGTATTTCTCACGCTACTTCTCAACAAATGCCAACTAGATTCAGACTTGCAGCAAGAGCCCCCAAAGCACAAAAGTCTGAGCTCACACCAAGAAACAATCCGTGCTTGCAGTACACAAGAAAAATACACAAATTGGAAGGAGATGTCAGAAAACAGGCTGGCAAGCAGTTGGTCTGACAATGGGCACAGCCAGACCCCTTGAGAAGTTTTAATACTCCCTGAGAAGCAGACTCTTACTTGCGATGTAAACTGCACCAGCAGCATGTGAGCAGGACAGGCAGAGTTGGATGCTGGCACATCAGTGGCTTCTCTTAAAGCAAAAGGATATAAACTGTGTCCAGGTTCTAGGCAGAGGGTCCAGTCAGAAATAAAAAAGATCTGGAGACAAAGGCCGCACCACAGACCCAAGACCCATGCAGGAGGCAAAGGCCAGGGCTAGAGACAAGTGCACATACAAATCTTGTACAGCCCCAGGAGAGGTTAGTAGTTCAGTCTTAACTGCTCATCCCCTCATGTGAGGAGGTTACTATTGCAACCCTATGGCTTTTGCCATCATATTTCCAAAAAGACTGACAGCTGCCTCAGGACTTCTACTTTAAGAAGAGAAAGTTTTGAAACCAGCTGTTAGAATCATTTAAGCTCATGCTAGCAATACATTTACCATGCAGGTTTTGAGGTTCATTTCATTTATACCCTTTAAAACCAGCCTCAGAGACCTCAGAGCTGTTGCTCAAGAGTATTTCATAGACTCTTAGTATTGAAAACATGTTACTGTCATCTTTCAATCTCCATTTGTGCCTTTCAGACGAGCTGCTTCCTGCCACATCACACCCATTCATTTTTGGTTCTCTCTATAAAAAAAGTCACAGACCCAGCGCGTGCCTGTTACATAACCTCCAGCTAATGGGCACAGGAATTTGGGATGCTGAGCAGCCGTAGAGCTGAGAGCAGACTTGGCAAGCTGACATCTTGCTTCCTGCGAATCTGAAATGCAGAGCAACTCGCTGGGCTTTGGAGTTTGTACAGGAATTATTCCACTGAAGGGTTAGTCTGGGAAAGGAAAATAAGGCAGCAGGTATTGAAGCAAACCCACTGCTGGGTCTGCAGAGCCGGGCTCAGCTGAAGTCAGGTAATTCCAAGTAGCTCAGAACTCTGCACCTGTGCCTAAGTGGTCACTGGTCCGATCTCCTGTGGGTCACTGGGCTGCAGTGTAGAAGAG
This sequence comes from Rhinopomastus cyanomelas, assembly GCA_013400115.1. Lineage (NCBI taxonomy): Eukaryota > Metazoa > Chordata > Aves > Bucerotiformes > Rhinopomastidae > Rhinopomastus > Rhinopomastus cyanomelas. Next base: position 2,591,164 of record VXBP01004733.1, read on the forward strand.
CAAGACCCCAACACTCCAATCAAAAGAAACACAATCTCCTCTACTCTTTTGCCTCTTCTAACACTTAGTCCAGCTTCTCCATGCCCCAGATATTTCCACACTGCTTCATTTCTTATCAGATGGCTGCTCTGAAGAGGAAGTTTATTTTTGGGAGTGCTGGATTTACAGAGAGGTGTCTTGTTCTCAAGCTCTGGCATCAAGCACACCAATTGTTCCCCTTGCCAGATGTTGCTGCAGGACAGACTGCCTGGCCTTAAAGTTAGAACAGGCTCACTGACCCAGGCAAGAGACCCTCTCCCAACACCCAGGAGCACTGTGGAAACAAAACATGCTAAGCAAAGAGAGACTTCATAGAGGATTGAACATGCTAAACTCACTCAGGTATGTCAAATATTTGCAAATCCTCTGCCTCTGAAGAGATTTCGTTGAACTGCTGCAACAAAACAGGAACAGCTATGTTTCTCACTGGAAATGTAGAAACACGTGCACTCCCCCACCCTAAGACATATGGTTCACTTTTTTCATGAAGCTTGAATGTGACAGAGGTAGCAAGTTTTATATTGGCCACTTGAGTCAGTGTTACCTCTGCCCTTGGGAATGATTCTGAACAAATCTTACAAGTAAAGTTACAAGAGCAGTAGTTCTTTTAAGTTTAGCTAGTAGAGAAGGCAGGTTGCAGAATCCACACTTACTGGTTCCCAGGGTGACAGAACATTAGGGAGTGGAAGCGACCTCAGAAGATCAGCTAGTCCAATCCCCCTGGCACAGCAGGGTCACCTAGATCAAGTCACACAGGAACATGTCCAGGTGGGTTTTAAATGTCTCCAGAGAAGGAGACTCCGCAACCTCCCTAGGCAGCTCCCTCCAGTACACTGTCACCCTCACAGTGAAGAAGTTCCTTCACATATTTATGTGGAACCTCCTCTGTTCGAGCTGACACCCACTGCCCCTTGTCCTATCATTAAATGCCACCAAGCAGAGCCCAGGCTTCATCCTCCTGACACCCACCTTTCACATATTTATCAACACTACTGAGGTCACCACTCAGTCTCCTTTTCTCTAGGCTAAGGAGACCCAGCTCCCTCAGCCTTTCCTCATCAGGGAGAGGTTCCACTCCATCCTCGTCGTGGCTCTGTGCTGGACTCTCTCCAGCAGCTCTGTGCATTTCTTGAACTGAGGGGCCCAGAACTGGACCACTGGCTCTTTGAATTTCATTCCGTCTCATATCCAAGCAAATGCTCAAGTTACCATGAGCTGTTATTTCATAGGCACATGTTAGTGACCATCTTCATTCCTGCCTCTCAGTGACTTTCCCAAGAGTTAGAACACAAGACAACTCTTTGTAATCAAAGTGTTTGCAGCAGGATGGAGGTATGATCATTTCTTTATGGCCAGAAGGCTTTATCATTCCATCATCCAGTATGTTACTGTTAAATACGGCATCTCCACTTCACACTGAGGAGAAGCAGGTGATTAACTGTTAACCTTCTTATACTCCCACATTTCTTAAAGAGGTTGTCAAGTGGAACATACTGACCACTGTCACTTGCATTTACAGAACACAGGGATTGGAAGGGACCTCAAAAGATCATCTAGTCTAATCCCTTTGCGCAGCAGGATCACCTAGATCATTCCTCTGTTACCTCACTCTAACTTGGAGCAGGAGTCACCACCTTGGGACTTCTATTGGCTGAGCTCTTCCCAGCACTAAGGTGATGGCAAGTGAAATCCAAGTTCCTCCACCCACCACTCCCTACACATTTTGTTAATTAAAAAACCCTAAGAGCTAGCTAGAGCTGCTGGCTATGCTAAAGTTTAAAATGAAATCCTCTCAAAAAGTTTTTCATCTGTTTACATTGTGTTTTTAAAAACTGCTTTTTTAAAAAAACTGCTTTTGGCAGAGACCAAGGTAACTTCAACTATATTCTTCAGAATTCAGGACTTTTTACCCCATGTTTCCCTTCCTGCACTAGAAATATAAACACATCTCCACATAAGGAGAAGGCCTACCAGCAGTTAAATACTCCTCATTCCCCTGAAGATGTGTACAGTAATGGGATTGCTCACTTGAGACCATTTTGAACTGTAGCAGATTTTTTAAAACATTCTTTTGGCTTAAAATATTTAGAGTAAATCTCCCAATTTTCCAGCAACACAGCTGATACATGTCTGGCTTTTCACCCAAATCTGTTTGTACCAGCAAAGGTTCCCAGTGAGTAACTGAAAAACCTCAAGGCTCATTTTCCTTAGCACTGACAATTTATCCTTATTCAAGGAACTTCTGGATGGACTACTGGAGTTCCACTTCTTCAGTATAATTTTAGAGCCTTCTGTGGAGGATGCAATCTGTCAAATACATACTTGTTAAGGTTAATAACTCAATTCCATAGTCCAAAAACTGGAAGTGTGGAGTTTTAGCCAATATCTCAGGAGGAAGTTTGCATTTTAAGAGGAAAAACCACCTTACAATCCCACACTTTATAAAGAATTCCTCATAGGGAAGAACTATTTTTCAATAGTCCTGATCAAGGAACTGTTTCACAGTGAGGGTGACAGCAGTGGGAGACACTGCCCAGAGGGGTTGTGGACTCTTCTCTAGAGATGTTTAAAACCCGCCTGGATATGTTCCCGTGTAGTTTGATCTAGGTGCTCCTGCTGTGGCGAGGGAATTGGACTAGATGAACTTTCAAGGTCCCTTCCACTCCCTAATGTTCTGTGATTCTGTGTAAAGCCCCCAGACTCAAAGCCAACTGGGCATGCCCAAGTCAGGAAGTGTGGATTGGAGCTAACTTTATATCCACTTAAAGATTTTACATAACATGTTTTAAAGGTTAAAATATATACTGTCATTAATTTATTTCTATAATTATCAGCAGTCAAACCATTGACATTCTAAATCAAAATATTTAGTGTCTAGTAGAGAAAAAACAAAGGAGGCAGCTTTTACTGCTTTAGGCTTTTTCTTTCACTTCTGAAGCTGGAATCAAATAGGTTTTCTGGGTTTAACAAGCCTGTTTATTTCTTTGAGATATCAGCGTAAAAGAGGGGAAAAAAACCCAGTCTCCCCCAGTATCCTGCTTCCATTTGCATGCGGGCTAAATGCAATTGGCCCCACAGAATCACACATTAGGGGTAGGAACAGACCTTGAAAGATCACCTAGTCCAATCCTCCCACCACAAACGCTGCAATGCAGTGTCTCATCTCCAAGCTGAGGCCACTGAACCTGCAGTTCAGGCCAGATTTCCTGGCCTAGGTACAGTCTCCCATATCCACCTCCTCTTAGATGATAAAAAAACCAATCAATAACATTTTTTGAATAAAAACCTTTCTTTGAACAAGTTTGGACGTATCAGAGCACGTAGCGTCACGGAACAGTACAGCTCAACAGTCCATTTTTGATCTGAAGTGCACAGAAACAACGCAGCCTTTCAGTTACCAGTTCCTGGCCTTGCAGGGCTCCAACATTGACTCACTTGTGCCTTCTGCCGTTGCTGCTATTAATGAATTTCTATAGCTGCACAGTTTCATAATGAAGAGGTTCCCCTCCACAATTTCTGTATTACATATAAGGCAACAACCTCCTGGCAAAGCTGGCGTGACTAATCTCTTAATTTCTTTGCTCCGAGATCCTGCAGAATTAACTTCTCTGTGCTATTTGTCGTCCCTTACAGCAGTTCTTAAATAAAATAGGAATTGAAGGATAATTTCTGTGGAGAAGTGCCACAGACTCTTATGGCCAGAACACAGCACAAAGCTTTTAGTAAGTTTCGACTTGTAAAATCACGTGAAAACCACCTAGTATGAGCAATTGTAGGCTTCACTACATTCACCTTCTAAATGATGATAGTAATCAACACCTAAGATGCAATGCCTGAAGGATGCAGAGAGAATACCTTTCCTCCAGAAACAGTTTAAGTGAACCCATCCTGCCAAGGAGTATCCCCTACCCTCCTTCTCCCCCCTTTCTCTTACTCTGGCACAGTGAACCATTGAAATGAAGGAGCCCCCCACTGCTTTAGTGGCTGTGGGTTATCACTATAGAGAGGCACATCTGAGCACAACTGCTACAGCAGTTGCAAAAGCAAAACCAAGGGCAAACTAGAAGGAGAGAACTGTGGACCAAGGGACCTGGGCATGGGAGAAGCAGGAATTTTATTCTGATTAGCTCTGCTAGAAGAGTAGCAATACCAAGCGATGCTTTTTTTAATCAAAGCACATTATGTGCCCCTCAAATATTTACTGTAGTGTCCAGTGAAACACTGCATGCAGAGCATTAACAGAAGACACATTGGTGTTTCCCCAAATAGTTTATTTGCAGCAAATCCTCTGGAATTTGCCTCATAGAATGGCAGAAGTTGGAGTGGACCTCTGGAGATCATCTAATCCAACCCCCCCTGCTAGCACGTTCTCATCAAATAGTATTTGCTGGAGCAAATCTCAGTTGAAGTAATTTACTGATGTGATTTTTCCCACTGTTTCATTCGAGTCAGCAGATGAACACACTCTCTTGAGAATTCCTCTGCTTTGCAAAAATTCTGATGCTATTGTCTGATGCTTTGAGTGTTAGAATCAAATGAGTCCCAGCTGCTCTTTCTCTCAACACAATCTTTAGTTAAGCAGCTAACACATTTCTCCTTGAGAGAATCACAGAACATTAGGAATTGGAAGGGACCTCAAAAGATCATCTAGTCCAATCCCCTCGCCACAGCAGGATCACCTAGATCACTCCAGTGTAAAGGGTAAGAAGTAGGACCCAAGTAACTATAGACCGGTCAGCCTCACCTCCATCTCAGGAAAGGTGATGGAACAATTTACCCTTGACACTGTCTCTAGGCACAGCAAGGACAAGGCAGTCACTAGCAGCAGTCAGAATGGCTTCACCAAAGGGATAGCCTTTCATGAGGGCATAACCAGATGGATAGATGATGGCAGAGCAGTGGACATGGTCTATCTTGACTTCAGTAAAGCATTTGAGACTGTCTCCCACAGCATCCTCGCAGCCAGACTGAGGCAGTGTGGTCTAGATGACCAAGTAGTGAGGTGGATCATGAACTGGCTGCCAGCGAGTAGTGCTCAATAGGACAGTCTAGTTGGAGTCCTTTTTCTACCAAATCTGCTAAAGGGTAGAAACCCCCAAGATGCCTTAACTGCCAGCCCATAGACAGAGGTGAGACTCAAATTCATTGCCCACGAGGGCATGGTCTGTACCATATAGGCAGGTGCAGCGTAAGAGCAAGAAATGCCCATGAGCACACTAGGAAACACACATGCAGAAAGCCTGACACATGACATCACTCCCAGCTGGATTTCTACAGGCACAACCTCAGCGCTTGCAGATTACTCACAGGTATAAGGCATGCTCATGCTTTACAATCAGCAGCCTTATAGTACATAGTACTGGCAAACTCCCAAGCCCTGGGAGCACATGGACAGAATTGCACAAGCTTGCTGTTCACTTTCTTTCCTGTTTCTTCTCGGGGGTTTTCTTTCCTGATTTTCCAAATGTTGTAAAGTTTGCTACTATTGCTCATCTCCCCTCCTATTAGAAAACCATTTCAGTTCACCATTGTACTCCACCTGGCCTTAGCAGCGGACAAACACTTTACAACACAGTGCCACCAGTTAAAGACTGACATTTAATCACAATTGCTGGTTCTGACCATGTTTGCTCAGGAAAGATCCTGTGCACTCTGCTTGCATCAGCAGTGCTTTCTGTGTTAAGCACAAACTGCAGACCCTTTCAGTGAAGAGCTTCACATGCAGAATGCGTTTCATTACAGAATTATCTGTTCCAATTGTTCTACATCGCTTGTTTAAACTGCACTTTGTGCCATTCTCCTCCATAAAAGGAGTGGTTTCCAACAGAAAACACTAAGGCTGCCTTTGTCTTTTATCCAATCCTTTGCATTACTAAGGTTCTATTTCCAGTTCATACAAGTTTGTTGTAGACAGTAACACTGACTGTTGCTATGGTTTTGTACCCTTTCAGTTTGTTCCCATTTATACCGGTTCTTTTTCAGTTGTTTGCTACGTTTTCAGTTTCTTAATCTATGGCTAATCTCTTTATTTCTTCTGCTTAGGCATCATTTGGCATCAAATCATCTGATCACAAATCTGGAAGACTTCCAGACTCTTAAAACAACATCACAGGAGATTATACTTAGAGTTCAATGGCAGTCCAGCTCTTAGCTAACTTCTTTTTCCTATTGGATAACTGTAGGGCTTTTCAGGAATGTAGTGCACACCACATTTGTTGTGGCCACATCAATGATCTTTCTGGTGTTCAACTGATACCTTCTTCTCGGGAGATGTTTAAAACCCACCTGGATATGTTCCTGTGTCACTTGGTCTAAATGATCCTGTTGTGGCAGGGGGATTGGACTAGATAATCTTTCGAGGTCCCTTCCAACTAACGCTAACTATTACTCCTTAGAATGTGCAGACAGGCAAAAATCTCGGGATGGAGCCTTTGTAAAACAAAGCAAGTAGCCACCATTTTACTTCACAGTCCTAGCTTCTGGTGTCTTGCAGCCGAGACTCTGGTTGATTGACTTTACCCGAAGAACACCATGCTCGATTCTTCTTAGGCTCAGTCACTTCCAATAGCTCTAGCACTTGCTGTGGAGTTGTGTGCTGAAATCTCTTCAGAGTATCATTTGCATGTCAAGAGAGATCTCAATATCTCTCTACTTGTGATAAAAGCACCTACTTCTGACATGTTCTTTGAGCAAGGGTGTGCGAGAATCAGAAAGCTAGAAAGTAAAAGTTGAGAGAGTGTTACTCCCATGACCACTCACACCAGAGCCAAAGAAATGATCCACAAAAACACTCACCACCACAACTGCAGATTACACAATCAGAATCCTAAAAATAGCAGGAAAACTTACACAGACTTCGTACTATTTTCAAATCTGCAGCCAGATAGCTCAGCCTTCCAAATGACTTTTCATACACAGACTGAAAGTATTGCTACAGCTATGTTTTAATTGCTCTCCATCAAACCTTTTTCATGTGACATGTTCTGCTCTAAGTGATCCTCAATCCAGCTAAGACAGGCCATGGCCATATAGTTGCTACATCTTGAGATATACAAGACAGAGTAGAAGAAGATGAATCAGGTTAAGCTCCTGGTGAGCAATCATTGCCTGGTCTGTTCCTCAAGGATGCTTTCTGAGCCCTGTCCATGCATACTCAGCCAAACTGACCACTTTCCTGTCCCAGTTCCATTGGTAATGACACAAGATCAATGAGACTGAAAATGTCCATGTTTGCTCTCAATATTCACACTACTATCTTTTGTAAGAGGCAATATTAGACAAAACACATAAGAGCCATCTCTTTTGGACATACTCAGTTCTGCAAAAATACAAGCAGGCACAAAGAATGTGTTTGGACAAAAAACTGCAAACTTTCTCTTCCAGGACATTCACCCTTCTCTCTGCATTTCTAAGCATTTTCTTATCAAAGATTCAGAACTTGCTGATTACAAGTTGCTGCACTTGTAATAGATAGTCAAATCCCACAGCTGGCAAAATCTCTTCTGATTACACAGTTATTTAGTGGTACAGTTCATACATGGGGTGTTTATAGCATATCCCATAATTTACTAGGTAGCACGCCTCATATCAAATTTTTATAGGGAAAGTCTACTTTGCTAGAAAAAAAGTTACTACTTTTTTACCAGTGAAAAAACACAATGGAAGTCCTGCTATTAAAAAACCCTCATAAACACTATCAAAGAATCAGACCAAATAAGGTTTCTAAGGAGCTTTTATTTAAATAACTAACAAACTATTTATACTTTTACAAGAGTCTGCCCTATTTTAGTAAATATTTGGCTAAGTTCTTTGTTAAGAGAGCAACCTGACCCTCATTTAACATTGTTATGTGCCACAGCTTAATCTTCATTTCAGCTTAACTACACACATAATTTTCTGCTATCTTCAGATGACACAATACTTTTTCGTAGCATGGTCAAACTGGATTTGCCAAAATAAGTAACCAGAGATCCCTGAAAACACTTTTATACAGATATCTGAAATGACTCTTTGCAACTTAGTGATAAGTCCTCCACGGAGAACAACACGGTCACTTAATTGATAGATCACTTGTGCAACTTGATCTAGGTGATCCTGCTGTGGCAGGGGGATTGGACTAGATGACCTTCCAAGGTCCCTTCCCATCCGTAATGTTCTGTGATTCTGGACAGGAACATGTCCAGCTCTTCATAGTTAAAAGTATTGACAAGGCAATTCTTCGCTCATTATTTTTGACCAAGACAGATGCTTCAAATGGCAGAGGAAAGTTTGTGCAGAGCTATACCGAGTCTCCTGCCAAGCATGAAGGCTGTACAGACTGAGGTCTGGGCAGGGGTTTTGCACTTGGCCTTGCACTGACCTAAGCACAAACTGCTGTCAGAACTGCTGACAGCATTCTCCTTTTACGAGTAGTAACAACACCGCAATCATGAGACAAATAGGGGAGATGATCTGGTTGAAAATGAACCTTTTCCACCTCTTCCTTCTGCCCCAGAAGTTTCGTTTTCATTTGTGCACACACTTCTGGTCAGGTTTGCCAGCCTGTCCTGTGCATGAACACCAGTCCTGGTGCAAAAGCAGAAACTAGCACAGAGGCATGTTTGCTCAGAGCACTGGAATAGGCTGCCCAGGCGGGTTGTGGAGTCACTTTCTCTGGAGATGTCTAAAACCTGCCTGGATATGTTCCTGAGTGAGTGGATCTAGGTGATCCTGCTCTGGCAGGGGGATTGGACTGAATCTTTTGAGGTCCCTTCCAATCACTAATGTTCTGTGATTCCACCTCAGGCACTGCAGCCCATTTTATCATATTGAAAGATGCAGAAATAGAAGACAAGACCTGAAATGTGAAATTAACCCCAAACCCTGAGCTGATCTAATTCTAAAACGATAAGCAATTGCTCTGCAAAAGGCTCTGTCAGAACTAAAGTCTGTAGAGAAAACACTTTTCTCAGTAACGTAGAATAAGAAGATGCTAATAAGAGTGAGAACACAAATTCAAAATGGAGATGAACGGTCTCATTGAATTGGCAATTTTCTCTTGCTGCTTGTGTCTACCAAATCCTTTTGTAGATTCAGTTATTTCTGGATAGCCAGCTAATTGCTGCAAGAAGGACTATTTATCAGGACATTACTCCAAACTGTTGTTGCTGTCAGTAAATATTTGTACATAGTACCAGAGCTCTGAATGTGTAAATTTCTGCAGCTGAAATAAACCAGGCCATTTAAGTAAAAAAACCCCTCAAATATAAACTATAAACAGCTGAAGAAAATATGAACCTTCACCTTACAATCATAGAATGGCTTAGGTTGGAAAGGACCTCAGATCATCTAGTTCCAACCTGCCCCGTCATAGGCAGGGACATGTCTCACTAGACCAGGTTGCCCAGGGCCCCATTCAACTGGGCCTTAAATGGTTCAGGGAGAGGGCATCCACTACTAACCCACATCATCAGGTGACTTAGGACAGAGGCAACGTGCTAGCTGATTCAGTGCCCACGAGATGAGCTAGAACATTTCCACTGACTGTAGAAAGTTAAAGGCCATGTGCAAAATGGAAGGTCTCAATGAGATAGGTGTTGCTGTCTCCATTCTCATTAGCATTAGCAACACAACTATGAATCCATTAACATTTTGGACTGGAACAGGCTGTTCAGGGGGGTTATGGAGTCTCCTCCTCTGGAGACATTTAAAACCCACCTGGATATGTTCCTGTGTGACTTGATCTAGGTGATCCTACTGTGGCATGGGGACTGAACTCCATCTCCTGAGGTCCCCTCCAATCCCTAATGTGCTGTGATTCTGTGATTATAACATGAACTTCACACAGCAACTAACACAGCCAGTATCTGGGAGGGCCTTGGAACAGCACGTTCCCAATGCAGAGCACAAGAAATCACCACCAGCAGCTCCTTCCTGCTCGCCTGTGAGAACCCAGGCTCAAACCCCACTGCTGGTCTCCAGGGATGCAGAACTTTCCCTCCAAATGCTGTCTTAAGCCCTTTAAAAATCTCATATAGTTATATCCAATTTAATGTCATTAAAGTTATTGTAGTTTAAGTAATTATGATTGCCAACTCAACTCTAGCATAAGCTGTGAAATGTGGACATTATAAAAAACCCACAGGGAAGGCTACAACAGCTGATTGAGCAGTGGCTTAAGATGCACATTGAGAAGCTCAGTCCTGGTGAGCCGGCTGCATCGCGCTGTGCTGGCCCTGTCTTACAAGTCACAGAATCCTTGCTTCACCCAGGCTTTGAAAGTGTTTCATTCGCTCTTTAAAATCAGTTTAGCATACTAAAAACCCCTTGATCTTTCTTGAGACTTAAAAGGGCCGTGTGCTTTCTTCGCAGGCTATATATATCTCACTGAATTTTTTATCTTGTTTTTTCCTAATCTCCCAATTCTTAAACTAACCATGCATTGCTGAAGCAATTCTGGAAGGTGAAAGCTTGTGCTTTCACTCCATTAGACCTGCTGTTTGGACATTCAGTTTTTCCATCTACTGCCCTTATTGTAGCACTCAGTGTTCAAGGAAACCAGTAAAGATTACAGCTTCTGGCATCTGGAGAAAATGTCTTCAGACAAGCCCTGGTAGTCTGCTTAGTCTTAACTTTCTCTCCATCCACATCTACCACCAGTGGGACACACTGCAGCATCATCCAGCCGACACATTACAAGATCTGAAAAAAGTTTTCTCTTTGTGGACAACAAATTTACTCCTTCCCAGCAGTAACCCAGGTAGCTCTTTTACAACCAAATGCCTGTAAGTGATGGGGCTTCGGTTTTAATAAGTTCTATTCCAGAACAGACTGCTCCACTCTCCTCCCCTCTGCCTTCCTGTCCCTCTGAGCAGGGTGGCAGCCCACAGACAGTGCCTACGTGCCACACTGGTGCAGCACAGCTGGCTTGCAAGGCTCCTCCTGTGAAGTAATCCTCTAATAAAGGTCAGAAATGTAGTAATGACTAAAATATGTTTAATAATTACTATTGTAATGTTATAATATTGCCTAGGCACTTAAGAATCCTTGTTGTCTGCTGATGTATTTGATAGGCTTCTGCAAATGGAAACTTAGCAGCTTAGGGTGTCTAGTGTTTTTGCCAGCACTGAGCAAGGCAGACCTTTGTGAATGATGCATGGGCAGAAAAAAACAACCTTAAAGGTCAAGCACTTCTTGGTTTTAAAAGGAAAAAGCATTGCCTATACATGAATTGGTCCTCACAAACATGAAGCAGACAATTGCTAGCAAAATCTTTCACAACACACTATGTGAGGAGACAAGGGCCTTGCACACACCCACAGGGCACCAGAAAACTGCATTTCACAGAATCACAGAACATTAGGGATTAGAAGGGACCTCTAAAGGTCATCTAGTCTAACCCCCTTGCCAACAGCAGGATCACTTAGATCAAGTGGCACAGCAACATGTCCAGGCAGGTTTAAAATGTTTCCAGAGAAGGAGACTGCACAACCCCTCTGAGCAGCCCCTTCCAGTGCTTTGCCACCCTCACAGGGAAGAAGTTCCTTCTCATATTGATGTGGAACCTCCTGTGTTCTAGCTCACACCTTTTGCTCCATGTGCTATCATTACATGACACCAAGAAGAGCCTGGCTCCATCCTCCTGACACCCACCCTTCACATATTTATAAATATTAATGGGGTCACCCCTCCATCTCCTATTCTCCAAGCTAAAGAGACCTATTTCCCTCAGCCTTTCCTCATCAGGGAGATGTTCCACTCCATCATCTTTGTGGCTCTGCGCTGGACTGTCTCCAGCAGTTCTGTGTCCTGCTTGAACTGAGGGGCCCAGTATTCCAGATGTGCTCTCACCAGTAGCAGTTTAATAGCTCTGCATTTCAGAGCAAGACGCGACTGCCCAGGATACAGGCACATAGATGGCAAGGCCTGGACTATTTGAATATGAGATATTTGGCTTCAGCAGTTCTGTCAGAGACAGAGTGCAGACACAAGGCCAGGACACTGGTGGGCTGCAGCTATGGGAGCCCACAGAGCCCCAGCATGGCCAGTGGCACACATTGCTGGGAGCCAGGACCCAGCCATAGCACTTGCTGGAAGGCAGGCTTGCATCTCTGAGCAAGAAAGCAGCGTTACGCTCATTGCCAGTGTTTGAGGGAAAAGGACATGGTGTACTTTCTGGTTGGGTGTTTGTTGGGGGGGGGGGTGTGTACGAAGAACAAGCTGCATTCCTGCCAAGAAAACACGCTTCTGCAGTGCCCTTGACACAGCAACCACACGCTCGTCTCCTGAGCAAAACAAACAAGCAGAGGAGTCCCAGCACCCTTCTCCTCCCCAGTTAGTGACATTCGTGGACACGATTACCCTTGTGGGCTCTGGTTGTGCTCAAATCACCTAGGTGCCTAGATCACGTTGAGTGCACCAAGCATAGAGTCCAATAAAGCCATTTATTGCAGGCTGCAGTCAGATTGCAGTCTGAGTGGTTAATGTGCTTTGGTCAGCTGTTTGTTTTTCTCTTCAATTTGTTCCTGACTGCTTCACTTGCGGTGAGGTATTTGTGTCTTTTTATTACTTTTTTTATTTATGGGAGACATAAACCAAACATACTTTCCACTCTAACTAGCAAAACAGTCCAGAGGTCTGTTTCTCTTACACAGACATAGTCCAGGGGCATGACAGCTATCTTTCCTCTGATTATGTTAGCCCTTACACAGGCAAGACTTTCTCCAAGGCCAACTGCCCTAATCCATCATCACAGGCTGTGTCAGCAAGCTCATACCACCATAGCAGGGTGACTGAATACTGGTTCCTGCCTCACTTGTACCGCTTCCCAGCGCGACTAACGGTTCAACATGCTCAATAACACAAAAGGTTAAGGAAAACTGACAGTCTGCCAATCAATTTTTTACAGGACATTACTCACTCAAGTAGGATATAAATCAGCAAAGGAGGAAATTAGAGACTGTCATAAGCAGTTTACATATTAAATTGTGCCATCCTAGAGGTTTGACTTTGGAAATTGAGTGTTACAGGCTGTCCACATCTGTGTTTGCTTTGGGGAAGACCTTCTCTTGAAAAAGGATTTTTGAAGGACAGAAATCTCCCAGAGTAGAAATGGCAAGCAATTTGACTTTCTGCTTTACAAAGCAGGAGGTGGAGACAGGAGACTGATCAAAAGTCCATGTTGGCCTCTAATTATTTAAGTTTTTACCACAACTTGTCAGATTTTGTCCTGGAGACCTATTTCACAGAACCACAGAACATTAAGGATTGGAAGGGACCTCAAAAGATCATCTAGTCCAATCCCCTGCCACAGCAGATCAGATTAAATTTCATTGTCAACAGAGTATGAAGATGCAGACACTGTTGTGTTAGACACGCCAAACACCCTCCAGATACAGGGGAAGATTCTTAAATTATCAAACAACAACACTAATAGTATGAAAAGCCCAGTGCTAGGGAAAAATTGCCCAACAGAATGTACTCTCACATCAGCATTTGTTTCTAGCAGATGTTAAGTCAGGAATGCTACAAGGAAAAGTCCCTGTCAATGACCTTCTGTGTATCTGTCGACCTTTTCTTCCTTGGCCAAGGCCAGGTAACGTGGTCTGCTAGTCCTTGAGTTAACAGCAACTGGGTTATTGAATGAACTCATCTGTTACCTGTGCAAGTGTCACAGCCTCAGCACAGAGCCCTGACTCGTGTAAATCAACACGCACAAAAATCTTGAGAATTCCAGTCAGATTATGAAATGCAGCCCCTCCAGTATAATTTCAAAACAGACTCGAGAGAACAAGCTCAATGGCTCCAGCATTAATATTCCACAGAGTGCTAATTGTGGTGACAAACTGTGTTGAAATTCTTGTGTCCCTGATGGGTTTCCAGCTTTCAGTTTCAGCTGTAAACAGTCAAGGAAATGGTTCGAGTTCCCCAATTTCCCTAGAGGGAGGGATATGCAAAGCTTTCCAAATCTTTGTGAATTCCTCTGGCACCTCCTAATTGAGATGTCCCCCTGCCAAAGAGTGAGTGTTCTACCTTGTGATGCTGTAAAACATGTGGGACAATGCACTAGACATGTGGTCAGCATTACACTCGCTAGTGGATCGCCAGGGGCTTGACAGAAGTTCTGCCCCAGGCCGAGTGCTTCGGTTAGTAACTGTGTGAGGAGTTACTGAACACCGAATCCAAGTCATCAAGTATGAGTTATCTGGCCTTCTGAAACTGTCCTTGGAGATAACAAACTGCCCTGCCAGAAAGGCCCACGAGAGAACACAAACTGTGACCATGACAGGGAGGTTTTGATAAAGCTCTGGCAGGCGGGTTAGCTGCAACAAACCTCAGTACAGACCAACGTAGGAACTGACAGCCAGTTGGGATGGGCCTGGAAAACAGGCATTTCTTGGTTTATCTTGTGTTTTCTTTGTTGTTAGGTACATGATGCAATTGGGGCTGGCAAACTGCCACCTAATCTGCTCATTACATTGAAAGGCAAATTCCAACTGTTGTAGGACTAAGGAGGGCTGCCAGATCAAGTGGTGGTCTGCACAGATTGTCAGCTACGGCCTCTTGGCCATGGGTTAAGTTTCAAACCCATACTGAGGGTCAGGAATGAGATAGCTCAGAGCAGGGACAGACTGCAAAGGGGTAGAGCCAAAAGAATGGGTCAGGGGACAAGAAATCAAGTCCTGTCTGGGCCACAACTGGGCATCATCACTCACTGATTAGCCAACATCTGGGATTGGCAGTAGGGAAAACAAGAGCTCCTTGCCTGAGGATCAGCAGGTGAAGTAGGGCATGCCAGAGGGAAACATAGGCTGTACAGACATTTGATCCCTTGCAGCTTGTGCCTCAGGGCCATAACTGGGAGTCATAAGTTAGGACTTAGCTGATTACTAGAATTAAGGTTCAGGTTTGGGTTAGTGTTTACCTGAGCATGGTCTCTCTGTTACACCTAAACCCAAGTATAATACTAGGCATGGGCTGAAGCTTTTTACACATCCATCAGCCATTCCCTAAATAGTTGAGGAAGAAGTCCTCATGCAGCCCAACCCTGGGTGTTGTCCATTTTTTACTCTAATTCCAGGCCTAAGATCAGAGCTTTTTCAAAACCTTACTGCTCTTTAATGATTAGTCTTGTCAAACTCAAGCTAGACTCTGGCTGTGAGCTGGAGTCCTTCATAATTTTAAGGCATTCCCACCAGCTCTGTGAATTAATTATCATGGCCCTGAAAGTGAGCTACTAGAATATTCACTTCCTCACACCAACGGACCAGCCTGCAGTCTAGTATTGCTGCACACACCCACTGCCCCTTGTCCTATCATTACATGACACTGAGCAGAGCCTGGCTCCATCCTCCTGACCACTCACCCTTCACATATTTATCAACATTAATGAGGTCACCCCTCAGTCTCCTTTTCTCTAAGCTAAAGAGACCCAGCTCCCTCAGCCTTTCCTCATCAGGGAGATGTTCTAGTCCCTTAATCATCTCTGTGGCTCTGTGCTGGACTCTCTCCAGCAGTTCTATGTCCTTCTTGACCTGAGGGGCCCAGAACTGGACACAACATTCCTGTTCTCACCAGGGCAGAGTGGAGGGGGAGGAGATCCTCTTTAAATCTGCTGACCACCCTCCCTCTGATCCACCCCGGGATGCCACTGGCCTTCTTGGCCACATTGCTGGCTCAGGGTCTTTGATGCTACAATAGGGTAACAGAACATACACAGCTTTGGCGAGTCCTAAAATAGGCAGTGGGGTGGAACAGTGCTTTTGGTAACAGACTAGGAGAAGAACAGGAAGAACATCACTATTAATGCTGTCAGCAACTGCAGACCTGTAAACACTAAAACAGCTAAGGCACCTGGTAAATCCTCTTAAAGCAAGCTACAGCAAACGTCTAACTCCTAAAGCAGAAAGAGATCAGTTGGCACAAATAGCTCCCGGTATGTCATCGCGATTCCTCGGGGGTTAGGTGCATTTTGCAATAAACACCACCTGCAAGAGCACGACAGAGCCAAGGGACTCAGGGTGAGGGCAGAGCAAGAAGGGCATGATGAAAGGGATCTTGCTAACCAAGCTCCCCATCTTCAGGAAACACTACAATACAAAGTACCCAAGTGCCTGGGTTGTTTTTCTTGCTTTATAATTTGTTTTCCACATGGTTTAGTAATTAACCTGAGTTCATGGTATCGTATAAGCCCTTCGGAAATCTTCCCCTAAGTCATCCTGCCATGGCAGGGGGATTGGACTAGACGTTTCAAGGTCCCTTCCAATCCCTAATGTTCTGTGATTCTGTGAAGTAGGTAACAGAACCTCCATACCACCGGTTTTGTGTGTGCAGCAGTGATAGAATTGTCCTGATTGCTGGACAGCTGCTGTAAACCAGTGTCTCACTTTTGCTCAGTGGGCAGAACAGAGTGGAAATAGTAGCTGTGAGGGCACTGTTGTACCAATCTTTTATAACTCCAACATGAAAAAATAATCAGTAGAAACAGATTATAAGTTGCAAAAAACCCAAAACAAACCACAAGGCCCCCACCTCAAACATCCACTATCTCAACAAGCCCGTTGCCATTAAAGCAGATGCTGCACCTAGGTTACTTTCCATTGTACAACACAAGTATTCAGTGAGCTCAGAAGATTGCACAACACTGTCTGCACAGAGAGGGAAGAATTAGTTTTTCCAGACTTGGAGCTGTGTCAGTCGGCTCAGATACATTCTCAGCTGGTGCTTTTTGGACCCAGGACTGGTGTGAGCGAGCACTGAGCGGCGAGGGATCTGCTGTGTTTGTCAGCAGAACATAGAGCAAACCAGGACAGCTCAGTCAGAGACTACAAGAAGTGTCTCAGACACAATTGCAGACTGGCCTTTAAAAGAAACAAATCACAAAACAAGCAAAATAAAGAACACCCCAGCACACGGAATCATTTAGTCATCCAAGAAGCTTAAGCAGCAATAAACACACTAGCAACGGCAACCATCGGCTGTGCTTCCTTATCAATACCTGCAGCTAAACCCCGTTTCACCTCAGGCTTCCCGAGGTTTCAATTCACAGAGCCTCAGAACAGTAGCAGTTGGAAGGGACCTCGAAAGATCATCCAGTCCAACCCTCCCTCCACAGCAGGGTCGCCTAGATGCAGTGGCACAGGAACATTCCCTGGATTCTTAATTAAAACCAAGCTCATGCCATAAACTCCCCGGGTTCACGCTGCACTTGAAGTCCCCTTTGCCACTGCCCTCCTTTCTCAAACACAATGACATTAAACCGCCTTCGTGGGCCCATGCCAAAACCAACAAATCTTAGGTACTTCCTAAGCATTTCGGAACGGATCGGTCCTCTCGATCTTGCTTTTTTTGGAAGCATGGAAAAGTTTACTGGATCAAGGCATTTTAATACAACTTCAGAGCCGTAAACTGGAAGAAGTGTAGTTGTCACAGCAAAAGCTATTGGTACTCGCCCGTATAAAGTGCTCTATTTACCTTCTCTCTTGAAACCTCACTCGTGCACCAGAATTTCTTACATAAACAGCTAAGCACATCCAACAGAAACAACACGAGAAGTTGCTTAGGTCAGCAACATTTTTAAGTGTCATTGTTTGAAACCACCAGTATTTTACACAAGCCGACGTTTTCTAGGTCTCAGCTCCAGCAACACGCTTCTTTCCTCACCAGGTCAGCAATGCATTGAATTTCCTGCGCAACACCAACTGTGCCCTCACAGAAAGCCACCTCTCCTTTATGCCTTCAGACTTAAAAGAAGCATAACCAGTTCAGCCAGCCACCACTTGAGGTGGATGAGAAGCTGTTTGCTATACACTCCTGCAGCTACAGCAGACCCCAGTAATTCAAGCCCACATTTGTAAGCCTGCTGGAACAACTTTGTGTGCTGGAAGGCAGAGCCCAGTGAGCACCAGCTGCACTGCATCCTGTCCGGGCTGTCAGCGTGCCCCTGCCTTTCTCCTCCTGAGCAATGACCCTGGAATGCTTGTGTCCTGGTCGCTGCACAGGCACTACAGGGCAGAGTGCTGCTCCTCTGCAACGCTCCCAGGGACTCCCTGGGAGCTTTGGGAGCGGAAACACATGGCTTTGTACACTAATACAAACACTGAAATACTATAAAACCACAGGAAAATGGAGCCACACCTATGCTGAAGCAGCTGGGCTCAGTCTGGCCTTCAGCTCACAGCTGTGAGGACCAAGAGGCAGAGCTGCATCCCACACTCTGGTGCTTCTGAGCTGCCAAACAGTGAGACCCCCACCCCTTGCAGTCTGCCAGACCTTTGCTTCCACAACAAAATCTTTCGGTATTACCTTGACAGCCAAGGAAAGAAAGAGCAGACTTAAATCACTTCAGGCATTGCCTTGCCCCCTCTAGGTTCTGGGAGGGATGAAAGCTCTTCTCAGTGCCCCAAGCAGTGCAGGAAACAGAGCACTGCAACAGGCTGCCCACAGAGATTGTGGAGCCTCCATCTCTGGAGGCCTTTAAAACTCACCTGGACACATTCCTTCGCAATCTGCTCTCAGGATGGTTGGACTAGATGATCTCCAGAGGTCACTTCCATCCACTAACATTCTATGATTCCATTCTAGTGAGAATCCCATCTCCGTGTAGGGGTTGCTGTATCCAGCAGGTTTTTACTGGCAATACTGGGTTCTTACTATCACAGCCAAAAATTAAACTATGACCTAGGAACAGTTACTGTTACTGCTACTGCTGCACCAAAGGCTGCCTGTAGCCTTTTGGGTCCTTCAAATACCCTTTTTGGAGGAAGGCAATTGAGAGGATGCAGGTGTGACTGGCCCAGTTACTATCAGGTGTGTCTCCCAGCTGTGTACTGTCAGGCTCACCCTAGGCACAAGCAGTGTCAGTTCTTGGGCCCCTCCAGTCGCTCCACTGACGGTCATGGATTCTTTCCCTTGATGGTTTGATAGTATCAGGGCTCCACTAACACTGAGCACGACCAGCAGCTGCATGTGAGTGACCTGCTGCAGCTACAACAGGAGTGTGAACCAGACACACTGGTGCAATCGTGTGTCAATTAGGCAGGGCCAATGGAGTTCCTGTTATGGGAAGGTGCGCACCTCACTGGTGCAGCCACCTTCCAACTCCCAAACTCCAGTGGAAGTTGGTTGTTGGTCCCACTTTCTCATGTTTCTTGGTGGTCAGCAGGAACCAGCACATCTCAGCATGCAACATGCCCTTTTGTTCTGAACCTGCCTCATGGGCTGGTGTCTCCTATTGATTGCTGAGACATGGCTCCAGGAAGGAGAAAAGTTAGATGGGGAACGTCTGTCATCCAGTTTCTCCAGAATCATCTTTCCCATCTTCTCCACTGCAGTGGTGATACCTTTGCTAATACAGTCCTCATCCTTCTGCACCCGTTTGCTCGCTTACAGTCAGTGAATCTTTAACCCTAAAAGTAATTCCACTGGATTGCAGCACCTGGAGTGTGCAGAAACAACAAGAACTAACAAGAAATAGGCTGCTAAAACCCGTTTGTCACTGTCAGGATTTAAAAAGAAATTCAATTAGCACAAGCTGCCTTTTCTGCAAAACTCACTGGAAAGGTGAAAGGAGGAAAATAAGTAAACAGAGATCAACAGTAACAAGCCAATTGTTCAACGGATTTGCAGGACAGAGGTGTATGTGGGGAATTCCCACGGGGGCTCCAGCAGTCTGTCCACACAACCTCCTGTGCCTCGGTTGGAAGACAAACCCGCAGTACGAGCTGCCACTGACAGACTAGCAGTCAACAGAGTTTGAGCTCTCTGGCATCTGCCTGTTTGCCTTGGCCCAACAGGAACATCAAAAGAGCAACACTGCCAGGGGTAAATATTATCCTTAATGAGCATCACCAGCGAAAGGCTCTGATTACTTGGTGATGGAGAGTAAAACCTGACGGGCTTGCAATATTTATGTGCTGGCTTTGATCAGCCAATCTGCCTCAAAAAACAAGAGAAAAGGCGAGGAGCATGTTTTTGCTGTCCCAGTGACATCCACGTGAGGTTATCAAGTACTTCAGAAGAATGAAACGGAGGCATGAAATCTCCTCAGCTGACTGCCAGAACGTGTCTGAGCTCACAGCCAGAGGTATGAATCGTGTGACGAAATGTGTGGGGGTTTGGACTAGATGATCTTTCGAGGTCCCTTCCAATCCCTAATGTTCTGTGATTCTGTGATTCAGTGAAGCTAAAAAAAGCTAGGCTGCCTTTTAACACTAGAATGCTTCAAGAAAGCAAAGCAAAGATTTGCCAGGAGGGCCAGTGGCATCCTGGCCTGCACTGGAAACCGTGTGTCCCCAGCAGGAGTAGGGAGGTGGTTGTCCCCCTGTACTCAGCACTGGGGAGGCCACACCTTGAGTACTGGGTCCAGTTTTGGGCATCTCAGTACAAGGGAGACATCGAGGTGCTGGAGCGAGTGCAGAGGAGGGCAACAAAGCTGAGGAAGGACCTGGAGAATAAATCTGATGAGGACAGATTGAGAAAGTTGAGGCTGTTTAGTTTTTTTAGATTGAGGAAGAGGAGGCTGAGGCTCTACACAACCTCAACGCTCTCTACAGCTCTCTGAAAGGACATTGTAGAGATGTGGGTGCTGGTCTCTTCTCACAAGTCAAGCCCAGTCACTCAGTCAAGTACCAGTTTGACTCACACACTGTATAAGCCTCTTGTCCAGGGTCACGCAGGGTGCAGTTCTCCAAGGCAGTCACTCACAGGGAAGACGAGAAGTTCACAGACTATCTCTAGAATATCTTAGTCCCGGACAATGAATCACAGAGTATGGTGATATCAGCGCCCAGGAGACGTGAATTGTGGTTTCCTTAAATGTGATGACTGCTGGAACAACTACTCTAATTTCTTAAAAACTACTTTAGCTGCAACAGGGCCATGTGACTGCATTTCCTGAACGGGACAGTGATATTTCTCCTACCTACTGCTTGTCCAAGAGCAGTGTGTGATCTGAGTCTTTCGGTTGCTGTTCCAAGACGTTCGATGAGCCCTGAACGCAAGTCGCACCCTGGCTGTTGTTTGCTGACTGTTTTGTGGAAATATTTCTTCACTACTGAAAAGTTCTGTTGCCACAGGCTACTTCTTTGTCTCCAGTCAGATCACCTAACTTCCAAATTCACTTTCAAAAGACAACTGCAGAATCGTCAGCCACAGAAGTGCTTGGGGGACACTTGGAAGGGAGAACAGACTGCGCTCGGTGCAGGAATGGCTGTGAGCTCAAGGGAGAGGGAATCACAGAGCATTAGGGATTGGAAGGGTCCCTGAAAGATCATCCAGTCCAATCCCCCCGCCAGAGCGCAATCACCTAGATCAAGTCACAACAGCTCCTCCTGAAAAGTTGGATTAATTAAGCTGTTTTTAAGCTCTTTGGTAGGTGGCCTTCATGCAGTGTTAACTAGCCCAGTACCAGTTAAAACCATCTGGAAACAGGCAGTGTGAATGGGGTTTATGGTGGGTGGGACAGTTACAGCTGATTCACGTATGACTAACGCTAGTGATTGCCTTGGAAGCCCTAAGCAAGTGCTGCTCGGAAGAGACACAAGCAGCAGTGGCCCACTGATGTCACCCTTGTCAGGAGCAAGCGCAGTGGCAGCCTGGAAGCTGTTTGTCTTTACGAGTTCACAAGTGACAGCAACAGGGAAACGCAGCGCAGCTTGATCCTCCATTTAGAGATGCTGGTGCTGGTCTCTTCTCACAGGTTATTAGCAACAGAACCAAAGGGAAGGGCTTCAAGCTTCAACAGGGGAGGTTTAGATTGGACATCAGGAAACAATTCTTCCCGGAGAGAGTGGTCAGGCACTGGAGTGGGCTGCCCAGGGTGGTGGTTGGGTCACCACTCCTAGATGAATTTAAAAGACGCTTAGATGTAGCACTGGGGGGATCTGGTTTAGGGGTGAACTTGTAGAGTAGGACCAGTGGTTGGACTCGCTGATCCCAAGGGTCTTTTCAAACCTGCATGATTCTATGATTTACAAGAGTGACATTGCCCCAGAGACACAACATGCCAAACATGCCACTGTGTACGTGCACGGGCAAGCCCACGACCAGTCTGCAAGTGAAGAACTCCCAAGTCACCCTTTGTGTTCGTCGATCACGTGCAGAACCACTGAGGCCTTTGCAGCGTCAGACAGAGCCCCGGGCTTTGCTACAGAGTGTCTCTGTGACTAATTAATAAATCATTCACACGTTTGCATCTGTGCTGCCTGGAACACCCACTTCAACCTCCTTTGGGGTTTTTCACAGCAAAACATATTCAAGTCCTTGAAGCAGAACAGCTCCAGCGCACTGCTGCCCTGCCTGCCCTGCCTGCCCTGCGCGGAACACGCACATCGTTTCAAAACAAGGCGGCTTTTCGCACCCTTTGATCTGAACTGGGAGCCTTCTTATCTTAAATGCAAGCATGTTTGGAGAAGATGGGCCACACGCTGAACTGAGGCTGCAAAGAGAGACTAGGGAATAGGTTGTGCTTTCAATAGAAGTCTAAAGATGGAGGAAGGAGCTAGGATCCAAGGAATCATGTTTGGATCTGAAGTGCACTGGCAGCTGTTCAGACTGGCTGCCTGCCAGGTTACGTTCCTGTTACTCAGTGTTGAAGAACATCTTAAACGCTTGAGAGATGCTCTGCTGGTGTAAACAGGGTTCTGACTGAAGTAGAAGGAGCAGCTGAGAATCTGGCCTTTAGTTTTGCTTTAAAAATGAAACAGGGATCCTGAAAGCAACCTCTTTTTTTCCTTCACATGTGGCACCGAGCCTGGCTGCTGGCAAGTGCCTCCAGTTTTACACACACTGGGTTCTTTCAATGCTGTGAAAAA
Source organism: Rhinopomastus cyanomelas (assembly GCA_013400115.1). NCBI lineage: Eukaryota > Metazoa > Chordata > Aves > Bucerotiformes > Rhinopomastidae > Rhinopomastus > Rhinopomastus cyanomelas. The sequence continues at coordinate 2,613,993 of VXBP01004733.1, forward strand.
CTTCCTAAGGCTTTGTGAGCAGGAAGCAGCACTTGAGTTACCCCACCTAGCGATGGAAGGCGCATACCTGCGCAGCAGTGACCCTGATCTCCTCCAGTCACATCTCCTTCCATGTAGCTGTTCCCTTTGTTGATTGTGTCAAAATAAATCCACATCGTGGTGCTTGTACACTGGCACCACCAGCACATAGAATCACAGAATCCAGGAACATCTTGGCTTGGAAGGGACCTCGAAAGATCATCCAGTCCAATCCCCCTGCCACAGCAGGATCACTTAGATCAAATCACACAGGAACATATCCAGGTGACTTTTAAATGTCTCCAGAGAAGGAGACTCTACAACTGGCAGCCCCTTCTGTCACCCTCACCGTGAAGAAGTTCCTTCTCATATTTATGTGGAACCTCCTGTGTTCCAGCTCACACTTGTCCTGTCATTAAATGCCACCGAGCAGAGCCTGGCTCAATTCTCCTCACACCCACCCTTCACATAGTTATTAACATTAATGAGGTCACCCTTCAGTCTCCTTTTCTCCAAGCTCAAGAGACCCAGCTCCCTCAGTCTCTCCTCATAAGGGAGATGTTCCACCCCCTTCATCATCTTTGTGGCTCTGTGCTGGACTCTCTCCAGCAGTTCTATGTCCCTCTTGAACCGCAGGGCCCAGAACTGGACACAGTATTCCAGATTATACTCCCACTTACTTCTATTTATATTTAATTATATTCCAGATATTCTCAGTTAATTCTATTATTTTTCTAAGAACTGCTCTCCAGTCCGAGCAGAGCCAACTGCAAACACTCAGCTAGGAGCAGAACTGCTCTTGCACGTGCCCAGTGCCCATCTAGAAGCCAGGCAAGGTGTGCTGACTCGTCCCTGAGGGCTGCCTTCCTCCAGCAACCCTATAGGAAACAGGCTGCCTGAGCTCAGCAAAGAAAACTCAGACCCAGTTTGAAAGAGGGCACAGCTGAGTCATATCTTCCAGCTGCAAAATGCTTGTTCACAGGAGCCCTGACCTTCCTGTGCTTAGATGCTTTCTGCACTACTCATGGCCATGTGCATCTGTCCTCTGCCACGGGCACTTTCCCTTGTTGAGCTGTCCCGGCGCAGATGGAACGATGTGTTTGTGTAGATGAGCGCGTTTACGCTGAGACACACAAACACACGACCAGCTAGCCTTTTGGTGTCGCAGCTTTGTCCTGCTGAAAGCTGGAAAACATGTCGCTGGGGTCCATATCACCACAATGTTTGTCATTCCTAAAGCAAACCCAGTAATTAGGGTTTCTTGCAGCTCCTAAAGGAAACACCGGCACCCTTGTTCTTGGTTCACAATTGTGTAACCAGATATTGAGGAACAAACTGCACTCTAGAAGCATCAGGTCTGACTTTCAGCACCTCGTGTTCTTGGCCTATCGTCTGCATTTCTATTTAAGCTTTCCACTCCTTCCCTTCCAATGAGAGAGCAATGCCCTACAAAAGCAAGCAGCAGGGAAACCTTGAATTAGCCCAGTGTATCACTGAACCACAGAACATTAGGGATTGGAAGGGACCTCAAAAGATCATCTAGTCCAATCCCCCCACCACAGCAGGATCAACCTAGATCCAGTCACACAGGAACTCCTACCGTTAGACTAGAAAACAAAATGTACTGGACAAGGGACAATGGGTGTAGCTGGATCACAGAAGGTTCACATCAATATCAGAAGGAACTTCACGGTGAGGGTTGACAGAGCACTGGAACAGGCTGCCCAGGGGGATTGTGGAGTCTCCTTCACTGGAGACATTTAAAACTTGCCCAGGTATGTTCCTGTGCAACTTGGTCTAGGTGGTCCTGCTGTGCCAGGGAGATTGGACTGGGTGATCTTTTGAGGTCCCTTCCAGTCCCTAATGTTCTGTGGTTCTGTGATAACACTTTGCAAGAGCGAGATTTCTGAAGTTCCTGATAAAGCTGTGGCCTCTTCCGTGGGCTGTCCCATGGTGCAGGAGTTAGGCACAACCTGAGCAGAGGAAATTGCTTCGGGTCTGTGGAGCAGATCGTCCTGTGCATTCCACAGCCTGTGGGCCAGCAGAAGGGACCAGCAGGCAGCTCAGCGAAAGCCCCTTGTGACAGATGCGTGCTGTCTCATATCTAGCAGAACATGACTCACCTCAGGGACACACGCTGGAGGGAAGTCACAGAAACTCAGCACTGCCAGTAACAACATGGGTGGACTTACTCAGGCTTTGTAATGGAACAAAGCTTGTCAGCAGGGTACACTCTTTCCAGTGCACTCATCCCCCAGCCCTCCTCAGACAACACCAGCTCACTCCGCTTCTCATGCTGCAGCGCTCACCAGCACAGCTTTGAGCCAACTCTATCAGACAACTTGACAAGAACCTCACTGTGGATTTCTTCCTTTTTCTATCCTTAGTTACCGTCACGAGTTGATCAGGTCTAGGGCAGGATTAACTAATTATTTTAGTTAATATGCTAATGAGTGAAAACAAAGAAAACCAACAAGGAGGCTTCAAAACCGCCCCAAGTCACAAGCAGAACCGAAGACCAGGTCAATTTGGGGAAAAAAACCCCAAACAATTAACTCACCTGACTTCCTTTGAGGACCTTCTTCACAGGGAGGGTGACAGAGCACTGGAACAGGCTGCCCCGGGGGCTGTGGAATCTCCTTCTCTGGAGATGTTTAAAACCCTCCTGGATGTGTTCCTGTGTGACAGGATCTAGGTGATCCTGCTGTGGCAGGGGGATTGCACTAGATGATCTTCTGAGGTCCCTTCCAATCCCTAATGTTCTGTGACTCTATGATGAGCTCCTGGAGAGAGGTGACACCCCAACCCATGGCCCTGGCATACTGGGTGCAGGTTACTGCCACCACTGGTGCATGGTAGCCCTGGAAGCCAACCAGACTCAGCCCCTTTTGGCCTGAACTGTGGCTTGTGCCTTACACCTCCCATTTCCAGACACTTTCTAACTACTTCATTCACGCTCTTTTACAGTTTCCTTTCAGTGACTGAACTTCTCTGTGACATGTTTTGGCACTCAACCTTTTTGTGAAAACTTAAATATTCCTGCTGCAAGTGCCCTGAGTGTGTGGACTTCATAAATCTCCTCGTTTATTTGCCATTCTTACCAGCTAATATTACTAATCACCTTTAGGATCATGGACTAATAAAAAACTCTTGTTAAGGTGTATAAATATGGGAAGGGTGGGTGTCAGGAGGATGGAGCCAGGCTCTGCTCAGTGGCATCTAACAATAGGACAAGGGGCAGTGACTGTGAGCTAGAACATAGGAGGTTCCACATCACTTTGAGAAGGAGTTTCTTGAGGCTGAGGGTGACAGAGCACTGGAACAGGCTGCCCAGGGGGGTTGTGGAGTCTCCTTCTCTGGAGACGTTTAAAACCCTCACAGCCATGTTCCTGTGTGACTTGGTCTAGGTGATCCTACTCCAGCAGAGGGATTGGACTGGATGATCTTTTGAGGTTCCTTCCCATCTCTAATGTTCTGTGATTCTGTGAAAACACTGTGGAAAGACTTCCCCTACATTCCAAGCTCTTAGGACCCCATGGGATTTGCCTGCTTGTGCCCAAGGACAGACAGAGACTTTTTTAATCCCTTCACCCTATTTGCAAAGCAAATCTGGGAATTAAATGCTGGGAGAACTGGGAACACCACAGTTACTTGCGTTTTGAGTTTAGCAGGCACACCACAACGTTTTACAAGGCTGAAAGAGTTCATAGAATCACAGAATCATTCAGGTTGGAAAAGGCCCTTGGGATCATCAAGTCCAACCATCAACCCTACTGTACAAGGTCACCCCTAAACCAGATCCCCCAGTGCTACATCCAAGCATCTTTTAAACTCGTCCAGGGATGGTGACTCAACCACTAGCCTGGGCAGAGTTTGCTGAGACACTGCAAGTGCCTTTAAATACCACCAGCTTTTCCTGCGTGACGCTGCATACGGTGATTTGAAAAATACTGATCTAATGTTTGTCAGTACAGCCTGTTCTCTACCAGAGCTGGCGCTTCCAAGGCAGCAGCGAGAGCGAAAGCGACTCCACCTAGGTTTTTTACCCAGTTCCTTGGATATACAGGCCAAGAGAGTTGGCTGAAAAAAGCCTGTCATTTAAAAAAGTGCAGGAGTCGCACTTGGGCGCTGCCTTGCTTCCTAACTATCCGTAAACCAGCTCCTCTGTGTGCTTTTCCTAAACATAGTAACCCTGCAGCACGGCACAGCATGGCACAGCACGCCAGGCAGGCGAGACGGGCTGCACAGCAGCCCTGGAGCCACCTCAGTGCTCATGGTCTTCTGACCACGTTGCAGCAGCAAGTCCCCGAAGGATCTTGGCAAACGAGAGACTGTAAAAACACCATTTAAGCCGTCACCTTCTGTGGGTAGGTGAAGTGATGCAACTTGATCTTTCTTACGCAGAGAACTCAGGCGGTGCACAGAGCTTCACGAGGCCAGGTCTGGGGCTGGACATGTGGGAATACAGGACAAACCCCAAGCTGCTGCAGCCGTCCAGCCTCATAAGTATCTGCTTTACAACTGCGAAGTGACAGCTGTGAAAATGTTTCAGAGTATCGGCTCCATTTCTTTTTGCACTGTCTTGGAGGGAACACTGTGATAAATTGAACTCGTTTAAAATAGAAGAGCTCTGGGCTGTGTTTTTCTTCACGGCACTTGGCATCTTCTGACTTTCCAAAACGTTTGCTTCACTCACCAACACTACAGAAACAAACATGGACGACGCCGACTCTGCAAGTTGGCAAGACTCTGCTTAATCACAGAATCGTTCAGGTTGGAAATGACCCCCAGGATCAGCGAGTCCAACCAGCAACCCCACTCCACAAGGTCACCTCTAAATCAGATCCCCCAAAACCACATCTAAGTGTCTTTTAAACTCATCCGGGGATGGGGACTCAACCACTACCCTGGGCAGCCCAGTCCAGTGCCCAACCACTCTCTCCAGGAAGAATTTCTTCTTGATGTCCAGGCTAAACCCCCCCTGTTGAAGCTTGAAGCCCTTCCCTCTGGTTCTGTCACTAATTACCTGTGAGCAGAGCGCAGCACCAGCATCTCTACAGTGTCCTTTCAGATAGCTGTAGAGAGCGATGAGGTCTCTGCTTAGCCTCCTCTTCCTCAAACTAAACAGCCCCAACTCTCTTCACCTCTCCTCACCAGATGGATTCTCCAGGCCCTTCCTCAGCGTCACTGCCCTCCTCTGCACTTGCTCCAGTGCAGAAAGGCCTAGAACTACTCTTGTACATCCAGACAGGTTACCATTTGTTGAGTATTAATGGCATTTTAAAATTAACTCCTCAGAGGAGACACTGATCCCTCCAAAACACAACTCTTGAAGGTGAAGAGCAGCTCCAATACCTTTACAGTGAGAGTCAGCTCTACAGAGCTCACACACGGCTGCTGGGCAGCAATGACTCTATGACCCCTCTGCGAGCTTTAAGGGCTAGACAACGTGTCAGCTTGTAAGTAGCTTATTCTAATCGATAGCCTTTTCTGTACTGAAGGAATAGTGACAGTCCAAAGTGTTCATTAGACATTTCAGATCCTTTTCTTGGGGAACTTTAAGAGCTAGTAGCCATGACTTTTGGATAATGGAGATATGGCTGAGGCTGGCTCCCCCAGAGAGCCCATAAAGAGTGTTTTGCACATGAATAACTGGACACAAGGCAATAAGCAGGATAGCAAACACCCAAATCCTTGCCCTGATGATACCCTGCCCAACTGCTGGTTCTCAGCACAGGAAGACCCTTCGGTAATGAAAGCACGTCTTGGTCTTGCTCCTGTGCCTTGCAGACAAAGGTACAACTGCCCAAGGGAGCTCTGCTGCTCCAGAAGCCAGAGGACTAACAGCAGAACTTTAGGCTTGAATGGGCTCAAGCCAGGCTTTGTGCAGGCTGGGACTGAGGCTGTCTTCACATGCAACAGCAGAACACCTGCAGAATCTTTCGAGGCCCCTTCCAATCCCTAATGTTCTGTGTGATAGTGCTGTTGGCTCTTTACAACTTCAAACAAATGACTCACAGTTATTAATAAACCGATAGATAGTTTATTACGCACAAGAGACTCAGGTGACACGGCACTGCGGTTATCAAAAGTGTACAACTGTGTACTCCAGCAAGTCTCTGAAACACTGAGCGTAGTATGAAATACAAAGAGGATGTTCAGACTGGCCACAGGTATCAGGCAAGTGCACTTCTTCCGTTCTTTGATTTACACCAACATAAATCTGGCATTTGGATATGAAAGAACTGTACTCGTTTATTCCAAGGGGAGAAGAGTGTGTTTGGAACCGGTCGGAACAGGGCAGTGAAGATCTGATAATGCTGTGAACATCCTCATGAACGGCAAACAACGGGCAGAACAGCCACCTCATGTGAAGTGCTGTCAGCACAACCAACAGTACAGTCTTCTTGCGAAGCATGAGGTAGATATAGGTAACGGACAGAACGGCACGTACAGGAGATGAACGGTTAGAGAAGGGCAGGGAAAGTTTACAATCATCAGCATCTACAGACATTTTTGCGGAATCCATTTCCACATGGAAAACGCTACAAAAACAGCCTAATGCAGCAAGATCTGACTTCTTGAAACACGAATATAGTCATTTCCAACACCGAACGCTGTAAAAGGTTAGCAAGTGATTAGACAGCACAAGACACAGTGAGCAGTTTACTCTGGACGTTAGGTACGCTACTAACAGCTTTCATGGACAGAAGCTCTTCCTCTCAAGCCCAATCCTCCCATTCTCCCATAAGCAGTTGCCTCGCAGTCATTTCCATTGTGATGTAATGTGCCTCTAGGCCCATCCTTCCAAAGCCCTCCATGGGGACAGGAGTGTCACACTGGCCTTACAGACCCTGTACGGGTGCCATGTGAAATCTGGTGCAGACAGACCAGCTTTGAAAGAGATGGGAGCCTGTGGCTTTGTGGTTATGCGCTCAGGAGCTTGCCACATGCCACATGCAAACCTGTAGTGGACACAAATGTCTAGTCTAACAGTAGAGACTACAGATGGATCTGTACTCAGCTTAACAGCTGCTGGGAAATACTTCTATTAACGGGGAACACCCAGGCTTTGTTCTCTCTTTGTCTCTCTTTATTGAAGCAGAAGTGGCTGTTCCATCTGCTAAGTAATTACAGGTGGTTTTGGCAACCTTCAACAGACAGTTAATTCAAACCGATTACACTTTCTGAATTAAATGTCTGAGTACAGGAAGTTCTCCTCATTGAAACTGTATTTCAAAGACAACAAACCCAATCTTTGATCTTTATATATCTTTTGTTTCTCCAACAGTAAATATAACTCTGTACATCATCTTAACATTAGATTGCTGATAAAAACATTGGCAATGCAGCATGTTTCTCTTGAAAAAGTAGACAATCATCTATTTTACATCAAAGCGTTCAACCTGCCCATCCCAACAACCACACCTAATGCTTCCTACGAGAAACTACTTAATAGAAATATCTGAGGAAGGATGGGGTTGAAAACGGGGGAAGACTCGACAAAATGCGGTAACGTCACAGTAATGGAACATAGACATTTCATATAGAGTGACTTACATTTCTCTAAAACATTTAAATATATCTTTATACAGAAATTTAACGTAGTAAAATAGAGCTATGATTGAACTTAGAGACTCTAGTCTTCTTTGAAGACATCTTTAAAGACTTTACACATAGAATATGCTTGGGCAATACATTCAGCTGAAGGTTAGGCAAAGCGCTTTCTTTTCAACCACACAGGTAACACATTCATCCTCCTGACAACTCAGAACAGAGCCAGTCCTGCATACGCTTACGCATGGGGACAGCTACACCCTTCTGCACGGGGACAGCTACGCTTACATGACAATCCCGTCCGCGTTACCAGGACCGGTAACAAAACCACACGTGTAGCCCTATTCACCGACTGTCTGCACAAGCTGAGAACAGCCGTAACGCGTAGAGTTGAGCACGTGCTCGTACGAACGATGACGAGGTGTCAGATCCTGCTGTGGTGGGGGGATTGGACCAGCTGATCTTTCGAGGTCCCTTCCAATCCCTGATGTGCTGTGATTCTGTGTAGCTACCCCTGCGTGTAAACGTTTGCAGGATCAGTAACCGATCTGACTTACAGTGAGTAATACTCCACCTGATTCTGGGCACTTCAATCCATCGCCAATCTCGCACCTTGACCATCCTGGCATCAGTAAGGCACAAGTGTGGGATCAGCAAAAGAAATCTGCAGCTCAGACTTCAGAGCAGACTATCGCTCTAGTGTAATGGATTCCCTTCTCCTCTTGCAGAACACAAAATTAACGGAGGTTAATGACTAAAATTAATTCACTAAAATGAACGAAGGTTATTGCTCTCATTTTTAGAGGCAAGCGATGCTCATTTTTCCTCTGAGGAGAACGATCAGTAGAACACATTACAGTTAAAGTGGCAAAATAACAGTCAAACAATTAGACATCAGAAGCGTCTTCTTTCTCTTCATTTGGCATCGATTTGAAGGTCAGGATCTGGCAACGACACTAAAAAACCACCGCGACAGTTAGTACCTTTCTGCCATCTCCATACTCCAACATTCCTTTGGGACTAGCCAATTGCACTGACTGTACACCAGGCTGGCACAAAGCCCTTCCTGAGCAGAACAGTTTCATTCCAATAGGTGATGTTCTGCACACAGTTCTGCTGGACATTCCTTGTGCTCCCCAAACCACCCATTTCGCCGGGAGTTTGGGCTGACTGAAGGATTAGAACCAGATCACCGTTACTGTCTCCTCTACTATAAACTGAAGAGACAACTGGGTTTTTTTAATAGATATATATATAAAAAATTATATATTTTATGCAGGTAAGGAACACGGAGTTGATTTCCCAGTTGTTGAAGTGGTGAGTTAGGCCGTGTGCACAGAAGTACTCACCCACTTAAATCAAGACGCTGCCACCGACGGGACACACACGTCCGTGTTAGTGCACAAGACCATTATGGGTCTTAAGGTCCGTGTGTGCCTCTATTTGGTAGAGCAGATCAACGCAATCCTAGCAAAGAGCTTTGGCCCAGAGAACAAGAAAGGGAATGTCAGAGTGTGCTCTTCTCCAACCAGCTAATCACTGCATCCTAAACCAAAACCACCCGCAACAAACGCGGTGCTGCAAACACCAACGCAGCCAAGCGAATGAGATGCTGTAGCTGTAAGCTTAACGAAACAAAGGTTACTCAAAAGTGGCTTAAACAACAGCTTAAGTAGTAACTTGTTACTAACCAAAGAGGTCTGGCTTGAGGCTTTTTTTGCTTAGACAAAGAGAAGTCCCTTGACCTAAGATGGCTTTTGTTCTGCTTATCCTGTTGCATTCCCTTACTGAAGACCTTGTGTCGATGAGAAGGTTTAGGGAAAGAAACAAAGTCCTCCAGACAAAGCAGCATTTTCCCAAACTGGTGGAGATTTCACATTGAGGGCCCCGGCCCCCTAGAACAGGTTGCAGTACTGTACAGTTAGTAGCTTTGTCACGTGTAGCGTCACACGCCACAGACGATCCAACGGGCTGTGCTTACCCGGGCGGTGTGTGCGCTCACACACACTCGCACACGCAGTGGCTTCCCCCAAAAGACAATCAGTCTACGTTTTTTTTTTCCTGTAGAAAAACTCCTCCTCGTTCTCTTCCAAAGCAACCGATCCTTTTCACTTCAACAAGTTGAAGGCCACACAGCCCCTTGAATCGGCGCGCTCCTGCGCTGCCCCTCGAGCGTGTTGCTCGCGGAGTTAGGTGGCACTGCTGCATGGGGTGCTCTGCGTGCTGCCGATGCTGTGCGCTACGCTGCTGTTCTCGGAGGCTGGGGGGGACGTGGGGACCTGCTGCCTTCCTGCTGTCTCCCCTGGAAGAAAAAGTGGTGTCAGGAGAAAGGAAATTGAAAATGTTTGTTGTCTTAAAAACCAATGATCCACTCCCTCCCAGTTTTCCTCTTCTGGGGGTCTGTAGTTCCACACAATCACAGACTCACAGAACATTAGGGACTGGACGGGACCTCGAAAGCTCATCCAGTCCAGTCTCCCTGCCAGAGCAGGACCACCTACTCCAAGTCACACAGGAACATGTCCAGGCAGGTTTTTAAACATCACCAGAGATTATCTTTTTGATGGACTTCAGAGTGCTGCTGAAATCACTCCATGACTTTGGCACCTTAACATTGCTAGGAACACAGGGAAAATAATGCTGCTGTTTTCCTGAGCAGTCTGCAGGCAGCTGATGGAACCTGCCAAGACAGATACTGTCCATCTTCTGCCGTCAGCTGTCACTCAAACAGGTCCTACGACGTGACTCAGACCACTTTACGGGTTTGCTGGTTCACGGAGAAAGGCCAACGAAGTGCCTTCGGTTTCAATGGCAGTTTATACAGCAGCACATTAACTACAAATGGAGCTGAGAACAAATGGAGCCAGGTACCAGTATAGGTTGGTACCTGTGTAGAAGAAAGGGACCTGGGGGATCTGGTGGCCAGCAGGATGATAATGAGCCAGCAATATGCCCTTGTGGCCAAGAAGGCCAACAGCATCCTGGGGTGGATGATGATGGAGTGGAACTTCTCCCTGATGAGGAAAGGCTGAGGGAGCTGAGTCTCTTGAGCTTGGAGAAAAGGACACTGAGGAGTGACCTCATTAATGTCTATAAATATGTGAAGGGTGGGTGTCAGGAGGATGGAGCCAGGCTCTGCTCAGTGGCATCTAATGGTAGGAGAAAGGGGCAGTGGGTGTGAGCTGGAACAGAGGAGGTTCCACATCACTGTGAGAAGGAACTTCTTCACAGAGAGGGTGACAGAGCAGTGGAACAGGCTGCCCAGGGGGGTTGTGGAGTCTCCTTCTCTGGAGACATTTCAAACCTGCCTGGACACGTTCCTGCTGTGCCGGGGGGGACTGGACTGGATGATCTCTTGAGGTCCCTTCCAATCCCTAACGTTCTTGGATTCTGTGAAGACAGTGTTCTTTAGTCAGCTGGATCCCACATATCCTGAGACAGGGACAGCTCTCCTCATGCAGGCAAACAGGCTACTCAGCAAGACTGATTTGATTTACTCTGAGCATACCAGGCAGGAAGTTCCCCTGTAGCTACCACAGGCAGCACAGCACTTGAACTCAGTAGTGACAACAAGTCTCACCAGTTCTGGTTAATTGTTTACTGATGATAAATTAAAAGGCCCTTGTTACTTGGATTGCCCTGTCAAGCGCTACCAGTTAAAGACAGACTTACAGCTTCCAATAAACCCCTCACACCCCTCTTCTGCACCTGTGGCTGGGATTCTGTGGAAAAAATCCAGCTCTGCACTAGCAGGGAAGTAAAAATGGTGCCAATGCCCCAGAGATGACAGCAAGGCCGCAGAGGAAACCAGAACTGTGGCCTTTGCTAAGTTACGAGCTCAAACGTGCAGCCTTGGGAACATTACAAGCTAGCCTGCAGATGGCAAGGCCCAGTTTGTGTAACAGGCACCGAAGCTGCCCCCTCCCTCGAGCTCATCTCTCAGGACGTGAACCTGTGATCCCAGCACAGTCACACGGACAGGCTGCCGCTCCTCAGCTCCACCACCAACCATGACAGCCACCGTGGCTACTTTCCCAGCAAAAGAGCAGGATGGAAATGTTTTGTCAAGTCATGGGCAGGAACAACTGGTCAAAAAACAAAGGCTGGCATGTCTTCTCCCCAGGAGTTTCTAGTGACATAGATCTGCTGTTTTGCCTTGCCCCACGTTAAGCACAAACTTGAGGGCAGGGCTGCAGCGTCCAGTTTGGATTCACTACTCCCATTCCCAGTGATTGCCTCAGTGACAGGCCGAAGGCAGGAGACAACACAGCCTGCATCCAGAGGGTTACAGAGCAGGGACAAACCAGCTTCCTCCCGTGGGAGATGCTCTGGCACATACCCATGCTGCGTACGCTGCCGCCCAGCTGCCAGAGCCCTGGGCTCCTTGGGAACGCGGCACGGAGGAAGCGTGCCTTTAACGCTTTGCGTCTCAGGGCAGAGAACGTCCTTCTGCTGGCTAGAAGTCTGCTAGGAGGCCTGAGCATTTCTCACAGCAGAGGTTACAAGTGCTCTCTGTAATGGAAACCAGCAGGTTTGCTGCTGGCTCGAGCTGCAGCCACAGCCGTAGGTGCACGTACAGCCCCTCAGCGCACAGCCCTCGCAGTGGTTTAGGAATGGGGAGGAAAACAGGGATGGGACAGGGCAGAAAAACAAGCAGCAAAGCTCCATCTCCCCAGAGACCAGTGAAATGTTTAAAAAGGGGTGAGGATCTTGCTCTTGAATTCAGCAGAGTCCAGCATTCACTGTTGTGAGCTAATTTTGATTCTGTTTTTCCTAGAGTAAGAAATAACTGCGTAGCTCATCCATGAGCAGCAGACTTCTGCTGACATGCGTCAGGTCAGGCTTTACCCCCAACAATTGCAAATACACTGATTTTTAGCTCTAGCTTGCGTCGGACACCGTGGTGTGATGATTCACCAGAACAAACTGCATCAAACCCATGCGTGTGTTACTGCACAAGCAGCTCTCACAGCCTTGTTGGGATGTCTCCCCCACCCTCACTCTCTCCCTTCTTCAGTTGTCTGCGTGTCAGTCTTCCTCCCTGTTGTACTGTGGGATCTGTTTATAAAGGCAGTGATAAGCAAACTCCTTTCACTAAAACAAAACAAGCGAACACAAACGTCAGAAGCCAACAAGCCAGCAAATCCCCACCCCCAGCAGTGGAGGAGAAGCGGCTGTGGCTGTGCAGAGGAAAGGGCAGCCACCGCGCTCCCCTACCGGGGCCCCCGGCCCTCCTTCCAGCTCCACCATCTCCCATTTTACAAACCACATGATTACACACAGCTCTGCATCAGCCTTGGCATTTCAATCCAATCTGCGTGCGTTTAACCACTAATTCATTTCCAAGCTACACACATGTTGTTTTTATTTTATGGCAAAGTGACAAGCGCAGGGCCCGAGTCCCCGCGCAAGCCCAGCACATTCTACCCCTCCCAGCAACTCTGGAAAGCATCTTAGGAGGCACCTTCCCTCCGGTTTGAGATGGGACCCCCCTGCTCTCCAGTTTAATTCAGCTGCTCCTTGCTTATGGAGCACAGCCAGCAGCTCGGATACACCACGACCGCTTACTGAGCAACGACGAGGTGCCAATGTCCTCAAGTTAAAGAAGATCCAGATCACGACGACATGAACAGTCCAGCAGCTACATCTGGACGGCCTCGTTTTCCCTGCACTTTATTTCCTCCACACCTAGCTAGTCTGCAGCAAAGTTTTAAAGAACGTTCATGAGAAGGATGTAAAGAAATGTGAACTGTCACCCACGACGCCTTCCCCACCCGCCTCTTTCACGTAAACAGCTCCACGAGCTGCATGCAACTGAACCAGAACTGCTCCAAATGGACACGTCTCATCTATTGACAGTAAACAAGCTCCTACCCATCTGGATGCAACAACATGCACTTTATTATTCACACTCAGGAAAGCTGCCAGTTGTACTCCCTGTCCAGGAAGTCTGAATGTTTGCTTCTCTATCTCCATTTGCCAAATATAATTGGTTGCCATGTCAGTTTATTTTAAATCAGATCCCATAAAAAAAAGCCAAAAGGGGGGAGGAGGGGCGCTCAGATTTTGGAACAGTTTCTCCCCTTAACTTGCAAAGACAGCCTGGAGGAGGAAAGTGTGTTTCCTGCAGGAATGAAGCAACCAGAGTTCTCTGTGGCACAGTTTACATGGGCTAGCAGTCTCGTTAGCTAACTGGACTTGTGCCTGCCCCTTCCCCAACGCAGTCACTTACCCTCATTAAGAGAACTATTACACTGACAAGTATTCATATGGTCAAATTAGGAAAGCTTTCTGCATCCACACACACTGTAAGATCTTTGCTTCTTCACGAGACACCAGTGAAATGGGTTCTTGTGGTGAATTTCTGTTACTTTCCCTTTGTTCTTGGATGCAGCTTGGGCAGCACCAACACCCTGCAGAACGCTTTCAGCCGTCTTTCACGTCCTTTAACTGACTGGAAAAAGGATTACAAGCACAGAGTCCTTTTGCCAAAGACTCAGCTAGAACTCCTCCTCAACTGCTAGAATCCTGGTTTTGCCTCTCTTCCCCTACAGCCTGGGTGTCACAGAATCACAGAACGTTGCTGGCTCATGGTCACCCTGCTGCTGTCCACCAGGATCCCCCGGGTCCCTTTCTCCTACACTGCTCTCCACCCTGTACTGGTAGCTGGGGTTGTCTTGCACAGATGCCAGACTGTACACTGCCCTTGTTGTAGTTCATTAAGCTTCTCTTAGGGCATCTGTACTCCTGCTGAATTGGTTTGATGAATCAATGGCCTTCTAAAGTACAAGTCTGACGCTCTGTAAAGCCTTATCCACACCACCACGAGTCTGCCAGCAGGGACACACGGGTCGGTGTAACTTGCAAACCTCCTTTCTGCTGGCACCACGTTTCCTTTACCTGCCAAGCTGCCACTCTCCACCAGCAGCATTTTGCCCACACTTGGAAGTATCACCCAAACCCAGTTTCGGAATGAACTTGTATTTTCCAGCCTTTGGTCTAAATCGTGTTAGAAACCCAGTGCTACTTGCAAAGGAGGACGAGATTTCAGAACACAACACGGCGCCGTCTGAACTGACTAAGGCCACTCTGGAGATGACATTTAGATCACGTTTTTTCCCCCATTCTACAATTTCATACTAGTCTACAGCCAGAGCTAAAATGTTTCCACTGCAGCTGGATTATCTTGTCTGCCACAGCAGTCATCAACGAAGAAGCTCCCTGGCAGAGCCTTCCCTGGACTCTGCTGCGCGCTGTGCTCTGCAGATACCGAAGAGTATGCGCAGGGCAATCCCGTGCGCAGAAACACGGGTGGAGTCTCCTTCTCTGGAGAAGTTCAACACCCGCCTGGACGTGTTCCTGTGCAACTTGATCTAGGTGATCCTGCTCTGGTGGGGGGATTGGACTAGCTGAGGTCCCTTCCAATCTCTAATGTTGGGTGATTCTGTTTCAGAATCCCTTGAAAATCTGAACCAGGTACCTTCCTAGATATTTTTTATCGGTTCACTGCAGCCATGAGTTAAAAGAACTCCTTCCTTTCTTTACATTTACTACTTTGTGTGCTGTCTTCTCTACTCGTTCTCATCTCTCCAACATAAACCACTGCAGCTGCCCTCTCCGCTACCTGTTTGCGGTCACTGTGACTGGTGTATTTTGGTAATGTCCTTCCTGCAGTGGGACTGCTCCAAGTTCTACTGTGCTGGAGGGTTTGTTACGTTGGCTTCCCAGTGATCTTGGGCTACTGACACAGGCATGTCTGGAGATGGTTCTGTACACAAACAGTGACATTCCAGAAATGCAGGACTAGCAGTATTAATGTGATGATAGTTTTGAGTGTTTGCTCCTGTGTGGGAGCTGTTCAGCCCTCACCTTCTTACACGTTCAGGCCTTACAATTGTGCTTACTTTCCTTCCACAAGGTTTCAGCAGGACGGGAGGCCGCATTTTTCATACATACCATCACAACCTGACCATTTTCCACATCAGCCTGACTTCCAAACAAGCTGCACACACAGCCGATGCACCGAGGAGGATTAAACTGCTTACACAGTGCTGCTGTGCTGCCCCCTGGAAAAAAACACCCCTAGGTTGTGTGGTTCCAAATGAACGTAAGCTCCTGGCTCACAGTATTCACAGAAGCTCTGACTGGGCCGTGCTGGATTCTCATTCCTAAAGAGCTTCCATGAAGCTTCTAGATGCCGGTTTGTAGTGCTTGACTTCACATTCTCTCTACCTGCTAGGGGTTTTGGGTAGTGTTCTGCAAGGCCAAACGGGGACGTAGGTGGGAGTCCAGCACGCTGCAGGGATCTCAGATACCCTGAGGTCAGATGCTGTGAAACAAGGCCCCATCAGCTCCCAGTCTTTGTATCACCCTTTGTATCACGCAAGAGAAAGCTCCCTAGACTCCTCCTTCTTCCAGTCCTGTGTTGTATTTCTGCTCTTATGGAAAACAATTCTGAGGAGATACTGAGACATCACCTCTGCACAAAGGCTGCACCAGTTCAGGCACCACTCTGCTTACTTGGCTGAATGCAATTACGTGTCATTACCTGTGACTCCTGCCAATTAAATGCCCCAGGACTGCATTACTGGGGCAACGGGGCTCCACAGTCAAGGCCCAAGCAAGATTTTGAAGCCCAGCTCTGTTCAGAATGTGTCTGTGTAAAGAAAGCATTCTCTTTGCCATTTGGCCCAGTCCTTGTCCTGATCACATCACATTCCCAGCCACATCAGCCTAATTTAGTAACGGCACGATTTTTTTACAAAAGGACTATGGGAACCAAAACCAAAAGGGATCCATCAGCTGACATGTTAACTAAATCTGAAATACAGAGATCTGAAATAGAAATACAGTATCTGAAATACAGAGATGCTACTAATGATGATGCACAAGCCAGGAACGCTCCGTTTTACTCACGTCCCAGATGAGTTTCCAAGATTCACATTTGGAATTGCTTTGGCAAACTTGAAATCACATTCATAACGCATAACACCTCCCTCTAGGGCGGGTGCCGGTCTGCCGACACACGCCACAGGCTTGTGAGAGGGGCTGCTGGCTGGCACCCTAACGAGAACAGAGGGAAAGACAACAAAGCAGGACTGCCATTCCTGCAGCCGTCCCCTTTCCTGCGGCCTGGTCTCTGCGCTGAGGTCTGTAAGAACCTCGTACTCACCTGTGTGGGAGTAGATAAACCAGAGTGCTCCCGTCAGCAGGGCTCCAATCACAAACGCTGCGAAGGCAATGCCCACAACGGTCAGCGTGTCCAGTCCGTAGAACACAGCTACAACAGCAAACACACACAAGGAGGACTTCTTATTTCCAGCAGCCATTACCAGTTCACAAGAATTCACCCTCACGCGTGCACGGCATGGGTTTTTAGAAGGCCACAGTCAATTAAGAATGGCTTTAAGCAGCAGACTAGCAGATTTGCATCAAGGAAACAGAAGCATCTGAGACTGGCCTCAGTCCAACCAAGTGGACATCACAGAGCAAGAGCCCAGCTCAGCACACCCCTATCTGGAAAACGCTGCAAAAACGAAGCCCTTTCAGTTGGCTCCTAACAACCTGCTTCTATTAAACACCCACTTCTCCTAAAAACATATCTTTCAAAGGCTGGTATTTTTGGCAACAAAGTCGTTTCATTTAAATGCCCCAACATTCAAGCAACTTTCCTCTACATCTCCTGCAAGGTCAGGCTGAAATCTAGGTGGAGAGCGGAACTGCTGTCACGAGGGGAGAGATGCCAGCAAAAAGTCAGCAAAAACATAAATAGAAACAATTGTTTTTCGCATTTGGCAAGGTCTTCATAACTGAAATTAATTCCAGAGCACAAAAATAGAAACACACACACACACACACACACACACAAAGTCTTTGTGGGGCAGAGGCCCTCTTGCAGTACCACTTCAAGGGCAACAGCATCTGCTTCCTGGCTGCACTGCTCCCCAGTGTTAACCATCCAAACAGATAAACTTTCAGCTTCTGGCTTTTTGGTGATTAGGAAAAACTCTGAGACATGAACTGAAATTATAATAACCCCAAGTTAAACAATCTTCTAGCAGTCAGTTGGGGAAACTTCCTTGTACCAAACTGATTTCTAGTGTCATTGTTTTTAGAGCCACTAAGATGATGGAGTAGAACATCTCCTTGATGAGGAAAGGCTGAGGGAGCTGAGTCTCTTGATTTAAGAGGAAAAAGAGACTGAGGGGTGACCCTGTTAATGTTTATAAATATGTGAAGGGTGGGTGTCAGGAGGATGGAGCCAGGCTCTGCTCAGGGGCATCTAATGACAGGACAAGGGGCAGTGGGTGTGAGCTGGGACAAAGGGGATTCCACATCAATATCAGAAGGAACTTCTTCACAGAGAGGGTGACAGAGCAGTGGAACAGGCTGCCCAGGGGGGTTGTGGAGTCTCCTTCTCTGGAGACATTTAGAACCTGCCTGGACGTGTTCCTGTGTGACGGGATCTAGGTGATCCTGCTGTGCCAGGGGGATTGGACTGGATGGTCTTTTGAGGACCCTTCCAATCCCTAATGTTCTGTGACTTCTAGTTTCTTTCTTCTTAATGCCTCCCAGTGCACAAAACAGCTTAGGCCAGCGAGTCACATTTGTTAGCTGACTGGTTCTTCTCAGTAGTAGCCTTCAGTGGAGCTTCCATTTTCAAAACGCAACCAGCACCCTCAGTTTGTGTCTTTCTGCATCCAGATGTCCCCATGGACACGCCCCCAGCCCAAAAGCTCCTGGAATCCTCAGGGCCATTCCTCTTTTAACAAACAAGAGGCAGCGGCCTAACAAGTTTTTCTCTCATTTATTCTGTGAGACTCTTCCTGATTCCTGTGGCCACATGGGGCAACTTTAAATGTAAAGAGACAAAACTCTGCTGAACTCAGTTGTTTTTTCCAGAAGACACCAACCAGTGTCCTCTAAACTCAGGAGGAAATTTGGTGGAGAGGAAAAAGTCTCATGGAGGCTGAAGTGGCAGAATCATAATTTGTCACTCTTCTTGCTATTTGTAGTAAATTTAGTGCCAAAGACATAGGGGCAGGAGCAGAGAGGAAAAAGATAACCTTTGTACTTCCTCTTCTAATCCTTCCCTTTTCTCTTGGCTTTGGCTGCAAGTCATCTTCACCTTCCTGCCTACTATTGTCTTCTAGTGCTGCTTCTCTCCTTTTTTAGCCCCTTCCTTAACTGGCCCAGGCTAAGGCACCACAACAGGACAACAGAAGAACAAATAAACCCTTCCACATCGAGTCAGTGATCTCATCTACAGCCTGCCCTGCGAGTGCTGGTGCTGGAGTAACTGGGGACGGCTGGTGCCAGAGTAACAGGGCAGGAGCGATGCTTGGAGCAGGACACAGGAGCTCTGTAAGATGCCTTCAGCAAAAAATGAATTTGCTGAAGTGTAGATTCAGCGGTGGCTTCCCAAACGTGACCTTCTCGTACACAAAAGCTCTTTTCTCTAAATGCTGAAGGGAATTTCTTAATCAGCAAAACAGTCAGAACTCTGTTCTGTCCCCGGATTTGATTCTCACACGCACACACGCTCTCAGAAAGCTCAAAGACAATTTTCTCATTGACCTAGTACTTTAGAGACAAAAGTTTGAGGCTTAAAAGACAGGGCTCAGAGTTACTTACATGGTTGTCTCACACTTGTCTTTGGAAGAGAAGGATCTAATTAAAACAAAACAAAACAAAAGTGATTAAAAATTAACCCGAATTCCACACACACAGAATCACAGAACATTAGGAATTGGAAGGGACCTCAAAAGATCGTCCAGTCCAATCCTCCCGCCACAGCAGGAGTCTATGAACTCTGCAAGCAACCTTCTGGATTTCATCTGACAGAAAGTCATTAACTGTAATTTTTACAAACCAGGAACTTCAGGAAAAACATCCTGAATTCAATAACCTTGCTCAGCTTGAAAAGATGTCGCTGTACATCGATCATTCCTCTGGGGACCACACAGAGGGTGCAGTTCCCGCATCACCTGTCTTTGCTGGCAAGTGCACTGCAACCTTTCCCACACAGATGTCATCAGGTCCAACCTGCAGGAGCCCTGGTCATCCCTATGTGGAGGCCTTCAAGAGCACACAGAAGAGCCAGAGATTCTGGTTTCCGAGGCAATGGCCTCTTTGGTTAGCTCCAGTTTGCTCCTGGATTGCCCAGGGAACCTGGGGATACTGAGAGAGGTTCTCCCCTCACTCTACTCTGCCCTGGTGAGACCACAGCTGGAATACTGTGTCCAGTTCTGGGCCCCTCAGGTCCAGAAGGGCACAGAATTGCTGGAGAGAGTCAGCACAGAGCCACCAAGATGCTGAAGGGAGCGGAACCTTTCCCTGATGAGGAAAGGCTGAGGGAGCTGGGTGTCTTTAGCCTGAAAAAAAGGAGACTGAGGGGTGACCTCAGTAATGTTGGTAAATATGTGAAGGGTGGGTGTCACGAGGCTCTGCTCAGGGACATCTAATGATAGGACAAGGGGCAACGGGTGTCAGCTGGAACACAGGAGGTTCCACATCCATATGAGAAGGAGCTTCTTCACGGTGACGGTAACAGAGCCCTGGAAGGGGCCGCCCAGGGAGTCTCCTCTGAAGATGTTCAAAACCCGCCTGGCCATGTTCCTGTGCAACTGGATCTAGGTGATCCTGCTGTGGTGGGGAGATGGGACTGGATGATCTTTCGAGGTCCCTTCCAATCCCTAATGTTCTGTGATTCTGTGGTATCATTTAAATTCTGGCCGTGTTCAGTGCAACAGCTGTAAAGATAAGACAGCATCCCAATACTTGTTTTTCTATCACTAGCAACTGAAAAAAATGGTTGCTTGCTATGTGGCTGAAAAACATTGGCAAGAAGTATTTATGTGAAGTGTTCTTTAACCAAAATTAGGCTTCTAACACCTCACCAGCAGCACTAAACTGGCAGCAATATGCAGTAAGATGACTAGGCTCCACGACACGTGTGCCTACAATACCCAAACACGCACTTTATTCTTAAAGTGCATCGTTGTCGCTTCTTCTAACACACGAGTACCTCTTGGCAAGATGCTAGGAAGCAGGTGGAACACTAGTAGGAAACAGGTGGAAACACAGAAGAGCCGTGTGGGGGGTGTGTGCGTACGCGTGCGCAAACAAGCTGCAAAGTCATCACGCGCACGTGACAGCCAAAGCATCACTGACTGTGATGTTTATGACTTAGCCCAAGGGGCACTGAACAGCACTAACATGGGCAAGGGCCCCATCAGGTTGTCCAAACACTCCACTAGCCTGTCCCAAGCGCCAAGAAAATGCCTTCTGAGCTGAGAGGAGAACGAATTTTCCACGCTTATTCTGTCACTGGCCTCACTACAAAGAAGATAAAGGCTGCTAATCAATGATGGGCTTTGTAGCCCATTCTCAGTTCTCCCCAGCCATGGATCTTGATGCCGTTTGCTCAGAGCAGCAGAGAAGCAGTGGAAATCCTTCGTGTGTCGCACAGTTGGGTTTTAGACACTTCCACTGTGACCTACTGCAATAACATAAGCAACTGTGCCTGTAAATAACTAACATCAGGAGAGGCAGAAGGTTATTCTCTGGGCACTGAGGTGTGATTTCCATTACAGCCAGCGACAGCTATAAGCTTCTGCCTCAAGAGAAACAAAAAAGACATCTTTGCAACGACCAGTTCGTTCTGACTTTGGAAACATCAGGCAGATGGCTCCTGCAGTTGGTTAGGAAAGCAGAGACAACGGCAGTAACTCCCAGAAGATAGCTCACAACAACACAAGTTGGCTTGTCTGCTGCACTACAGAAAATGAACTCCACCTCCAAGCTGCAAACGCTCCTGTTCAGTAACACAAGACAGTGTCTTTCCCAAAGCCTCGGCCAGCAACGGCCCTTAGAAATGGGGGTGCTCGATTCACTTCAGAACAACCGCGTGCCAACGCCGCGATGCAGTTAATGTGCCACTGTGTACTGCGCCTGAACGCTGCGATGTGCTGGGGACACTTCCACAAACATCCCACTGTTGGACTGAATCACCCACAATGCAACAAACTGCTCTATCCCATTGTTGTCTTGCAACTAATCTTTATAAATTTAGCTTGTCTCTGCACACTGGGACCTTGTGCCTCTGACAAAGACAACATTCTGAGCGGAGCCTGAGACGGGAGCCTCGCACAATGCTCCACACATCAGAAGGGCAAGAGAGCTCAGAGTACGGGTCTGTTTATTGAAAGATGAACTTCAGTTGCAGGATTTACTCATTCCCAGCAGAATAAACACTGAAGGATATTAATCAGAGCTTTGCAAAAAGACAGCGCGGTCAGGCCCAAAGCAGGGTTCTAATTGTGCCACACTGACACATCCAATACTTGCCTTGAAGTCACAGTGGATTTGATCTGTAGTAATAATTGTGTAAAGAATCAGCTCCCCCAAACTGAACACGAGTTGACTTGCAGAACTGAACAGAACCTGTTGTTCCTTAGGTCTCCCAGTGATACTGCACAGTACGTTAACTTGTTCCAAGTCCAAAAAGCATGCACTGCACAACAGAGGTTAAGGGGCTTCTGATCCCCATTCCTTTGACGCTCCCCAGAACCCATTTCAAAGCTCAGGCATCCTCTGGACAAAATGGGAGTATTTTGATGTGCACACTAAGCCACTGAGGCTTGCAAGCAGGCTGCCCAGGGGGGTTGTGGAGGCTCCTTCTCTGGAGACTTTTTAAACCGGCCTGGCCCTGTTCCTGTGTGACTGGATCTAGGTGATCCTGCTGTGGCGGGGGGACGGGACTAGATGATCTTTTGAAGCCCACTGCAGCCCCTAATGCTCTGTGATTCTGTGACTGTGCTCCCCTGCTAATGCAAAGGATAACGCATCCCAACAGGACTGATGCTGCGGTCAGGCACATTCAAATTAAAAGTAAGTGTGAAAACAACTTTCCCAACACTCACAGCGCAGATTCTGGAGGTACTTTTGATTGCCAGCATCGTCTCTTAATGCCCTTCAGCCTTTCCAACTCCTTCAACCAGTTCCTAGCCACACTTGTGGATCTCTCCAGAAAGATTACATAATCACAGAATCATTAGGGATTGGAAGGGACCTTGAAAGATCAAATCAAGCACAGCCCATCAAAGTTGGAGCTGAAACAACTTCTGTGCAGCCTGTCTTTTGCTCTGAATAGTTTCACTGTCCAATGAACATCTCTCTGGAGGCCACCCCTTTGTTTTACAAACTCGCCAGGCTTTAGAATCCTCAGTAATTATTTGTAACTCCATTTCTGTGACTCCGATATATATATACAGAGACACAAGCACAACAAAGAAACAGTACAAGGAGCAGAGCACCAACTTTCACCTCTCAGACAAGAAGCAGTCGCTGGAAGTGCCACTGCTATACTCCTGTGTCTAAAGCCCACACTGCTGTGCCGCACAGTGCTCCTTCCTCAATTCCTTGACCAACAAAGACTGTTAAAAAATGGCAACAACCTAGGCTCTGAGTGCTCTGACCTAGGCAGAGCTGTCCCTGTGTAGGGAGGTTGGACTAGATGACCTCTAGAAGTCCCTTCCAGCCTAGAACATTCTCGGATGATTCCCTGATACCACGACAATCACTGCAGGGAAATGTCTCCACAAAGAACACCTTGCACACACGGTACCGCACAACGCCACCGACCTGGAGCACTCCCTCATTTCAGGCAGCTGGGTGTCACACGATACGCTACACAGAGTTTTACTAACCAGCCCAAGCTCCTTTTCATACCTTCTGGTTTTCCCTCATGTGTGATTACAACAAGGGGCCTGGTGAAGGTTTTCTTGTTGTGCATCATGGCCAAGATCATGTCCACATTCAGAGACGTGCAGGCTTCATCGGGAGGAACGCACTGCGAGCGGAAAGAAGAAAGTCTGTGAGGTCAGAGCCACCAGGACAGCTGTGCCAGTTAGGATTAAAAAAATATCACCTGTTCACCTAAATCAGGACTTTAGAGTTTAAGGAGTTACTGACCTTCGGCAGTCCTTCAGTATCTTTGTCTCGGTTAGTGCACAAAGTCAGCTCGCAGTGGAGAAAGAGCAGCGAGATGTTGAATAGTGGTTTAAAGACAAAGCTGAATCTTTTCTTGTCCTTCTGTGCGTGTGGCGCCGGGAAGTTCACCTTCTCGATGGCGTAGAATTTAACGGATTCATCTTTAGGACAAATGTTTTCTATGATGGTGTAGTCAGACATTCTGTCTGGGTTTGAAAACGGGGAAACGAAGCAGGTCTGAATGGCAAAGCCCAAGGACCTGTCAGCTTTGGTCACAGACACCTGCATTGCCAAGGAAGAGACAGCAAGACCTCAGAAATGACATTTCTAGTTCATGCTGCATTAACATTTTCAACAGTTTTCCAAGCAGTTTGCCGGTGCCGCTTCCAGTCGGAGCTGTTTTGAAGGCTAAACGTTAAGGGCAGACTGTCAAACAGAAACAGAGTGTCTGTCACTTCAAAACCAGCAGCTGTTTAACAGCAGAACTGTGTGGCAAGTACAGCGCTCCCTTTCCTCCCCAAAAGCAGATAAGGAAATCCAGTCCAGATGAGATGGGACACGTAGCTAATGACTACAGCTGACGGCGCTGCTTCCCTGGGGCACGCCGCGCACGCCGCAGCTGTATGGACCTCAGTTACTAACTCCCTGTCTCTGTATCTGTTTGGAACTTTACCGGAAAAGTAAAAAGAGTGAGCAAAAAGACACAGCAGAGAGAATCCACCCTCAGCCTCAGGAGGAATGCAGAGGCAGAGAGGTCACGGTCTGCCGTGGGGGTGGCATTCCTGAACTGGCACTGGGGAGGCGGGGGGAGCCTCTGAAAAAGCTGTCGTTCCTGTGAAGTGATCCTTTCAGTTTTATTACAAGTCTGACATTCATAATCTGCTGCGAAGAACAATTAAGACTGCGAACTTCCAGGGCAGAAGGGAAGTTCCGCCGCGCTGGAATGCAGAGAGCAAACGCTGCAGGATCGTTAGGAAAGACACGAAACGCAATCCCTGACCAGTGAAGCTTGTTGTGAAGCTCTCAGCAAACAACAGGAGTGTTGTGCCTCAACCCCTAGCACTGCACGACGAACACAAGTGATGAAAGACATTCATCAGTTTCTCTCTGCCTTATGTGGGCAGCAACCAAATTAGAGGAAGGGATGTGCCGGAGCATCCGGGCAAGAAAGACCATCTTCTAGAAAGAAAGGAAATAAAGAAGGATGGGTGAAAGTCACGGCCCAGGTGCTGGCAGGTGAACAAGCTGATGGTATAAACTGGTTTACAGGTTATGGCAAGGAGGACAGATGTGCTACAGTATCATGAAATGTGATCAGGTAAATAAAAGGACAAAGGATATCTCAAGGAACGAGAAAACAACAGGAGGAAGGCGAGAGCAAAATGTCATCAGAAAATGACAGCAGAGAACAAAGAAAACCAAAGGATTCAAATATAAAAAACACACAGAAAAGGAAAAGGGGCGGCTCTGCTACAGCATGACCTGCACAATTTATTGACTAAAAAGTCTTTGTCAATAAGGAAAGCAAAACAGGAAAGAACAGAATCCAAGAACCAGGCCTGTGTCAGCTACAAAGGGAGCTACAGAATTTCAACAGTGAGATGGATTTTCCACTGGGCAGGATGGAGGAACAAAGGAGTAAGAAAGGGTTCAGCCAGGACAGGTGATGAAGAACTCCGAACATCTGTCTGGATAAACAGCTCCAGAAGCAGGCACATTCAGAGGGCTTGGAGCCATGGGGATTCATTCCAGACTGCTGAAGGAAGAGGCTGTTTTCATCCAAACAACAGGAAAAAAATCTCTCTTTTGTAAACACATCTGTAGCAGAGTGTGACAGACTTTCTTTTTCTTGGCTTAAGCACTTCTCACTGAGTGGAGGGGACACAACGCACCGAAGCAATGGGCCCCAGTGTCAAACTGGCCACTACCTTTATCACGTGCAACACGGGCTCACAAAGAGGAACTAACCCGTGTGAAACAAACGTGGCTCAGCTCGGTGTCACTCACTCTCCTGCTCTTAGAAGCCCACAACTTGCTCCTCAGGATTTACTCACCTACAAACAGGTGACACTACTTCACTGCTAACCTTGGAACTTGACTACTCTCCAGATTTCCTAAGCTTCTTATACTACCAGGTCCAAAGTGCAGTACACTTTGGTGGGTACCTGTTGACTTGGCTGGTCTCACTTACAGAGGCTGTTAGATGTCTGGTGTGACAGCATTCAAAACCACTGTAGCTGGTGTTTCTAAGTGAATGGGAGAGTGATCAGAATCTGCCACAACTCTGTATCCAAGAACGTGGAAGACAGACACTCGTTATTTTTTTGCACATCTACGCCTCTCAGATGAGGTTCAGCCACACAACTCAATGTAGAGCTCAAATGCCAGTTCAGAGGAAGAGCTTGGAAACCACCTTCCAGTTCTGCACAGAGAAGCAGATAAGGCCAGAACAACCAATTTATCCTGAGCTTATCATCCATTGTGCAGGAACCCAAAATACTGTCTTGCTTCTCACCCCACAGTTTCTGTCCTCTGCAGACTCCAGAGGAGCTACCTGCCTGTCTACCACAACTACGCAACGAAACCTTTCACACAACAAGGCCAGGTTTGGCTCAGCTGCACGGCCGTGTGGTGTCTGTGTTAGTTTGAAAGCCTTTGACAGTTTATTACCTCGACGTACACTGGCCCGTTCTCAGCCACAGAGAAGAGTCCTTGGGAGGGAGCACGGAACAGGTCTGTTTCGTACAGCTCCATGTTGAAAGTCACATTGACGACGCGTGGTTCAGGAGGCCAGAACATGCTTCTGTCATCCTCTGGCTGGTGCTTTGTGCAATTAAACTTCAGTGAACAAAATCAGAACACAACAGCAGTCAGACAGAGAGGTGGTAGCTGGCTAAGGACAAATCTGCAGTGTGTAATACAGGTCCACCCACGTTCAGCCTACTTAGTGAGAGGCTTCAACAGGGTGACAAGAAATAGAAGTGAGAACAAATGTGTTAAAAGATGAATTAATTCCTGTCCAATTAATGCAATTTGTTTGAAGTGCCTATTACAATGGACATTTCTCTACTGTCAGGTGCAAACCCAAGTGCAACCTACCGCTATCTCAGGCCAGCTTGGGAAAGCAACATCTCCCTCATCAGCGTCCCCTGGAAATCCATTATCACCTGATTCCATGTCATCATCATCAAAGCCGCTGCTTTCAGCCGGTGCTGACAGCTGAATGACAACCTGCACAAAAGGTACCGCAAACGCACAGAATTAGCTGGTAGCTGAGAACTCTCCCTTCCTGGTTAGTATTTTCCTCTCTCTTCACAACACTCAGAGGCCAACGCAAGTGCACCAATTAAGCAGACGGCGAAAGCACGACTCGAACAGCCCTGTGCTTGAGCAGGTTGTAGCTGCAGGTTATATATAGGGATTTTCTTCCAGAATTCACAGTCAGCAAAGACACAAGTCTGGGTGCTGGTGTCTGAACGAGCAGCCTTAGCATTTCCATTCATGCACCTGTGGAAAATCACTGGAAGGGGTGGGGTCACTAAAGGGTTTTCTCTTGCGTCACGCTCTGAAAACAGATGCGCATCCAAACCCCAAGTTTTCCCCTTTGTTTCTTCTCTGAATTTCTACTGGATTTCACACACCACCTTTTTTCTTCCTTTGCACCTCTCCAATTCTTCACCTGGAATTCCCCCCCTTTTTTCCCAGTGTTCTACATTCTGCTTCTGTGAGCCCTGCAGCTCCGTGGTCAGTCCCCAACTTCCTCAACTTAGTCTTTGTTTTCTTGGACACAGAGTAACTGCTAAAACGTGACATCTCTGAGACTCTGGGAGCAGCACTCCCAAATTCTGAGGGATACCATACATGACTCAGAGTTAAAGTGGGTAGCCAAGACAACTGAAAGTCATGATGGAGAAGGAAGAGAAATCCTCGTTTCAGTTTGGGCCACAGTGGAAAAGAAGGACAACAATGGTATTTGGCTCCAAACAAATGCTGTTCCATAGTTTGAAGATGTTTCTATCCAGTCCTGGTTCGAGATTGTTTCTTTAGCTAGGTGCCTCAGACTTGCCAGTATGCAATGTGTTTCAGCAGCTCAGATCAGACAGCCTGAGCTGCGTTTGGGCTGGACCACAGGCTTCCCATCATTTGCCAAGATTACTCCTTTCCAACCTAGATGAGCTGCACCGCACTCAGGTCCGTAAGCTGGGCCAGTCTGGAAGCAGTTGCTTAGAACCCAACTGGGATCCTCAGCATCATCCCTTAGACACAAGTACTCCAGAGTCACGTACACCGACTGAGAGCAAACAAGACTCCAAATCACGAGGAGAAGCCTGCACAGATAACATCTTTTCTCAAAACTGAAAAGCAAATACTCACAGAGTTGAAGTAAACCATCTTGTTGAAGAGATATGCTGTCCGAGTGCCACACCTGTCCAGCAAAGACTCCAAAATGAAATGGGTACCGTTCACCTTGGCTTTGCAAGAGTGATCCAGCAATGACAGTTCTGTCCTCGAGTAGCCGCTAGCCTGAAACAAAGGCACTTTGTAAGTGGCTGAAACACAACCGTGTTGCTCTTGGTTGAAGTACAGTTCAGAATGCAGTGTGTGGCTGCTGACAGGAGGAAGTGAAGTCCACTGCACCAACATCCAGGGAAGGTCACTCTCAAAATGCCATTGTGCATGATTGATGGCGACTAAATGTAATGTGGGACAAAGAAATGCTGACTCTGGAATGAGCTAAACGTGCTGTCTGGATCAGGTTCCCCACGCACGTGGACACAAGCAACCAGTCAGCTGAAAGAAGGCAAAGACACATCTCTTCCAGTCTCACCCAGCTACCAAAAGCAGTTTCTTTGTACTTTGCAGATAAAACACTCCGACTGAGGGCTGAGTACAGTACTTTTTTGACAGAACCAACCCTGCAAAGCTTTAATGGGAAATCCTTTCACAAACTACTGCACTGTTGGGAAGTATCTCAAGGAGATTTAACCTTTTTTTTTTCCCTTCTAACATTCTCCTCAACTGAGGGAGCCTGAGGGATGGGCCAGGCCAGCTTACTCAAAGTAGCCAAAGGAATATTCCAGACCATGTGACATCAGCCCAGATGTAAAAGCATGGACAAAGAAGGAAAGGAGGAGGCATTCGTTGACGGTGTTTTGTTCTCTGGAGCAACTGCTACATATATGTTGGACTGTGCAGTTTTGGCTCAGTTATGTAAGAACATGTGATTAATCTCCATGTGTCTTCGTGTAGGGTTTTTTTACATGGGGTGCATTCTTTATATGGGGTGAATTAAATGTCTTTCCTCCAAAATCAGGTTAGTTTTGAGTTAGTTTTGGTTTCATTTGCAATTTGAAGTGGTTTCTGAGCTCTCCTTGGTTTTTTTTTTGGCACATGAGCGTTAGGTACTAAAATAACTGGTGAATTTTGTCTTGGTTTTGACCCTTGACAGGCCCCGCTTCCTAGAATGGCAGATAACAGCATCTGCTGATAGGAAGTAGAGAATCATCTTTATTACTTGCCTTTGCTTTTGTACGTGTCTTCTCATTTTCTGCTTTATTAAACACACTAGGTTTTTGCTATATCTTTCTCTCTCCTGTCCATCTAAGAAGGGAGAGTGAAAGAGTGGCTTTGTGGGCAAGTAGCCCTCAGCCAATCCCAGTGATCACAAACCAGTACAGGTGATGTAGATGTCAGAATGTTTTCAATCAACATGCTAATAGAAGAGTCTGCTAAAAGCAGCCTGTCAACATTTGAGAATACGAGCTCGCACCAACCTGCAGAGAGTCTTTTTCTACAGCTACTTTCATGACTTTGTCATCACACTCAATTGACAGGGCCACAC
Organism: Rhinopomastus cyanomelas; assembly: GCA_013400115.1. Lineage (NCBI taxonomy): Eukaryota > Metazoa > Chordata > Aves > Bucerotiformes > Rhinopomastidae > Rhinopomastus > Rhinopomastus cyanomelas. The sequence goes on from VXBP01004733.1 coordinate 2,643,403, forward strand.
CAGCTCTGCCCTGAACCTCTTCGGGTTCTTTATGCTTTGAGAGGGAATGCTCAAAGTCATGATTTATTAACGCATCCACTGAATCACCGGACGGGAAGATTCCTTCTGCCACTGTGCCGTGTCTTCCTCTGTTAATATGGAAAGGAAACGTCGGGCCATCACTTAATGCAGGGTTCTTTGGGGCAGGCAGTGGATTAGCACCCAGCAAATCTGTCAGCTCTGGAGGAAGTGAATGGTTGTCTTTATCATTCATCTCTTCTGAAAAAAAACCCAAACATTAAGTTATTAGACAGTTTTCCTAAATGTATCCAGAACTAATAACTTCCATACAGCAAATAAATACCATCTGAAAGGATGCTCCCAAAGGACATCCAAAGCAACATCTTTGTACTTCTCAGGTAACCACAATTACCCACTAAGGTTTTGGTTGTTACTGAGGCATCTAAACTGGCTTTATTTAGCTCCTGCTAGGAAACTGCCTCACTAAGAAGGGAAAATAGTCTTTGAGGAGCAGGCAGCGGCAGCCACGGATGTAAAAGAAACATCCCATTCAGCAAAGTCGGCTTTTTCAGTAGCAGTCTTTCCTTTTTGGCCAACCTTCACAATCCACATTTGTTATTACTATTTACTCCTAACGAAGAGCAGTGACTGTACTGCGACCCCCCTCCACCACCCCAAAGGTTCAAAACTGAGAAAGCACCTTTCAAATCATCATACTCCTGGAAATACAAGATATATTTGTTTCTGTATGCTGAAAGTCCACTTTCAAGCATACCTGGATCTTCGAGTCGCAGATGAAATCGGTTAGCAACAGGGGCTTTTGTGTAGGACGTAAGTGGACCGTGGTTGTGCTCATAAGCCCATTTGATCAAACTCTCATGTGATGAGGGAAGGTCAGGTATTACTGATCTACTCATCGTCATGGATCGTTCTGTCTCCTTCCCAAAACCGATGCTGTTTGATGTCTGCACACAAACACAGATGTGATTGATTATTTATCACTTCAGGGCACTTCCAAAGGCAAAGTGACACTGACTGAATACACCTTTTGCTCTGCTTTATCAAATGAGGGAGATAAACACACACTTTCTGCACGTAAATAGGATCAGAAGTGCAATTCACAATGGAAGCTCCACACAAACACATCAGCTCTCATCAATGCACCTGCTGACCGCTTAGCGTGGTGATAAAACAATTACCAATACCTGCTTATCGCAGTTGGACGCGGCTTATAGATGAGTCACACCGGTAGTTTTTGTTTTGTTGTACATGTTGTGCAAAATTTCACATTTTCTTGTCCAAAAGGACAAGTTCAAAGAACAGGAACAACCATCTCCAGCTTTTGGAAGGACAGTTAGAAAACATCCTCTGGGCTTACGCTTTAGAGTGGTCATACAGATCTGGTACAGCCGGTGTCACAGAGCGCTCTTGCGCCTCCGCACCCGACTTCAGAAGTGGAGTGTCCAAGCACAGAAGTGCACAAAGCAGTCTTGGCAGAAGAGCATCGTTTACCTTTAGCTCCCTCCCTCACTTCTTCCTAATGACCCAGTTTTGCATCCTTTAAACACTCACAGCTTCACAACTGAAGCTAGAGGTTATTTTAGGTGCAGAGGATCCTGTTATCGCTACAGACACCCACAAGCAGCAAAGGCCACTGGAGGTATGAGACAAAAAGAAAGATGTAAGTGTCCTCAGTTCAGTGCCTGACTGACCTTCTGGATCAAAGAAGCTTTTACTCTTCAACAGACACAAACCTGGCCGTGATTGATCACACATTTTCATATGACCGCACAGAGTGTTGGGGGATCTGGTTTGGGGGTGACCTTGTAGAGTAGTGTCAATGGTTGGACTCAGTGACCCCAGGGGTCTGTTCCACTCTGAGTGATTCTATGAGTCTACTCTATGAATTATTATTCTACCCCCACTTTGCTAGATCCCCCTCTCTGCTATTCTTTTCTTTTTTGTTATGAGGAGACAGCTGAACGGATATTATCGCAGAAGTTCACTGTTCTAGCTGGCACCTGACCACTTCCAGGGCTTGTTTATATCTGTCCTCCACACCGAGCCTGTAATGTTCATTCCTGCATCGCCCCAACGGAACAGAACAGTGCACAAAGGCTTGCTGGAACAGACAGACCTTCTTTCTCTTGCCTGTCCTGCCACCACCTCCACATGCAGCGTCTGAAACCAGGCAGAGCCACTTACTAACCTGTTCAGAATAGAGACCAGTGCAGAAACTGGTGGGCAGCTGTTCTCACGTAAAGAACAGGCCTTCCAGGCTTTTAAAACCCTGACAACTTGGCACTTTCTGCCGTTTCACTTCCTGGTCCGCTGCTGTGTAAAACCCACAGCTGTGTGGTTTTACTTCACCTAAACTGTGCCTTTACCTAAGCCAGTCACCTTGTACTTGCTTTGCACCCATCCTCTGTCAGCGTTTGAGGAAACGCAGCAAGCTGGAAGATGGGCTGGATGACCCAAAAAGTCCTTTTCCTGTTTTGTCAATGGTCTTAGACCTTAGTAACTCAGTCTTGGGTTTGAGGCAGCTCAACACCAACCTTCCCTCTCGGTTTGCCAGTCCCCTCACGACAAGGGCAACCCGTGAGGAGAAGCGAAGTGCGTGGAAGTGCTTCAGCTAACAGAGAGAACACTGTGAAACATGACCTAACTGTTCAGCAATGTTTTTATGCATTGTTAACACTGGGGCTTGGAACGGCCCTCGGCTTGACAGAGATACAAACAGATCCCAAACGCTGGCTGGCCAGGCTGTTTAACGGCGTTTGCTGGTTAGTTCTCTCCCGTGAAGACCAAAGGAAAGGGGGACAAACACACCTTCAGACAATGAAGCATCCACGTGCATGGATCAGTACAGCAGACAGCAACTCACAAACCCTAACAAAAACATGCTAAGTCTTTCATATACCGACGCTGCCATATATAGCATTACTTTCTCTTGTTAATCTCAATAAAATGCTTCCATCTTCCACTTGTTCTTGAAAGAAAATTCACTTTTACTTCATACTGATGCTACCACTAACTAATAAGTATCTGAAGGGGGCCTACAGAAAGGCTGGGGAGGGACTTTTTAGGATGTCAGGTAGCAACAGGACCAGGGGAAATGGGGCAAAGCTGGAGATGGGTAGATTTAGGGTGGATGTGAGGAGCAAGTTCTTCATCGTGAGAGTGGTGAGAGCCTGGAATGGGGTGCCCAGGGAGGTGGTGGAAGCCCCGTCCTTGGAGGTGTTTAAGGCCAGGTTGGATGGGGCTTTGGCCAGCCTGGTCTAGGGTGGGGTGTCCCTGCCCATGGCAGGGCAGCTGGAACTGGATGATCCTGTGGTCCCCTCTAACCCTGACTGTTCCACTGCTCTGTCATCTTCAGCCTCAAGAAGTTGCTTCTCACACTGATGTGGAACCTCTTCTGTTCCAGCTCACACCCATTGCCCCTTGTCTTACCATTAGATGACACTGAGCAGAGCCTGGCTGCACCCTCCTGACACCCACCTTTCACATATTTATAAACACTAATGAGACACCACCTTGGTGTTTGGGGTGATTCAGCAGCAATAAAAAAGACCTAGACCCTAAACCCATGCACGAACCACTTGACTTGTGCGATGCGCTGGTCAGGTTTAGAGCCCCTACACTAGAAGTTAATGAGAAAAACCACACAGCTTCTGTATTTACTCCTTGACACGCAGTAATAAGTAAAACAGGAAGACAAGAGAGAAGACATTCAGGAATCGATACAGCCTAGCACTAGATGACACTTAATTCGATTCTACAAAGCAGCAGTATGATCTCTCTCAGAAAACAAAGTGAGTCTTCACTTACAATCACTTCCAGCTTCCCCTGGACATCGTGCGACTTGATGACCCAGTTGACAGACTTTATACACTTGAGGATAAGAACGATATCTCGGACAACCTTGGCACCTGGTCGGGCTGGTTTAATGTCAACGATTATATCCACCTGGAAAGCGCTGCGTGTGGAAAATGGAGAGACAGTCAGAGCAGAATGCCAGACGTTTGCAGCTATCAGCCTCCCTCATATCCATCATGTTTCCACTGTCTGGCCAGCTGATTAAAACGCTGGAAGTTATCCCGGGCGATGCATGTGCAAAACAGATTGTTATTCCACATATGCTCCAGTGATTTTGCGTAACAACAGAAACAAATGCCATTCAAATACCACTCTCATCTCTTGTTTGCGAGAAGTACGTTATTTAATTCAGCTGTTAATTGAGAGCAGCTTAGTGATATGCCTAGTTTGCTTTAGGAAGCAAGCGCTGTTTCCTTATTTCACCGTGTCAGTGCCCAAATACAGCTGTTTCCGTTTCCTCCCGCTATAGCTGCATTAAAGCTCAACATCAAACACCCCAAAAAAAGAGGCAAAAGGATCAATTAGGCAGGTTAACAGCAAATACTATATTGGGGAGTGTCTGCCCAGGCAGCTAGTTAAATAGTGGAAACAGTTTTGCTGAGGATCTCGCATGTGTTGAGGAATTAAGCCATGTATTGAGTTTCCAGTACTGCTGGATATATACTTATTTCAAAAGAAAACAGATGTCCAGCTTGCTGGAAAATAGATGAACACTATCCAGCTTTTCAAGACCTCAGTAAAGCAAGTAGAGCAACCGGGTCTGTACCCATCAATAACATCTCTTCGTGCAAAATATCCATTCAACAAACTTCACTTCCAGATCCTCTTAGGGGCCCGTGTGTCAGAGGAACGTGCTCATCCCCAAGTGCCATGTTTCGGCTAGCGTTCTGCGCTGACATTTGGGGTACCCTGGGACTTCCAGTTCGCCTCCTGTCGTTTTGCACATGCCCAGCTAAGCTTCTGTGTGTTTCTTTGTGGGTATAAACATTGCAAAGACAGCTGTGGATAACACAAAACTAAGAACAAAGCAAGAGGAATTTATCTTCTTAATTTTTTTCTACTTTTAATAAGTAAACATTTCAGTATTTTGCAGTGTTACCATCTGAACAACAAATTCCTGTCATATTACCAGCCAAAGCCAGAAGCCCAGAGGGCCTGGAGACAGGGCGATTGTTGCGTAACACTGCAAGGGACCTGTGAAGACCTTGATGCTCCAGAAGAGCTCTGTTTGGGATGGTGGTGCAGCTTGTGCCACAGTGGCAGTCGCTAGGGGCTTAGCTACTCCACTGCCACTACATGTTGGCACTTTCCTCCTCTCCTACGACTGCCAGGCAAGAACACTCTCAGGCTCTAGGTTCATTACAGCGCAATGAGACAATTACTTTTCTTGCAAAGGCCCCTCCTCACAGCACTACGTTTCCTCATTAGGGACAGGACGTGCTCCAGTGTAACTGCATGAGAAGCACAACTGGGCAATGCTGGATATCCAGCGTCTGATTCTGCGTTATCTCAGAGGTCATCCAGTTACATCTCCCCTTGCCACGGGCAGGGACTACTCTCACTAGACTAGGCTGCCCATGGCCCCGTCCAAACTGGCCTTGAACACCTGCTGTTGACACTTCTTTTGATACAGCTGAGCTGCCCACACGCACTGTCAGCTCATGTTCAACTACTCATCTACCAACACCCCCAAGTCCTTCTCCTCAGAGCTGCTCTCGATCCATTCACCACCCAGCACGTGTTTGTGCTCGGGACTGTCCCGACCCAGATGCAGGACCTTGCACGTAAACTTGTTGAACTTCACGCGGTGTGCACCGGCCCACTCCTCAAGCCTGTCAAGGTTCCTCTGGACGGCATCTTGTCCCTCCAGTGTGCTGAGCCACGCCACACAGCGTGGTGTCGCTGGCAAACTCGAATGTTGTACTAAAACATTTATGAAACAGATGTTTTACTTAAACATAAACATGATTTATTTATGATCCTGCTGTGGTGGGGGGACTGGATTAGATGATCTTTCGAGCTCCCTTCCAATCCCTAATGTTCTGTGACCACAGATCACTTGCAATATTTGGGAGCCACTGAACTACATCTTGCTGCCTGTGTGAGGTCAAGATTGTTTGTAGCCTGTCTTTCACTCCTCAGATAGTGGCCCCATCTTACACTCTACCACAGGCTGTCCTTATTCCCTTACTCACTGTGCTCTTGGAAAACTTTCTTTATTGAGCAGAACAAGGGCACGATATCATCCATAAAGATTGTGCTTTGCAGCCTTATCCCACAAAATCCCGGGATTGTGAAGCAGAACCAAAACACCTTCACACCAATTTCTATTTAAGGCAACATACTAAGGTCCAAGCTGTTGTGAGGATGAATTGGCTACCTCTCGGCTCATTGTCAACAGACAGGTGACATCTTTAGCTGTGATTCTAAAGAGATTGAGGCTGTTCAGACGATACTTTACCTGTACGGGTTCGAATTGGGCGTAATTAGCTCAATTATATGCACTTCTTTTTCTTGCACTGAGCTGGTCATAAGGCAGCCCTCTGCTCTTTTTGGCTGCAGGTATCCCGCAAGGTAATTTAAAGAGAGAAAATTCTTCTCTATGTTGCACGAGGGAGGAAAAACTTGATCTGGAGGAAGGAAACAAAAGAAAGCACACGCACCGTTACACACAGAGATCAGCTTACACGCACATACGTAACGCATCTGCCGCAGCGCAGCGCTGCATCTACAGCACAGGGCTGCAGGCTACAAGTTCTATCTATTATCTATCAGAAACTTAGGACAAATCAACAAAATATTGGAACAGAAATCACTGCTGCGAAAACAGAGCACAGATCTGATGTCAAACACAGGCTTTACACGGAACCGGCTCCATTTACGGATTGAAATACTCACTGGGAGAAAACGCCTGCAAAGAGAGGTCTGAAAGCAACACTGCAGCAAAACATGAGAGTGTTTTTCAAAAGGAATAAAACATGTCATTTGGACCTTTCACCTTTAAATAGAAGATTTTTCTTTTGAAATCAACTGATGGAAAAATTTGTGATAAATTCCTTCCCTTTAGCAAGTGTTTTACTCTTGTTAGTATGGACTTTCTACTAGGATCCTTTAAAGATGGCATTTTCCATTTCCTTACTGAATGTATTTTCTTAGTGGTTGAATTGTCAGTGTTGTCTGGAGACAGTGCGGTTCTCTTTTGCGAACGGAAAACTGAATACAGCACGAAAAGGATTCATTCAGGGAGTCTCAATATACTGCTTATAACCAAAGTGAAGAAATTCTAGAGTAGGTAGCCAACAAGTCTTCTGGTTTTAACTGCGTAGTTGACCATCGGCATTAACTAGCGTACAGAGCAAAACATAACAAATAGTTACTTGGTACCACAGACCATTAGGGATTAGAAAGGACCTTGAAAGATCATCCAGTCCAATCCCCTCGCCACAGCAGGATCACCTAGATCCAGTTGCACAGGAACATGTCCAGGTTGTTTTTAAATGTCTCCAGAGAAGAAGACTCCACAATCCCCCTGAGCAGCCCCTTCCAGTGCTCTGTCACCCTCACCATAAAGAAGTTCTTTCCCAGATTGATGTGGAACCTCCTGTGTTCCAGCTCACACCCACTGCCCATTGTCCTATCACTGGATGACACTGAGCAGAACCTGGCTCCATCCTCCTGACACCCACCCTCACATATTTATCAACATTCATGGGCTCACCCCTCAGTCTCCTCTTCTCCAAGCTCAAGAGCCCCAGCTCCCTCAGCCTTTCCCCACCAGGGAGATGCTCCCCTCCCTTCATTATCTTTGTGGCTCTGCACTGGGCTCTCTCCAGCAGTTCTTTCTGGAACTGAGAACCCCAGAATGGACACAATATTCCAGATGTGGTCTCTCCAGGGCAGAGTAGAGGGAGAGGAAAACCTCTCAATCTGCTGACTACCCCAGTTCTGCTGCACCCCACAATGTCACTGGCCTTCATGACCACCATGGCACATTGCTGGCTCATGGTCATCCTGCTATCCACCAGGACACCTTTCTCCTACACTGCTCTCCAACAGGTCAGTCGGTGAAGGTCTCCTGCACAGCCTCCACTGCTGTACTACATGAAGGAGGATTTCCACTGTAAAATAGGAATATTTTGCTTTTCTGAGACCGTTTTACATGTGAACTGTAACAACACACATGAGGACCAAGTGTGATGTCTGAAGACACAAAGTCTGTGAGAATGTCATTCCACACGGCTGGCTCTCCTCTTACGGTCACTGCCAACTTACAAAAAGAAATCACACATCGTGTATTCTGTGTGCAGAACTGCAGATGAACTCTTGAAAGCTGAGTTCAGACCACTGCTAGCCTTTGCTCCCTAAATGAAAGCGGAAGTGTCTCCCCCAGAGCACATTTCTTTGTGATACCCAACTCTGCAGTGACAGCAGAGACTCCTGTGACCCAGCAAGAAACAAACAGGAGTTTGTTCACCTGATCTGCCACAAAGCAGTGTCTGAATAGTCACCTTAGTGTCCCTTACAGCATCTCATGAAAGCTGTATGAGGTGGTAAGTAGCCACAGCGCTCCTCTAACATCTGGTCTGTGCTCTGCCAGATCAGCCTTGAATCCAGCTGCAGTCCTGCCAGCTCCTCCCACAACAGCACAGCATGGAAACCGATCCCAGCGGTCTACGCTGAGCTTGAATGTGCATATCCACACGTGGATACGAGATACTCGCCCCTCAGCTGCCGCACAACACAACTCAAGCCATAAAACAGCCTCGGAGTGATTTGTGGCACGCTACCACGTGCTATAATTTGCCCTTGCACAGAATGTTTCTGCTCCTGGCACCTTCATTAAACGGCTCTGGGCCTCTCAAGAACTGCTGCTCTTGCTGCCACCAGCACAGAGACCCCAGCCTGGGCCTCTGCTCAGCAGCACGTTTCTCCTCCGCAGCAAAATTTAACTCTATCCCTGGCTGCTTGACTTACACACTTACTTCCCCCTTCACCAAACAGATTTACTCTCGTTCATACCAGTTATCAAGAGCTGCTTGATTTTGTGTCATCTGCAGATTTACTGAGGGTGCACGTGATCCCCTCATCCGGGTCACTGATGAAGATGTTTTCCACAGAGCTCCTCGCACGACTGCCGCAGTTCAAGAACCGACCCTCTCCGCACCCCTGAACCCACGCATAACCCCCTTTCCACCTGCACGCACGTTCGTTCTTCTGACAAGAGTTTAAATCAAACCCAAATATCAGAAAATGTTAGGGGTTGGAAGGGACCTCTGATGATCATCAAGTCCAACCCGTACAGCTGAGCTAGTCCGTAGAAGCTTTCTCAGAAACCGTCTGCTCTGGTTGCCTGCCAAGTTCCATTTTGTATACTTACTCCTAATGCAATTTTGTTTTAACACACTGTAAAGACAATGCAAAACTCTCCTGTTTAGCTACCCAGTTTGCCCAGAGATGTGCACATCAGCAGACCCCAAACTGTACCTGTTTTTGACGTATCTAGTTAACCGTTCACCCTGGCAATGCAGAGACCACTACTCCTATGTTTACATTCCAAAAGCACTCTAACAAGCTAATAAATACATTCATAAATTACTTCCTGGCATTAAAATCTAAGACTGGTGCCAAGAACAAAAAAAATGCAGGGGAATCCTGCACAAGTGTGGCAGGACTGGGACAAAACCAACACAGCCATGTTCCCATGCTGGTGGGCAAGCGTCACGCTTCAGGAAATCAAAGTATCAGACACACGGCTAGGAAGGAACGCTTTCTCCGCAGAAGGGGTCTGGGGTGCTTTTTGTAGTTCAGCTCTTCAGGAGTTTCTTGAGAAATATTGCTGAAGTGCTACGAAACCAGGCTGCTCCTGCCAGCAAAGGCTGAACCCATCACTACTGCTTTGGTGTTGACACAATCCCTCATTGATTTCTGTGTCTCTGCATCGCTGAGCCTCTCCAAAAACAACCACTAGGTTCAGAAGATCTGGACCAACAGCTGCAACGTGAATCAGTTCCAACTCACTTTTACCAGCCTTTGCTCTTGCTGCTTTTGAATCAGCCTAAACCTGGATGTTTGCTTTAGCCTTAACCTGGCTGGCACCCTCAGAGAATGGATAAAACCCACTGAATCACAGGCCATTAAGGAAAGAGGACACAGAACATCCCATACCTGTGAATGAGACCATCTCACCCTGATCATCCTGCACAACAGAGGACAGGCTGCTCTGCTCTCCCCACTAGAAAATGAACTTTAATAGAGTAAGTACAGCATAAACCCTCCTGATCCTATTGTCCTCCCCCAAGAGAGCAGTAGAGTCATGGCTCTTGTGTTATCCATTGTTTGTTAGCAGCTCAGGTGCAGCTGCCCTGCACAAGACATTCTACGTGACTGGCAGCCAGCTGAGGGAAAGCATGAGCCATAAAGTGATGGAGAGACTCATATTGTTAAGTTGTGCCAAGACTGCTCTCAGAGCTACAGTCCAAACTCCACTCTAAATGGGTCTGCAAAATCCCTGAGGAGCTGCTGTCCTCTCCCACCTGCCCGAAGTCACCTGATGAATTTGGCATGTGGCTCATAGGGACAGGAAATGTTTCTCCTTGTGGTGAAAATATACAAGGACGTCAGGCTAAGAAAAGCAAAACTAGCCTGGGATCCTTATACAAACCAAAATGTAACTCGAGTCTTCCTGGAAGTGACCCCTACCTCAGATTCCCCCTTCAGTCCTTTAGATGAAGACATCCAAAGAGTCACTGCGAGTAGCTTATTCCTTGCAAAAGGTGAAGCTTGACTTATGTAAGATACTGGCCATCCACATTTTGAGCATGAAATTACGGCACCAGAATCCACTAAAAGTCATCTACATGCAAGGTTTGGTCTTCAACCTTGCTTCCATTTCTCTGCCTTCTCCTTTCAGATCACAACTCTTGGAACATGAGAGGTACATTTGAAGATTAAGAATGTGAAACAGTACTACAAGACGTTCTCAACATCTAGAAGTGCCTCAGGTTGGTTTTATTTACCTTCTCCTACTTTGATATAGATGTTTCTTGATATTTTGAGCTCTGTGAAAGATGTTACTGCTCCATACTTCTTCTGGGCCCACTGTAGCAGATGTTCATTGTTCTCAGGAAAAAGCTTTTCTTCCACTTCAGCTGACAGGGAGAAATTGCCTTTCTCAAACTGAACAATGGAACCTAAAGACACCTGATGGGAATAAAAGCAGATTTTTAATGTGGTACCTGTAGCTGCACAGCCAGCTGAGAGGTTCAGGCAGTCTGGTTTGTCACAACCAAATGCATTTACTAAAGGCAATTTACAGCTCAGTTCCAACAATCCCTGAAGTTCATGTGTTTCAAGACAGGAGGCAGTAAGAAGGTGATGGTCTTCTGAACGGAAGGGAAGAGACGTGAAGCTCAGCGAGACTGGGAACTGAAGTAACTTGCAAATCAGAAAGAAATGAAGTCATAGCTCAGCAACAGATTCAGGCCAAACAAAAACAAAGAGCAAGAATGGCTAAGAGAAGGGGAAGAGAATGACTGTTGGTTTATTTATAGGAAGAGAGAAAATGCTTTGGCTAACAAATAAAGAAGGTTAGTTACAGGAAAAACTCCTTAACTCAGGTCTTGACTGGAAAAACTACAATGTTATTTAAAGTGGTGAAAATGGATTAAAAGCAGGAGTGTAACACGTTCTGCAGAAAAGTCTGAGATTTTGAAGTACAACTGTATTGGAGCCACAGCAGCATCACTCAAAACAAAAGGCAGCACAGGGTCAGACTCTCTTCTCAGGCTGGGACCTGCTTCAGCTTGCACTGGTCTTGGGACGGAAACGAGTTATTTCAGATTTGCTACACAGCAAGACCCCAACAGCAACCTTTTGGCTTGGGCAGGGACACCTCTCACTAGACCAGGATGCCAGAGCCCTGTCCAACCTGGGTATTCTATGACTTGTTGAACCTCATGTGGTTTGCTCAGGCCCACTTCTCAAGCCTGACAAGGTCCCTCTGGATGGCCTCCCTTCCCTCCAGTGTTTCACCCACACCACACAGCTTGGTGTCATCAGAGAACCTGGTGGAGTACGCTCAGTGCCACTGTCCGTGTTGCTGGACAGCACTGGATCAAAAACAGACCCCTGAGGAACGCCTCCAAGTGTTCTCCACCTGGACATGAAGCCACTGATCACAACTCTTTGAGTGTGACCATCCAGCCAATTCCTTACCCACTGAGTGGTCCATCTGTCAAATTCATGTCTGTTTTAGAGACAAAGGATATCATCTCAAACGCCCTGCGCACGTCCAGGCAGATGACATCAGCTGCTCCACCCTTACTCACCAACACTGTAACCCTGTTTCAGATGGCCACCAGATTTATCAGGCACTACTGGCCCTTAGTGAAGCCGTGTTGGCCACCACCAATCACCTCTTTGATTTCCATGGGCCTGGGCACAGTTACCAGGAGGACCTGCTCCATGATGTTGCCAGGCACAGAGGTGAGACTGGTGAGGTTCCCCAGGTCCTCTTTATTTCCCTCTTAAAAAACCAGAAGCTGTGTTTCCCCTTTTCCAGTTGGCGGTTACTTCACCTGCCTGCTATGATCTCTCAAACATGATGAACACTGGCCTAGCAATTTCATCCACCACTTCTCTCAGGACCCAAGGACATACCTCTTCAGGTCCCCTGGACGTGTGACAACAAAATACCTCAATAACAAACATTTACGAGACTTCTTGAAGTCAGATTCCAATTACAGGACTGAATTAACGGCACCAACTTGTACAGTGCCTGGAGCTGTTGTCCCAGCACTACCCTGGCTGCTACCCATCAGTTTGTTCAGCACCTGGCAATACCTGTCAGCGCAGACACACACACTCCACCTTTCAGCACACTCTTAAGACTTCCACAGACTTTCCAAACTGCGCCTCCAGCCATGACATTAATCTCCATTTTGCACGTCTCACTACTCTCCCCTAAGAGAAGGCCCACGGAAGTCACAATTCAGTCTGAGCCCCCAAGTTACCGACTCCTACTGTGGAGAACTGCCAGAGAGCAAAGCAACTACACAGGCTGGCAGCAGCATCCTCGTTACGTGATCATCCAGAAGACATCTTCCAACGTGAAGCTTATAATCATTTTTAATGATTATAAGGGAGGGCTATGGGAGATGCTGGTTTCACCACCAGGTTTCAGAAAGGAGAGCGGAGTTCTGCTGGGCCTGCCAGCGTCGGGAGCTTTACTACACAAACCCAAGGCGAGGTGAAGTGAGCCAAGCACATTATTGTTTTTGGAAAGAATTCAATGGACTCTTCCAAAAAAGGCAACCATCACTTTTTCAACACCTGCCTTCAACATTAACTACTTACTCTTCAGAACAAAGCAAAGGCAGCTCAAACATCCTTGGGTTTAGAGCCAAAGCACTAAAACTAAAGACCGTTAGAAATACGTAGGGATATATCAGTAATTTTTATGTGAGCACTCACTGCACAGTCATCTGGGTGACTTAGAAACCGCTGCCACACACGCTGGTATCTCCTTGCTTCACCTCCCCCCTTCAGTGGTTACTTCCAGAGGCTGCAGAGGGGAAGAAGTGCCCCAGGTCTGTTTCTTCCTTTTGTTGTGAGGGCAGTAGAAGTGTCTGCGTTGGAAGCATCCCCTGCTGCTGAGCTCACCTACGTGCTCTGTCACACTTCTGAAGCTAAAGGAGGAAACTGCCAAGCAGACCGCTAACCGCAGCAAGGACCACAGCTCAAAAGGTTTTGCTGCAACCAGGAGAAATAAGGACCGAGTAGAGTATTTGGAAGAGTGGGTCCCAAACCCTGAGTATCCTATCAAAGAACAAAACAGGTTTGAGAAGGTATTTTTGTTACAAGCACCACTACCCTGCTGACCGTTAGGGAAAACATGGACTGCAATGTGCACAGAGAAACATACAACCCCCCTCACTCTGATTAAAAACCCCCTCAAAGTCCCTCTGTATGTCCCTTAAGAAAACTTCCCAGTCTTACAAAAACTGCCCTTGCAAGGCTGCCGCAGTCGTGCGGGACATCAGCTACTCGGCAGCAGTGACAAATGGGCGAAGTTATTATTCCCCAGAAGGAACAGCTCTCAGAAGCAACCCTAAGTCATCTCAAATATACACACTGGTGAGTGTGAGCACTGCACACACTCAAAATAGCATCTTCTGTTTCTTATTTTACCTATTTCCTTCTCTCCTTTTAAATGTTCATTGTCTTTGAACCTGATCCAAGGGGAATATTGACTTTGTTTGCTTTAGGACACTTTAAGTATTTAACTTAGTTATAATTCAGAACTCCCAAGAAGGAAGCAAGTTCATAATTTAGCCTGGAGAGAGAGGTAGGGACTCTGGGAGATGACTCAGAACACAAAGTGTGCGCAGCTACGCAGCATGAACCAATCGCAACGACAACTACACGACCCACCAGGGCCCTTCTCGCACAAGTGACTGACCAAGCCACCCACAAAGCAAAGAGTGAGGCAAATACACCAGCAGAAGAAAAGCAGCAGCCTCCCTATTTTTATCTGCACTACACAGTATCGGACCTGTCGTGGAAGACACAGGAGTCGAGTAAATCTGAGCCTGAGTAAAATTCAAACACTTCAGAGGAGGGCACACAGGGTTCAGACTCAGCTGGTGTGTTTTGATGATGGGCTTTGGATCCCTTACAGAGGAAAAGTAAACTTATAGGTGGAGAATGAACAGGTGTTTAGAAATTCAACAGTACATCCTCTGCTGTTCACAAACAAGATCTATTAACTACCAAGACAGCAACTGTCTTTGTCAAGTGACTAAGAAGCCTGCTGCTTTTGAAGTGACACGCGACATCCGTGAATCGTCTGTTAGCTTTGCAGAGTCCTCACCAGCCACAGAGGTGAGATGCTTTCAGCCGTCCCAAGGACACTTACAGTCATAATTCTGCAGTCTAAGTAAATTCTGCTTCCAGTTTTCCCATTTTTGAAAAAAACCAAAACAAGGCATAAAAGGAGCAGCATTACCTTAATAGCACCTGAAATTTTAGTTCTACCTCCTAGAAGATGCTCAGTTCACCAACTACCAAAGATCTTGGTAGGCTGTGGCAGGGGGATTGGACTAGATGATCTTTCGAGGTCCCTTCCAATCCATGATGACTCTATGATTCTATGAATGAAGGCCTTTCAACACTTATCTCAGGACAAAAGCAGAACCTCATGGGATCAGGCTCTTGCACATCTTTATGTATCTAAAAGGAAGATCCTGAGACTTTCCATCAAAGCTGAAGCTGTGTCGAAGCAGGAGCGATCTTCACTTTAATTACAAAAAACAGTGAAGGAAACAAACAAATCTGCATGAAGAGGCAATCAGTTCTGGAAGGTGAGGGCTCAGCAGGAGTTTATTAACTGCACACGGGTAATTGTTCACTCATTGTGCAATAACCTAACAGCATCTTAATCAACTTGGCGTAACGCTCACTTGATCTGAACAAAAAAAGGTAGCAGAAGCTTTTCTGGGGATAGTTTCAAGTTAAACTCAACTTGGCGTAAGAAAAGGGGAGAACCAGAGCTCGTCTAAGCAATGGCAGCTGTAGTTCCCATTGGACTCAACGACTCAGTAACACAACCTGGCCATGACGACAGGCTGCTCTTGAAGCTGAAAGAAACACCGACAGCAAAGCCTCAGTTTTGCAAGATTACTTCAATGACCCGGGACAGCAGAAGTATGAACTGTGTGATACTGTAAGCAAACCAGGTTCTGACCAAGTGCAAGACTTGGAAGTCCCACAAAAGGAGAAACTAAGGCGCACTGACCTGGCCTGACTTCCTCTACAATTTACTGGCAAGCTGACATTTAGGGAATATTTACACTCAAACCAAAATCCTTACAGTGAAAGCAGAGGACGTCTGTGCACTGCAGAACTTCCACACTTTGGGACACCAGACTACCACACACAGATGTGTTTTTACCACGCACTGTGTATGGTACTTCGCGTACTGTGTCTTGTTCCCTAAACCAGAAGCGTCAGCTCTCCAACACCTTCGCAAAGCAAGCTCTGAATAAAAAACCCCCAAATCCAAAACCCCAAACCACAAGCCCGAGATATTTAAAGATGCCTCACTAAGGTCACTGTACTCTTCAGCTCCTTTTACTGAACGCAGACAACGCATCACATTCAAACATGTATTTACCACCCCGTCTTCTTTCCACCATCACTACTTCTGACAGAATCCTTCTGTTCTGCTGCCAAGAACCTAAGAACCACCACCACATGAAGCCTGAGGTCTCCCTGATATTTCCGGGAGAACAACTTTTATATAGCCTTTAAAAAAAGCAGAGTTTAGCAGGGGGTCGAATCAGGTCACAAGACAAAGTATCCAGGAAAAGGTATTTTTCCCAGAAGCAGAGCACAAGTTATTGTTTACTAAACACTGCTTCTAATTAGACAACCCCTGTTAGTTTTACATTCTACCAGGAGGCAAGGAAACGGTGTGCAGCGAGGAAGGGGAAATACGAGCTCTGCCAAGTGGAAAAGGGCAACTACAGGATTATTTCCAGTTCCTGACTAGAAGAACAATGAAGACTTAGAAAAAAAAAAACCCACCCCAAAAGCAAACGCGGCATTCTACAGAAATAAAAACGGCCTTTTCAATTCCTCTTCACACCGTTACCCAACACTGAAAAGCTGCTGCTTTTACTTTGGCTAGTGAAAGGTCACCATTTACACCAGACTCATCACTAGTCACGCACTGCCTACCCTTCCTCGCTCTTCTCCTAGCCGAGCGCTCTGCTCACATCTGGATCTCTTCAACCAGTGATTGGAAATTTAGCCTCCTGATTTCCCGTTAAATACTGGGCACAGGAAAACAAATAGCACTTGTTTTTCAGCGAGTTTTGTCAGTCATCCAAAATCTCGTGCAAACCATAGAGCAGCCTGTGATTTGGTGGCAGAGGCCCAAAATATGCGAGCCATATTTTCATGGAGTGAAAGGAATAAACCAGCTCTTAGTGGAGGAATAAGAAGGCGGCTTTTTTTCTTCCTAGAAATACAGAAATTGCTGCTAATTAAACTTCTATCACTGATTCTTCCCTGAAGCCTTCTTTTCATTCCCCGCTCAAGTCTCGAGCCAGGCGCATGTGACCGGGTTCGGTATTCATCGTTCCTGCTGCTGCTTCCTCCGCTTTACTAACTTCACACACGCATTCAGCCCCGTTAAAGGGGTTCTTGTGAGGAAGGGTATTTGCTTGCTGAAGTGCTCTCTCATCCCCAGCTCTGAACTCGTGCGGTTGCCTGAAGAACGGACTTGGAGACCAACAGCTGACGCAGCAAATCTCACACCCAGTGCTACACAACAATCTTATGTGGAGGTAGTCAAAGGGGTTTTTTCAGATGTACTCAAACGGTGACTTCTGCCAGGATTTGGTACCTTCCCTCACTGCATTAATTCTCGCTACTTTCACATGGCTGTAAAGACATCTCTAGACTATAAAAGGAATTGAGAAAGCTGCAGATCTAGAGAAATAAAATGACTTGCTGAGTAGCACCGACAGAAACCTCTTTCTGAGCGGTTTCGTGAACCTCCTGATTTTCTGCCAAGGCACATTTGCAATAAACTGCTTTTAGGAGGAATTAATGACTTGACAGAAAGGGAGGAAATGATTTTGTTATATGAAGCCTTCAGACCGGGGTGGTGGGAGAGGTCTGGCAAGGTTTTTCTGTGCGACTGAGCTGCAACGAGATCACAGGTGAAGGCACTCTGCTGCACTGCTGCCTAGCTCACGTGGAGCTGCCGTGTCGTAATCCAGCCAGTGAAGATGCTCTCCAGCTTCCTCTCCCGCTCCCGTTTGCAACGTAATTTTAGCCTTTGTCTCCTGCAGACCTTCCCATCCATACACTGCTTGTGTGAGTGATGAGAGGAGTGGTGATCCAGCCCAGGAAGCCCTGAACAGAAAATGCCCACTCCAGGTTGTCGATGTTGAATTTTTGTGGTGCACGGATGCGACCAGCCGGGCTGATATGACTGGACACATCGTCAATCAGAGTGGTGACTTGTGACTACTTAGGTAGGGCAGAACTGATGCACTAACTCATTTCAGGTTATTTTCAGACTGAAGTGACCTTATACTGAGGTATGCTTATTTTTAAGACTATGAGAATAAACTCTCAATGTTTACTCGACTCAAATCACAATAATCTTCCTAGCACCACCTACTAAACCCATCAAGATGCACGTAAGTCGTGCCAAGTGTGAAAACAACCCCCCCTCTGCCAAATGCATTGCTGACACCACGCTGTGTAGTCACCATTGAGCCACTTTCCTCTAACACACTGAGCAGTTCAGGTCAGATTTTGAACAAGACACCGACTTCTTTAAAGACAAGCATTCTCTTCGGTTTATAGATGGGGAAAGATGCTTCAAGAAGCAAAACACCAATACAAGCTGAAGAGCAGTGTAGGAGAAATGCAGCAGGATGACCATGAGCTAGCAATGGGCCCTTGTGGCTGACACCCTGGGGTAGATCAGAATGGGGGTGGTTAGCAGATCAAGAGAGGTTCTCCTCCTCCTCTACTCTGCCCTAGTGAGACCACATCTGGAATATTGTGTCCAGTTCTGGGCCCCTCAGGTCAAGAAGGACATAGAACTNTCAGGTGTAGCCACTAGTAGACATTCTGTAAAGATGAAACCGTGAGCTGCCTCCATAAAGTACGTGCCAGGTCACCCTGCTGAGTGACCTGTGCACATCATGTGATAAAAGCAAGTGCAAAATCACACGAACACACCTAATTTACATTTTAAAATGGAAAAAAGTTAGCCAAGAAGGTATTCTGGGCTTCCCTCTCTACCATAACCACATCCCCAAAGGCTTGATTTTCTCCCCCATTCAAATTTCTGCCTAATGAAGGAGCAGGCTCAAGGCAAAAATCCAAGCCTGAGCATATGGTAAAAAGTTAAACTCCCGTCCAACTCAGGATTACTTTGTTTTCGTGATCTTTTGGATATGTGCTGACACAAGAGTTTGGCTTAGCTTAGCTGTAGTGGAAACCCAAGCAATGAATTCACTGAGCCAAGGCAGCAGACCTTCCTGGTGAGGGCACTGAGAACACACGGGTTCGGTGTGCCTTAGATGCTCCACCTGTACAGTGGTACTAACAGCACTTTACAGAGTGCTCTGCTCAGACCCTGGGGTTATCTGATTTGCTAGAACCAGCCTTGGATATTCCAACAGCATGAGACTGCACTATGTATATGTAAAACCCAAAAATACTGTATTATGATGCTTTACAGAGGGAATTAATAGCCAGTAATAGAAAGAAATTCAAAGGCAGGACTTCACGAATGGTTACAGGCCCCTTTAACTTTGTCCTGGCTCTAGGGGTGTTGTCTTAATTAGCAGGAAGTCCTAAAAGCTACCTTTAGAATTCTTCACACTACTTACCTTTCTAACTAGGGATCAATCAGTAAACCACCAAAAGTCATGCAGGGGATCAATAAAACTGAGAATCAATGTGCTGCATGAGAAGACAGAAAGCAAGCTGATGATTATCTTGCCCAAGGCTTCCATAGAGACAGACACAATAGTTATGACACTCCTATGGTACGTGTGATCCAGATTGCTGTTTGGAGCAGAGCGTTGATGGGCATTAAAACAGTTTTTAAATGTGAAATCTTTTAGGATTCAAAGCACTCTGCTTCCTGGTCTGGCTGGATATTTAAGAAGGATGGACAAGACAGAGCTGCAGAAGAACACAGATAGTCAATCACTGTTGAACAAGGGCCAAGAAAATAAGCTCCGCACTCCACAATCCTGTTCTCTGAAACTTACTGAAGACTCTGGCAAGGAAGCCAGGAGCCCCTCCACAACTACAGGCAGTATTGTGCATCTGCCCCACAACTCACCTGAAGTAAGAACCCCTGATTCTGCAAAGGGCCAGTCTCCTCTAGGCCAGAGGCAGCCCCAGGGATTGCAAATAGCCATAGCCCAATGCAGCCAAACAGCTCTGCTGCAAAACTAGAGCTCTTGGGTATCTTCTTGGCTTACTGCTAGGGCTTCCTCAGCACTTCCACCAGCATTCTGTACAGTTCTTTTCAAAAAGCTTTTGGGAAAATCAATGCATTTGTCCTCATCATCCCAATCCACACCAGATACTGAGAACTGGTACATGAAAAGTGGAAAGGCTGGTGAGCCCCTGATAAGACACTGACGTTAGTTCACTTTTGCAACAGAAGCACTGCCTTAGAGAGCAGAGAATGAAGTTCAGGAGTGAGAGGGGCTACAGTGGCTAAAGTGGAACGTGTCAGGGTGGATTGCTGCCCTGGCAGCTTTTGCTCTGCAATCTCGTTTTTCAAGTTCTAGAGAAGAGAGAAATTGAAACCTTAACAGGATACATAAGCTCGATGGCACTTAAACAGATCCACACTCGTTACAGAGAGCTGTGCACAAGCTGACACTTGACTAAGGACAAGTCAACATCGAAAGACTTTATTCCTTGCTCCCACACCTGTACGGCCTGTGGGAAGCAGGTTTATCTCAGCAGCACAGGCACATGCTAGGGAATGGCATGAGGCACCACAGCCTTCATCCTCAGAACTGGTCTGAGGCTGGAGCACCAAGAGCAGCAATTTGAGTCCCACCAGCGTAACGGAAGTGTAGCATCTACCAGGTCTTTCTGCGCGCATCTTCCTACAGTATCAGTGGTGAGGTTTATGTGGCCGTTCCTGGGGTCAGCCACCTTTGGTGTCACTAGTGAGTGCTGCTGCTCAGACTTCCAAGCCTGTTTCTAAAGCAAATGCTTAGCTAACAGGACCGTTTTGCCAGCAGAAGCCTTAGGCACAGCCCTACTGTTCTTGTGCCTTAATGCAGCCTGCTGAAGCCCTGCTGAGCCAAGCTCCCCCAGCATGACCACAGTCTGAACACTGCTACAGTCTGCTGAGTGGAAATGAATGGCTCTCAGCAGAGAGAGGGGTGGTTTCTTTTGGCCAGGAAAGGATTAAAGACTCTTATCACACATGCTCATCATCTTGTCCCTCAGTAATTTTCTGAGCAGACCTGACCAGTACTGGTTGCATTAAGGACATTTACCAGGAACAGTCAACGAAGGGTCACGGTCAAGAGACTCTAACACACAAAAGAGAAAACTGAAGATCTGAATGCCTCAGAATAGAAACAAGCCCATGTTCTTTGCACCAATCAGTAACACTCTACTTCAACAGGACTGAGTCCTTCAAAGTTCAAACTACCAAGGCTACTCCAAGTGTGTACTCTAATGACAGGAAAATGAAGAAC
Organism: Rhinopomastus cyanomelas; assembly: GCA_013400115.1. Lineage (NCBI taxonomy): Eukaryota > Metazoa > Chordata > Aves > Bucerotiformes > Rhinopomastidae > Rhinopomastus > Rhinopomastus cyanomelas. Next base: position 2,664,546 of record VXBP01004733.1, read on the forward strand.
AAGTCCAGAAAGCTTATGATGTGCAGCAAGTGATAGGACTCCTGTTGCACTTATGAGGACAACCATCACAACATCAGCTCAGCTGAGAACGCAGGATCCATTCCCAGTGTTCCCACTGCAGAAACAGTCTTGCCTACCACTGCTAGCTGTCCTGAAGTAGTAAAATTAAACCCTGAAGGATATGGCTAAAAATAATCAAGTGTAGTTCCACAATCAAAACTGAACATAGTAAAAGCTGCAACTTTAATAAAGACAATTCCTGATTAGACATGATGTCATGCTTTAACAATTTAATCCAAACAACTTGTCTGTTTCACTACAAATGGCAAACTTCAGTGTCCTGGCAAGCTGCGAGGACATGATTTACAAATACTAGGTAATATTTGGATCTCACTTTATAAGCAGTGCTCCAGTCCTTCTGAGAAATACAAATTACTTCATTCTGGCCTCAGCTCAGTCATTTCAACAGACCGAGACCCATCAGAGAGGCAAATCCTAATTGTACACACTGAGCTCAATACGTTACCAACTTTTGTTTTGCTCACAGCTCAACCAACAGCATGCACCCCTGATACTTCCTATTTCTGCAGTATGAGACTGTTGAACTTCTGATCAGGTGGTGTCATTTGAATTCCGTGGGTCTTAGCCTATGGGACTGGGATTTGCTATGGCAACTGCTGACAAGCAGCTTAGGACCAGGGCCTTTGTGAACAAGCACGTTAGGGGGTGTGGGGGGAAAAAAGTGGTGCCACGAGTTTTGAGGCTGGAATTTTCTGGTTCTGGTGTGATGTGGCTCTTAGAGACCAATGAGCGCTGGACAGGGACGTCACAAGCAGCCATCTTTTGCCTTGAAGTGTGGTGATGGAGGAGAGAATAGGAGTGTGGAACCTCAAAGCTCAGCGAAGGAGAGGCTTGCCTCCAAACTCAGCGTGGTGAAACAGAGGGAGGGTCCTGTCTGTGAGCCATGTGAATTGGCCTGACAGAACAGAGGATGGACTTGGAGCAAAAGGAGCAGGGAACTTAGGCTTGAAGGGAGCCTTAGCATTGAAGAATGAAAGCACAAACTGAAACCTAAACACCACATTTCCACAAGGAAAAGAACTGCTCAAGGTTTCTTCTCCCAAGAGGCTGGAGGTAGCAGATCGGCCCAGTTATGTAGGAACATATGATCAATCTCTGTCTGTCCTTGTGTTGGGGTTTTTTATGCTACGTGGATTAAATAGGTTTTGTTGGGTTTCCCCCCCAATCAAGATAGCTTTTGTGTTTGTTTGCAACTTTTATAAATGGTTTTAAACCCTCCTTTCTGCTTTGGCCCATCAGCACATTAACTAAATTAATTAAATCAGCTCATCCCAGACTGGATCAGCTGATCTATGACAACCTATGTCAACCCACATCAACCTATGAGGTTAGGACAGGCCTCTGTTATAACTTCACAGGGTTTTGAACTGGGATGGCTGCTAGTGTTAATAACCACAGGACATGCAGATCCTGCAACAGCAGCGCTGCTTTCTTTTCGCTGAATCCACATAACAAGTAACTGGGTACTTCTGCCAAACTGGCTTACCCTACCAGCTAACGGTTCCCCAGAGTCCCACACTGAAACCTGACCGCCTGTTAACCTGGTTTTTTTAATGTATGTTTGAAAACCTTCCAAATGAATGCCATTAACACCGTGTCTTTCTTACGCGACGCGCAGCTATGAAATAAAGCAGGTCGGAGGACTGCGTGTACTTACAAAGAAAGCTCTTCGGATGCCAGGTGCCAGCCTTTCTGTTTTTATCTTCCAGTCCAGAGGCAAAGGAGAGTTGAGAAGAAACACCAGAGGTTTCTGATGGATATGTACTGAGGAAATTGGATTCAAATGTAACGTGACCTGCGGAGAAGCACAGAAAGAAATGTTACTACTTCCTCATAAATTTCAAATCAAAATGGAATTTGTAACCATGAATCAAGGTCATTTTAATATATGTTACAGGTTTTAAAATTCAGACCTCTTGACTCAAGATTATAGACTAATCTACTTCCAAAAAAATACCAGTTGACAGAGTACAGATCACAGAAAGGCTGAAATAGAATGAAACAGTTAACATTTGTGCTCTACGCTCGCAAAGGACTGCGAAAGTGTTTAGGAAACCTTGGCAAAGGCTGGTGAAAAATAGCTTACGCAAAAGGTCAAACCACTAAGCTGAGCTGGAGAACAAGTAGATAAGATTTGTACAGCAAACTCTGATTTCTGATTTCTAGATGGCAGCCTGCAAATGTTCTTGAGAGCACAAACCTCATCTGCTGATGTTATTTGGGCGCAAATCTAACCTGCAAAATGAACCCAAGTAAACAAACCAAGCAGCAGGAGACATCAATCCAGAAACCCAAACTACACTGCTTTATGGAATTCCAACACAAATTTTAGCATGCATTAGGGGACACAGGAGTGAGCATACAGAATTGATTCATCTCCTGCTAGAGGATTTGAAAGGAAATCTGAAACACAGAAGCCACTGCATGTAGTTAATTGCTTTATTCTCACACGATGGTACACATCAATTAGCTTACCATTAAAATAAATTAATCTGGCAAGCTAACCAGATGAAAGCCACTGCCAAAACTTAATATTATGTACTCATTACTGTGGAAAATGTTCACAAATACAGGGGTTTTTAAAAAATTCTTTTCTGCCACCCAGTCCATTTAAAAAGCAGCTGCTATTGCTCTGCTCTTGGTATTTTTAAAATCCATCAAGAGACATTCACCAGTGCAGACAGTGGCCTAACAACAGTAGAGGAAAGGAAGCCAGTATGGTCCAGCAAAGTCCTTGCTCCCGTGAGGGCTCGTTTGATCTCTGAGCTGTTGCACAGCCAGCATTTGCATGGTGCCAGACCTAACTGTCTCAGTTAGGCCAGACCTTCTGCACACATATGTTGGCAATGTTGCCCTCAGCAAGGCTCAGCTTCAGCTCTCGTACGTCAGAATCAGCTTCCGTCTTCCAGACTTAAGTCTGCTCCTCACAGCCTCCTTTGGCACAAATAATACACAACTAATTTGTGAGGACCTCAGCAACTTGGTCATATGTGAAAATTGAAGGTTAAAGCTCACATTCCAAACCAGACTTTAACAAGATATCACGTTTGATAGTACCATATCTTCCAAACCTATGCTGGCATTACTTAACCAGACAGACTTCCATGTATTCATGCTGGTCACTGCTGTCTGCATTCTGCAAAGAGTTCTTGTGCAGTCTCTAGCAGCAGCAGCAAGGTTAAGGTGGCTGCAGAGACTTCTCTGTCCCTGGAGATGAGTTTCATGAAGGCTGAGGATCACCACACAAACCAGCTGCAGAAAGAGGCCATGTATGGGCTGCTCCTGCCCCGCCACTCTGGTAAAGCAATCTGTGCTACGTGAAGAGCAAGAGCACAAATGCTGAAAACTGATCCAAGTAAACACTGCCGTTCAAGTCAGCAAAATAAAATAGTACTTCAAGACATCAAATCACAGACTCCGCGTTTTGTTCCAAAGAGATGAAAGTCAAGTGCCAAGGCTTTGTAGGGTTGGATAAACTATTCCAGTGTGAAGGCTCTCAGATAAATTCAGAGTATATTTTCCAAAACAGCTATTAAAAATGTGTGCTAATAAACCAGGATAAAATACGCTGTGTGGTACTGAATTACCCTGCCCAGACTAGGAGAGTTATGTAAAAGAGAGAAAAATTAATTAATACCCCACAAACACATTTCCTCACTCGCACGTGATGCACTAAACACGGCTTCACGACAGCTTAACTCGTTACTCAGCTGCCGAGATTAAGCACATTAGTAGAAAGCAGGCAAACTTGGAACACAAATAATATAGTTAATATAGTATTTATAAATATATAGTTCATGCAGTATTTATATATATTAAACAGGCAAAGCAACTAATATGAAGAATCTTGTCTTTACAGTTTGTTAGTGTGTATTATTCACGGTAAGAGGTTTAGAGTTTCTGTTGAAATTCATGTAAAATATGTAACATGGATACGTTGGCTATAAAAGGGCTAGTTGAGCTTTCGAGGTCCCTTCCAATCCCTAATGTTCTGGGATTCTGCGATAAAAGAATTCAGTCAAGAATTAATCTGTGAAGCCACTTCAGGAAAACTGCACGCTTTCTTCTCTCTGTCAGGTCTAGGTGATCCTGCTGTGGTGGGGGGATTGGACTAGATGATCTTTCGAGGTCCCTTCCAATCCCTAATGTCCTGTGATCCTGTGATTTATCAGGCATGTAGAGGACTGAAGTTTATTTATAAGGCTCAGGTAACACTCAGAACTAATTCTAAAATCAACCCCTTGCTTATTTTGTCCTAAACGTATAAAGACTAATTGACATTGCCTGGACCTTCTTGTCCACACTCTACAGAGACAATCAGATTGACTAAACAGCAGTTACAGCTTTGTAGTGAATCTCCTGGGAAAGAGTCACCCATTAAACCAGCAACTGATACAGCCCAGCACCAAAATGGCACCCGTGCTTCACGGGGAGCACTACGCAGCGCTCCTTTTGCCCTCAGTGAGGGCATCTGGCACCTGTTGTGCTCAGATCAAAAGGAATGTATTCAAATAGACACACTATTGTCAACGAAGGTCCAAGGTTGACTTTCAGAGCCAACTTGAAACCTGTACTGCCCATTCATTGCCACAGTAGTTGCCCATGACAGCCCGGTGAAAGAGAGTCCACTACAACAAAAGCCTAGAAATGTGCAGCATATTCAAGTATCATCTGTAGTTCTCTCTCAGTCTAAGTTCTGGTACCTTCCTAGCCCTAAATATTAGATGACCACGCTGAGGATCCGTGCACAGGATGGAATTAGAGCACATTTGGATCTCTTCCTATAATAGTTCATAATCCAGCTGTCCCAGCTAACAGACTGAAAAAGCAAAATACAAGCAAAATGTAGCACTTTAGGCACCTCAATCCCACAGCACCAGAAAGTCTTGAGTAGGTGACAGTGCAAAATAGTTCTTTGAATTTTGTGCAACTGTTGGACCATTTCTAATATAGGCCAAGATGCCACTGGCTGCCCTGGCCACCTGGGCACACTGCTGGCTCATGTTTACCCGAGGATGAGACCCCAGGTCTCTTCCTGTCAAGCAGCTTCTCTTCCCCAAGCCCACAGCACTGCACTGAGTTATTGTAACCCAAGAGCAGGACTCAGCACTTGCCTTTGATGAACCTCCTACAGCTGTCCTCAACCCAACCATGCAGCCAAATCTCTCTGTAGGGCCTCTCTCACCTCAAGCAGTTCACATCTGTTAAGTATTACCTCAGGCTTTTACATTAACTATTAACATACAAAACACATGTCAAAAGCAAACAGTTTTGCAGACAACAGCCCATTCTGCTGTTACCTGCCCGTGCACTGCAGATCCAAGTTCCTCTTTGATGATCAGCTGGGCTGCAAAGTAGGTTTAACTTTTCACCCCCCTTCTCCCATCTCTAAACTGTCATTAGGTAGATGTTTAATACACTGCTCAGTGCTCTGGATAAACAAAGGCAAGGTAGGAAAGATCACTACTACCTTGGCAGATGTATGGGTACGTAATAAAAAGCAGCTCTTGTCCAAGAGAAAATACCTATTAAAGATAAAATACATACAGAATAAAACTATATATTTATCAACATTAACGAGGTCACCCCTCAGTCTCCTTTTCTCCAAGCTCAAGACCCCCAGCTCCCTCAGCCTCTCCTCATCAACTTTGTTGCTCTACGCTGGACTCTCTCCAGCAGTTCTGTCTCCTTCTGGAACTGAGGGGCCCAGAACTGGATAGAATATTCCAGATGCAGTCTCACCAAGGCAGGGCAGAGGGGGAGGAGACCACCCTGCTGCTGATGCCACTGGCCTTCTTGGCTACAAGGGCACATATGTCACCTCCACCAAGCTCTGAGGGCAGATGCAGCCATTTCACAGCCCAGCTCAACTGTCCACCACCATGCAGATACCACACCACACTCTACAAAGCATCATGGCAAGTCTGCATACAGAAGGTCAACCTGCTCCACCCAGAACAGATGAACACCCCGTTTCAAAAGCTGCACGTGGGGAAGGGGTTGAGACAATGAGGCTTCAGAAAGCAAGAATAATTTACAAACACAAAAGAGATCATGGAAAGACTGCAGGACAAAGGGTCGTGTCATTTGAGAGCAACCACACATGAGGCAATTTGCTCCTCAAAGGTTGTGCACCAGACCACACACACAGATGACTGGAACAGAGAAACATCATTCTACAGGTGTCTTTTCGAGAGGCGCAGTCACACAGCGAAGTGTGAAATGTGGCATTCACATCTGACAGGACATGAAAAACTAAGACCTTTATTTCCAAGCCAGGGTGAAGAACACCACGTGTGCATGAGACATAAAACATTGAAACCCTAAGCAGCAGCACCAGATTTAGCAAACAGCTATGTTTACTTCGCTGCCACTACCCCGGCAGCCTGAGGAACACTCGGTGCAAGTGTCTGCCTAATACACACACTCACAAATGTTAGTACAAGTTGAATACCAGGGAGAGTACTTTCAGAAGATTAAAGGCAACTGTTATCAGTGTTTTTGCCTCCCTGTTCCTTTTACTTTAGTGCTGCTCCTTGCATGCAGCATTGTAGCTTCGAGTGCATCTTCACTTCATTACAGGGAACACTTGAAACGCAATTAGTCGGGGCGGGAAGGCAGGGTGCAACGTTCCATTCCGGTAAGGTACACACAAAGCCAGCACCACTGCACTTCCTGCAAAACAAGCCACACAGACTCACATTTCCCAACAGACCTTAAACAGCAGCAGATCATGGCTGTGCAGAAGAAACGAAGAGACTCAGCTTCACTGGGCAATAACCATCACTCCATAACCATGAAATCTGATTGCTGTTTCCAGAAAGGTGATGTCTTTTAACCCAAACCATGCTGTGATGAGATTTGGGTCACCACCAAATGTTACCTCTCATCTAGAGACACTAACTACTGTCACATTAATGTTGATCAATATGTGAAGGTGGGTGTCAGGAGGATGGAGCCAGGCTCTGCTCAGGGGCATCTAATGATAGGACAAGGGGCAGTGGGTGTGAGCTGGAACACAGGACACATCAATATGAGAAGGAACTTCTCAACAGTGAGGGTGACAGAGCACTGGAAGGGGCTGCCCAGGGAGGCAGGTTGTGGAGTCTCCTTCTCTGGAGACATTTAAAACCCACCTGGACATGTTCCTGCGTGACTTGGTCTAGGTGATCCTGCTGTGGCAGGGGGATTGATGAACTAGATGATCTTTCAAGGTCCTCTCATGTTCTGTGATTCCGTGATAGCCATGTTTATCGCATGCATCAATCATAAAAATATTTCTGTATTCTAACAGGCAGGGCAATTCTTAAAGAGATTGTCAGCTATAATTGCCTACAATTTCTTCGAGCAATTTAAGTTTCAGATAGCCTCATGGTGGTGTTATTGTCACATCACTCCTTTAAATAACAAGTTCTGCTACTGCAGAAGTACTCTGTTTCTGTTGCACAGAGAAAGTAAGAGACTTCTAGAGGAAAACAAACTTGAGTGTATGGTTAAATGTCACCAAAAGCACGAGCTACAAATAACAAATTAAAATTACAACATTTGCCCCTCTTCTCGTAAGTCACCGACCGCAAGGTTGTGCTTTCTCACCTGATAACAGGAGTGTGGCTGTCAGGCACAGCAAGCTTCGCTCAATTTATGTTGGAACTCTTCCCCGGTGCAGGGAGGATGGAGGAGAACAACTTCATTAATTCTAGCTTTTGGTTCAAACAGACACTCTGGAGAACATAAACATGACCACTCACGACAAGTGCTGCTCCAGCGTCACACACCCATCCACGTCTGAGCCCAAAAACTAGACTGAAATCTGCCCGTTGAGTCTCAGCTGTAAGAGGACTCCTGGAAATGCCATCACTTGGAAATGTCAGCACTTCTTTAATTATCTTTTCTTGGGGAAAGTAACTGCAGGAAAAGCAGAAACTTAAAAATACTCCAAGGAATGTCAGACAGAAGCTTTGAGGAGGGAACTGGAAATCAAGAATGTGAATAAGAGTTGGTGATCAAAATCAAAACCACACGTATCTGCCTGAAAAAGGGTGTGAGAGCACGTGCATACTCTACGCTTACACGTGTGAGGAGAGAGGAAGAACAGTCCATCTCATAGAGCCTGCACCAACAGGCCTTTTCCTCCTTACAGTCCTGCAAGAGTACATCAGTACTACCTGTGAACATTCACAGCAGAGTCCAATTTTCAGCTTCTAACAGGTTATTTTTAAAAGGAGTCAGCAAACCTGAAAAATCTGAGCAATGAGGAAAGTAATCCTGAAAGTCGTTTTTCCCTTTGAACCCTTGAGCCTTCTGTGGTGGGCCTTGGCATGGCTCCACACAGCTCTCTGAAGTGGAGAGTTCTCACTTTCTGTGTGCAAACAGTCCCTCTTCTAAAAATGGTAAATGCTGAGGGTTTGCACAGCGCTCTTCAAGTCATGTGAAGTCACTGCTGCCTCTTCTAAGGGCAGACATACATCAAGCCACGCGCGTGCAGGACATCAGGCTGTGCACAAACAGGCTCCTCTGGCTGACACATGACTTCCTCTGGCACTTCTGGTGGACAGAATGTGAAAAGATTGCCAAATCCAACGACCAGCAAATCCTGTGCTGGCTAAAAGCAACCCACAAAGACTGCAGTCCAGAACAAACAAGATGAAAAGGCCACATTAAAACAGACTGGATTTTATGCAAGCAAAGATGCTGCAAAGTGCTAGTGAAAAGGGGCAAGAGTGTGGTGAAGACTTAAGAAATGAAGGCTGGGGCTGGCTGTTGGCTTGGTTGGTTTTTTAAAGACGTGGCAATGTAGTTCCATCAAATGGGGCGATTAAGATATCAATGTCACCTAACGTATTCACTTGTGTGGGACTTGCAGATTTCAGCTGAGAAGGGCTGAACAATTGGTCTCCGTGGAGCACGCTGCCAGTGTTTTTGAAGTGTTGTAATGTCCGTGCTTCACTGCTGGTTCAATCCAGCTTTCACTGCTATCAAGCAAAGGAGATCAGAAAGCAGAGCAGCAAGAAGTGCAAAATAACCTTGCACTGCTCAGATACACTCTGTCCTTGGCACAGGTATGGTGCCTTCTTTTATCTTTGAACACTTCTTCTAAAGCAGCTATTTTTCCTCAAAACAAAGGCATTTGGCCTCCCAGAAGTACCCAACATCTCCATGTGCATCCATGTAGGCTTCCTAGTGTAGCACAGTAGATGAGCAGAGGGCAGATGCAATGCAGTCTGGCAAACAAGCAGCGTGTCTTTCACCTCACAGCCCAGTTCTGCACCACGTACTCTGGGTCAGCTCACCAGAAACATCACATCCATACAGCCACCTGATCTGGCAATGCCCACATCCAATGCTCATGTTAGTCAAGTCTGTGGTCTTACTTGGAAGCTTAATCTTGCAGAAGTAACACTCTTTATTCTTAAGCCTCTTATTTTAGTATGAGTTTAGGACTGCATAGGATAATGAGCAAATTATTTTGATTTGGATTATTAAACTCAAGCTGCAGGGTGCTTTGAAAATTCAAATCAAACTGTCAGTTTTAGAGAGCTGGTCAAGGTGACACCAAGAGCTCGGGACTGAAAAGCCACAGCAGAAAAAGAAGCTCATCTTATTTTCACTGTACTTGAGATCCTGTTCCTGCACGGCTTGATCTAGGGGATCCTGCTCTGGCAGGGGGACTGGACTAGAGGATCGTTCGACGTCCCTTCCAATCCCTGATGTTCTGTGATTCTGAAGCCTCAGAAACAGCCTAAGTGGACATTTGATCGGTACTAAACGGAGACTTGTTTAAGCAAGATGTGCTTTTAGAGGAAGAAAAACCAGAATGGAATCACACACACAACTAGGTAACACAAACCTCAACGAGTCCAGCTGTCAAATAAAAGACTTGAATTCCCTTCCTGCCTGCTGCCGGCACAAGAGCTCCAGGCTTCCTCTGACCACAGCTCTGGTGCAGCAGGTCAGGACATTTAAGCCATGGCCAGACAGTGGCTCTTGTGTCACAGCTGAATCTCGAGGCTGCCCCCAGATCTCTGGATGCCTGAGCATGAAACAAAACGTTTTTCCGTGGGGCTCCCTTGGGTAAGGCTGTCACAGCGTGCAGCTTCTGAAAACAGTCACAATTAACACGCTGGGAAATACAGCAAATACACAGAAAAACAGCCCAAATGAAAACAGTTTCCACAAGCCTCACGGCCCAGACCCTCACAGTGCTAAGACACAACAACACTGTGACAGAGGAGAACTGTCCTGAATTCAGGGTGCACTGCAAAGTCAGGATGAAGAAATACATTATCAGATGACTGTCTCAGAGTCTTTTCCTGTCCCATTTTCTACAGCTTAGAGGATCTCTACGAAAAGCACTTAAAGATTAGACTTAAATAACTTTGCCCATCTTTTTCTGACTCCTAAGTGGGTCAGCTCAGGTACATCACTAGTAAATACTAGGGTGTTATCATTAGCCTGCTCCACAGGAACTAACAGCTATTTAATATCAGGTTTGCTTTCAAAGGAAGAACAGAAAGATTATGAAATTGTTGTGACATAACAGTGATTAAACAGCAGGGGGGAAAAATGTGTCTGATTATTACAGCCTCTGGCATTTGCTTAATATTAGAAAAATAAAACTGTGGCCATGGTTTTCCTGCCTTAACACAACACATGCTAAACATGTGTATCAGGCACAACATCTGAAAGCTATTGAGGATGAGGATATCGATGAAAACAATAGGGAACCCATTGCCAGAAACTTTGATTCCATGTTCTCATGTGTGAATACTTAGGAATGAATATATAAGACTAATTTTATAAGCCCCTGGTCCTCCTTCAGCTAATTCTATTGTGGGTGTGTGCCTGAAGCAGCTCGGAGAAATTCAGCTGACAGGTACAATCACAGAACATTAGGGATTGGAAGGGACCTCGAAAGATCATCTAGTCCAATCCCCCTGCCACAGCAGCAATAAAAGAATCTTCCATTAATTTAAGACTTAATATATTGAAGAAGTTCCTCCCATCTTAAAATAATCATCATGCTTTCCTACACACATTTTTCTGGTGCAACTCTCCAGAGGGTTCCAGCACGAATACAATTACTTCTTTTAACAGAACAAGCTCAACGAGAAGGCAACTCTGTCTTTTCTAAAAGCTGAGAAGCTGAAGCAGTGAATCACAGAATCACAAACATTAGAGATTGGAAAGGACCTCAAAAGTTCATCTGGTCCAACCCCCCCACCACAGCCGGGTCGCCAAACCGAGAGAAAGTTCCTGTAAGAGCTCAGTAGGTGCTGGCCTTCAGCTGAGACCCAGCTCTGCACACAGGCACTCACTTCCCCAGGAATATTTGATCAAATAAAACAAACAAAAAAGGCTTGTGTTTCTCATGCCAAGTTCAATATAAACACCCGTGGCTATTACATGCACCCGTATTCTATTTCCTACGATAAAGCACAGCCAATGTGAACTGTGATAAAAGGCATTTCTAAGAAATACTTTAAAAAGACAGCAACTTCTGGGGTTCTTACTTCTTGCTACTGTGAAGAAGACACTTTCTTCAAGTGAGGTCACAGAGCATTAGGGACTGGAAGGGACCTTGAAAGATAGAATCATAGAATCATTAGGGATTGGAAGGGACCCTGAAAGATCATCTAGTCCGATCCCCCTGTCAGAGCAGGATCACCTCGACCAAGTCACACAGGAACACATCCAGGCAGGTTTTAAATGTCTCCAGAGAAGGAGGTATCAACCCAACAGGAATTAATGAAATCAAACACAAATGCCTTGAAGATCACAGGTATGATTGCAGCTTTCCACAGCATGGATTTTCCAGACTTCAGTCTTAACACAAAAGTGACAAGTGACTGACCTAGTTCTGTGACATTTGTCCTGAATACATAATCCCACACATTTCCAATCCATCTTTTTTTTTTTTCCAGCTTAGCAAGTCTAAAGTGGAAGGGAAGATAAAGCACTCAGACCTCACTCATGTTTACAGAAAAGCCTCTGTGCTACAGGAGCACAATCAGCCACCCCTCCCCACCCCATTTAAAATTTGTCAGAGCTTGCTGCGTTCCTCTACGCAAGTGTCAAATTAATGCACACACGTATGTTACGTATTTATAAGAGGCAGGATACTGCTCAAGTATGTTTAATGCATGAGCCTGCTGAGGAATTTGCTAGGGGAAGTTTACACTCCTCCTAGCAAGTAAGGAATGTGTGATTTAGCGTCATCTAGCAGAGGGCAGGATCAAAAGAAAACCCAAGCTCCCCCGCCCCCAAGCAAGCCCTCAATTAAGGATTTTCAAATCTTGCATTCCATGTTATCAGAACTTCAGCCGACCTTTGAACGAACCTCTGTGTGACTTATTTTCAACACAAACCCAGCGCTGATGGAGAAAGCTGATGTGCTGTCAGACAGAGGTATTGCTGTTACTCAGGAGCAGGCTGGAAATGTTTAGGACAAACAAATGTCTCCCGCTGTTATCAGCATTTACAGGCAACAGGAAATACCTCAGCTGGTAAATCAAACGAGCATGACTTGAGGTGATGGGTATGTTCGACTTGAAGACAAAAGTGGACAAAAGACAACAAAGGAAAAGATAACATTTGATCTGCTTTGTTTTCAGAGTCAGAATGTATAAGTAAAATCTAATCCTTCCAAGTTGTTTACTCCCTTTTGGTCATCACTGCTGCCAGCAAGACTTGCTCCAGCTTCCTGTACATTTTTGGAAGAGCTAGCTCCACGGACTGTGACTAGGAAATGGCTGGGATCTGGGAGAAGGAGGCTAAGGGCTATGAATTGTGAAATGTATTCTGTGCCCTACCCCTGCAGAAGTGCACAGAAGAGGCAGCCTGGGGCAAACTGCTTTCTCACACACTAGAGCACTACAAGCAGCCCTTTTGAGCTAGACAGCAAGTACTTTATGCAAAGCCAAATATTTAAACCTTCCATCCTTCTGTCAAGACACTTAGACAGTAGTGGCACAGCCTGCAACAGCATGCATGAGTGGTTCTAGCTTGCGCTGCACATGCACAGCTGTAGAATCTGCACTGTTGCACAAGCAGGGCTGAGAGCATCCAACCAGAGGAAAAACAGGCTTTATGCAAATCACAGGACATTAGGGATTGGACCTGGAGAGATCATCTAACCCCATTCCCCCACCACTCCCCCACCACAGCAGGATCACCTAGATCCAGTCACACAGGAACAAATGCACGTTTCATTCTGGCCTCTCGGGAGGTACAAGCCCCAGCTGCAGCCTGCTTCATCCCATCCCCAGGCGTCCCTAAGGAGTTCGGAGTTCTCACAACACCGTGTTCCCACAGTGAGTGCACTCTTCTGCCCATTTTCAACAATATTTGTGATTACCTTGCGAGGTCCACCCCTCATACCTCATTTGTCAATGACTTGCCAATAGATTTTAAGGTTCCTTAACCTTTGTGTCCTCTCTCATGAGGGAGACACTGACAAATGCACAGCAGAATTGCCCACAGCTATTTAGTTTTTATTTTAAAAGTTATCAATGAAAGAAGAGATTCCAAGTACTGCTTGGTTTTCCTGCACAAAGAACTGATGCACTTTTCTGAGGCATTCACAGTGCGCTCCTCAAGCTGATCATCCAGTGATAAGCCTGGCAAACAAGGAAAGGTTTTAAAAAGAAACAAAACTGAACCAAATATTAGAATCTCATTCTAATTCCCAGTCTCACAACAAAAGTTTAATTTTTCCTATTCATGTGAATTTTTTATTAAGGGCAGCCAATGAGATGCCTACTGGAAAGATTGGAAAGTACTTTATCACCAATCACTAGATATTCCAGGCTGTGTTTATACTGAAACTGGAAAGAACAGCTGAAGTTTCAGGGACGCACACAACACACACTGAGCTCAATGGTGGACTTACCACAAATCCAAGAAGGCTGCTGTTGAAGGCAGTGGAAAGACCTTTGTTATAGCCAAGAGTATCTGCCTTTACTTAAATCTAAATAATAAATCTAATAGATTTAAAACTATAAAAGGCTCCACTTAAAAGTTCTACCAGCACAGATTCAGACTCTCTTTTTCTAAGCTTCTGCCTGTTAAATCACCAACGCTGTTGTCTCGTTTACAAATTGTGAATGTTCACTGTGCTCTCCCAGGACACAGTACTAAGGATTTGGGCATGTAATACTGGAAGAACACGAGCCGAGACTCTCAGCTGTCATGCAGGCAATGCTTCCTCTTCACTTTAGCACTGTTTTGATGTCTTCTGAGAGTAAACAGCAGCGCTACACAACCCAACATCAAAAATGTTCTTCTTGTGCTGTTGCTTTCAGAGCAACTGAAGTTCTTGCCAGTCCCTCTGAGTACGATGTACGTTGCTGGACTGTACTTAAGTCTATCACAGCCAGCAACACTTGCTTTCTCTCCCCTCAGTGAAGCATTAAGGATGTAGTACTGGGGTAAAAGAACCTGAACTTAAATCACTAGGGATTGGAAGGAACCTCGAAAGATCATCTAGTCCAATCCCCCAATGTTTGTCTATCAGGGCCACGGCAGAGATCCACGTTAATCTTGTTGAATGTTGAATGCCAGAGGCATTCATGTTAATTTACAACACATTTACATAATATAGCTGCTTTTGAAGACAGCCAGTTCTGTAAAGGCCTCTTGCGGATCTGTTTCTTGTTTTCTTTGCCCACTCCACCACCTGTTTTACGTATACTTTGTGGTTGGGAAAGGTGATGGAGACTGTGGGTAGGGAAACAGTTTACTCAGACAACACACAATGCATAGACACACAGTATCCACTAAAAATGCACGTTTCTTTGTCACAATTCACAAAATCAGTCTGGTTGGAAAAGATCTTTGGGATCATCGAGCCCAACCATCAACCCTACTCAACAAGGTCACTCCTAAACCGGATCCCCCAACACCACATCTAAGTGTCTTTTAAACTCATCTAGGGATGATGACTCAACCACCACCCTGGGCAGCCCATTCCAGTGCCTGCCCAATTCATAAATAACAACTTCATTCCACAAACTACTGTAGAACTTATTCCATTTGCAGACCGACTTGTAGCCAGTCATCTGGAGTGAAAAGGAATTTCCCCTTTACCTCTCTTTCGTGATGTCCAAGACCCTCCTCAGGATTTCGAAGGTTGAGGACGTGCACCTCTTGTGGTAGGCTTGTCGTGCCTCGGCTTGCACAGCCAGACAAGACTGTAAAACTCTCCAGTAAGGCATGGACTGGGTGCGAACTGTTCACTGGTGACAAGACACATTCACTTCTAGGCACGGGGCCTGCAGAGGAAGACAGAGGTGCGCGTCATTTGGAGAAAAAAAGCAATACATAGTTGTGAAATAATGATCATCCTTTAAGTCACCAAACCCATGGGAACACAAGCGCAGGCTACACATTCATTACCCACAGTATGAAGACATTTATTTGGACAATGTTCTTAAAGGTTTCTCCCAACCAAAAGGATTCTATGATTTGCATTAGCACTCTAAGTTCTCCTGAATACGGTAACTCCTTGGTTAATGTCTCTCTGAAAGCATAAATTAATTCCAAAATAGAAGGTAATCTTGTCTTTAGCAGGGAGGAAACCAAGGATAAGAGGAAAAAAAAATCCAGAGGAGAAAGCCCAAAGCAGTGGCAGTGGTAGGGAGGAACTGGTTCATCCCAGATATGATTTATTTGTTTATGTCAAACATGGTTATCTCCCAAAGGCAATCACAGGTAGATAAGAATGAAAAATTAATTTCTAGTACAAAGGTAACCACATCAGGAAGGATTCGAGCGAGTTGGATTCGTTGCTTTTGAAGCAGTGCTGATTTAGAGCGAACGTCACGTCAGTGCGTTGTACCAAACAGCAGGCATCTGTCACACGATAAAATGAAATGTTTGTTCACTAAGTCTATTTGGTGTCTGACAGCAATTATCTACACTGATAACAGATATCTAGCCCGAAACAGAGTGTACACCCTTTCAAATAATCACCACAGCATGATGTAGTGCCACACTCTCATATAGGACGTGAGACAGTGTGATGTGATGCAGCGAGATAGCGCCAAAGCTGAAACGTGCGGAGCCGTTTACATTCAGACTGTACTTCAGGAAACTAAAGCAGGACAAATATTTATGAAAAATGGCCTTGTTTTTCCCAAACCACTCAAACCCACCCCTGACAGGAACAGATACGGTATGGTTTTGATTTGGGAGGTCACAGGAGAACCTAATGGAGTTAATTCCTAATAGGCGCTGAAGTCATGCAGATGAGAAGCAGAGGCTGCACGGCAGAGGAGAAACATACGCTGCAAGCATGATTAATTTTTTTCCAGATAGCGCACGTCTGAAATGGAAATAAACAGATTCTTTGAAAAAAAAAAGCTGGAAATGAAATCAAATCCTCAACTGAATGGCAGAGCACTGTCTAATGCTGTTGTAGCATTAGAGATCACTTGACTTTGGTGTACATGTCTGTGCTTAATTGCATTAGCACTGACCTACACTTGGCTGGTTAAAAAGTTCACTCAAGATAGTTAGCAGTTGCAGATGGAAGTCAGATTTCAGTTAGCAGTTGCAGATGGAAGTCAGATCTCCACAGTGCCTTGGGATGTGCAGGTCTTGTCCTGTCACAGGAGCCATTCCTGAAACTCAGTGGTGCTTAAGTGGGATCCTACGAGCTCGCACAGAACAAGAGCATTTGTTAAAGACCATGCTCAAGGCATAAATTAGACGTGAGGTACATGCAACAAACCAACCTTCTGCTCTCCACGTGAGCTTGGTGGTAGCACTGACCACCACCTTGGAGAATTTGAGGTTTGTTGTGGTTTCTTAATTCCTTTTTAAGAACAGGCATAGGAAATGGAACCAGCCCAGGCAATGATACTCAGCTTAAGAAAAAACCAACCAAACCTCTCAGAACGTTTGTAACGGTTGAAGAAACAGTAAGAATTTGTAACAATAACACAATCAGCAAAGGCCTCATTTTCCTGATGGGCAAGTACAAACTAGAGAACGCACTAATCAATTAGTCCAACTGCTGAAGTGGAAGTCCTGCAGCAGACCGTGTTATACAAAGGGCACAGAAACATTTCCAAACTCCCCAAGCATTTCTTGGGCTGGGGAGTGCTTGTTCATTGAAGTGTTTCTTGCAGACCAGAACACTGTTAATGTTTGATAAGTTCACAGAATGGCTTAGGTTAGAAGGGACCTCAGAGATCATCTCATTCCAACCCTCCTGCCATGGACAGGGACACATCTCACTAGACAAAGTTGCTCAGGGCCCCATCCCACCCAACCTTGAACATTTCCAGAGGGCATGGATCCACAAAACCTATTCCATGACCTCACCACCCTCAATGTGAGGAATTTCTTTCTAAGACCTGATATGAATCTTTTACCTTGAAACCATTTCCCCTTGTCCTATCACTAGAGTCTCTTGTAAAATGTCCTGGATCATCTTTTTTTTTTTACTTTTTCAAAATAGGGGCTATGTTTCCCCTTTTCCAGTCAGCAGGAATTTCATCAGATTGCCATTGTTTCTCAAATATGATGGATATCACGTAAGATGCTTCAATCATACCCGTACATGAAGAACACGGTGCAAGACTTGGAACAAGACAGAAATAGAGTTGCTGGCAAAAATGTGTGCTTTCCTTAGTGAAAGTTTGAGAGAAAGAGCTAATAAATCCCTCTCAGCAGATGGTTTCCCTTGAGAACAACTATTTTTATGTACTACATGTATGTGGTACATGGACCAATCCTCTCCTCCAGCCTTCAACTGTACAAATGTGGCATGTCAAAGGAGAAGACATCTGGATTTCCCCTCACATCCTGCAAGGGCTCATCATGAAGACAGTGAACGGTACGGTAAGGCTGTCTGTATTTCCCTTGCCAGCACTTCAAGTGTGCATTAAGAAAGCGCCCCTTTAAAGCCTCTCTGTTCTACTCCAAGTGCAAGATACACATGGTCCCAGAGGAAGAAGTTCATAAAGAGCCATAGAATGGCTTAGGTTAGAAAGCCTGCACAGCTCTTCCAGACTAAAGCACAGATTCAGAAGCAGAGCCTACTGGCACAGGCTGATTCTCACACCAGTATAGCTGTGTGGTGTCTAGACACGTGATGGCTCTCACCCTGCCAGCCTAGGGCACACCGCTTCTGTCAGCTCTGTTCTGAAGAAAGGGGTGCATGCTGTTTCTCTAAGACTCTCAGCAGAAGAAACCAGTATTTTGGAGGAGTTACTGCAGTTGGTAGAGCTGCTTTCACAGCCCTGTCTTGTGAGCGACTGACACAGCTCATTACACGTGAATGGAAGGTCAGAGTATCTACTGCTGGCTGCCTCCACTGCATTTAGATCACACATGCTGAAAGACTGCCAACAGACAAGGAGTGATAGTGGGGTGAATAACACAGAGGTTATGGAGTGAATAACAGAGAGGTTACTCCAAATGTTGTAGCTTGGCCTACGTGCTTGTGCAGCTACATGTCAGGCTCACACAACCCTTCCTAGGAACTCCAGACTCTCATGAACATTATTTCTCTGAAGTGTGCTGGCAGTACCAAGCAGTGATCTTCATGCTCTGAATGGAGTGTGGTGCCAGGAAATGCATCTAGATCAAAGTCTACTGATGCTCGGCCTGTATGTGGAACAAGACAGTTCTTGCATCTTCTCTGCATTAATGCTGTATTTTAGCTTATTCTTATAGTGCACACACCCCAGCTACTTGCTCAACATTATTAACATCTCTTATCAGTGCTTCTGAGTGCACCCACACCTCTGCCCCAACGACATGCAGGTGCCCCTCCAAGGCCCTGTCACTAGAGTGGAACAGCCAGAGTTCTTCTCTTTCCAAACAGGCATCTCTTGCTCTTTGATTCCCTCACAGACTCCTCCTAGATATTCTCTTCCCACCACTTTGCTCTGCCTGGAAAGCTAGTTACTCCCCCATGATAGTTAGAATCCCTTAAAATGAAGATGTGCCACTTTGGAAAAACAAACAGTGACACTACTAATCTGGCTGTTTGTCCTCTCTGCACTGCCTATGCAGAATTTGAAAGCCAACATGAAACAGGCACTGGAACAGGTTGCTCAGAGAGACTGTGGATGAGCCCTCCCCAGAAGTGTTCAAGACACGGTTGGACAGGGCTCTGGGCAGCTTGGCTGAGCAAGAGGTCTACCTGCCCATGGCAGTGGGGCTGAAACTACATGATGTCTAAGGTCCCTTCCAACAAGAGACTCTACCTGCAGTTCCTCCTTTGTTTGCCGTTGGAGCACGTTTGCAAATTCTGGCTCTTAGCACCATCAAATTTCAGCTGAGTAATGCTGGCAAAGCCTTTGGAAGATGGAAAGCAGGTTAGGCAGCTTTATAAGAATCACATCTTACTTACGTGTTTTACCATGACGAGTGGTTAGCAATTTCAGAAATCTAAGGACTCATTTAGCAACAAATTATTTTCTTTTATTCAATTGAATCGGCAGTGGAAATCTTAATGCAAGCCAGTTTGATGCTAACATCTGGAACGTATTCAATACAATCCCAACCTTCTTGTTTCCCATATCATCCATGTTACTAACGAGCAACACGTGTTCTGCTGTAAGAAAGTAGCAGAAATGGGAGGAAGACACTAAGAAGGCTAATAAAACAGCCCCAGACCTACTGGCAGGCGTGACGGATTTTATTCAAGAAGTGAAGGCTAATATGCTTGCAGTTGTATCTCCATGGAGATTTCTACAGTGTTGTCAGCTGAAAAGCACAACCAGCTCTTGCAAATTGGAATGAATCTGTGCTGAGGGGGCCACAGCACATTCGCGTGGCTCGCGTATGCCACCCCGGAGGGTAAAGTCACACCACCGGGATATAAGAACAGATTAATTTCAATTGATTTTGGAATGAGGGAATAACACAAATCTAGTCATTGCACATAACGACAAAAAACTCAGCGTCCAGACTTGTTAGACCCACAAGGGATCTGCAGGTTGTCAGGCACAAGGAGTCTTATAAATTACTGCGGTTCCTGTTAAAATTCATCAGTTTATGTGCTGAAAAGCTAGTGCTAGAGGAGGCTTACTACCCAAGCAGGTACTTCAATATGACTAGATGAGACACTTCCACAAAAGCTGTCTTGGAGAAGGTTAATTTAAGGGCATTCTTTTACATCAGCCAGCAACAATGATGACTAGGAAAAAGGAGAAGAATTAGAATCATAGAATGGCTTAGGCTGGAAGAGACCTCAGAGATCATCTAATTCCAACACCCCTGCTGAAGGTAGGGACACCTCTCACTAGACCATGTTGCCCAGGTCTCTGTCTCACCTGGCCTTGAACACTTCCATGGAGAGGGCATCCGTAACTTGTCCAAGTCATCTGTTCCAGTGCCTCACCACCCTCAGTGTCAGGAATTTTCTCCTAAGATCCAATCTAAATCTACCCTCTTTTAGCTCAAAACCATTCCCCCTTGTCCTGTCACCAGGGTCCCTTGTAAAATGTCCCTCTTCAGCTTTCCTGTAGGCCCCTAGGTACTAGAAAGTCGTCCCTGGAGCCTTCTCTCTGTTCCAGGCTGAACAGCCCCAATTCCCTCAGCCTGTCTGACAGCAGAGGTGTTGAGTGACAGGCACCACCCATTACTGGTAATCATTCTGAAGTACAGTTAACACACCCTCCACCTTTTTTGGGTTGCTCTTATGTTTGGTACAAACTTTGGATGCCAGCTTCTCCCTCCTTTTACGCCTCTTTGGGGGATGTATTACGAAACATCCATTCCTTAAGCACGGATTAAAAAAGCAGAGGTTTATATCATCTGTTTAACAGAGATGATATAGCTTCAAGTGTTGCCTGCACAGATCTCTTTGTTTTCCATGCAGAAAATACAGCAAATTGTATTTTGAAAGCAGAGATGCTTTCCTCTACTTTCTTAAATATAAACTTCTATGGATGCCACATCCTTAGCAAAACATAAAAATGCTGCAAATTTCAGCAGGAAATGTAGCCAGCAAAAACCCCTCCACTTCTCCAGCAAAGGACTGCTACATCAAAATTATCCAGGATTCCTAAACTATCCCCTTTACGAAAAACATGTAAATTACAGTGACATTCATTCATTATGTGGCAAAATTAATTTCAATACCCGAGTAAGCAAGGCAAAGCTAGGAAAAGTCAGTTGGCATCTTGTTTAAGAAGAGAAATGCCGGCTGCCTTATTTACACAACCGAGTTAAACAGAACAGGCAATGAATAACAAACTTGTTTGGTTTAACATCTGCTGAGCACAATTTTAGGACACTTGGGGCATAATCTTGGCAAACAAATCTCTGCACCTAGAAGCAGAGTCTTTCACAGCAGAGGTACTGTACCACAGAGATGCATTTTATGTAACCTCTGCGGTCCTTCTGACTAGCAGTAGTGCCAGAGCCCTACCTTCTCCTGGGTTTGCAGCAAAACACTGCTTACTAGAACACTTCTCCAGTTGTTTTTACCTGCCTAAACATGCTCACTCATACATACACACTGTCTCACCCATCCCCTCTTCCAAGCTGAGTATTTGGAAAACAGTCCACTAACACAAGAGCATCTTTCTAATCTGTGTAACAAGACAGAATTAATGTGTTGACTTTCACATAAATAAACCCAGAAAGCACAACTTCTGGTTTCCATGCCAAACAAACTCATCCTAAACTGTTTCAGAAAGGGTTGCTGAGTTTTCCCCCATTGTTTTCTTAAAGTAGTAAAAAACAGACAAGTTTCCAGGAATTAGTTTAACATTCACAAGTAGGTGATCATTGTGTCCACTTCTAGGCCCCTCAGCTCAAGAAAGACACAGAACTGCTGGAGAGCGATCTGTGATCTTCCTGCATAAAGCTCAGGGCCATGGTGGTCAATGTGAAATAGGATGGATTTGTCTCCAGCACAGTACAAAGTAGAAAAAAAGAAGGAACAAACAAGTTCTAACATTAGTTGTTCATTATTCCAAACAACATTCCAACTTTTTGTTCTGAATGCCTCTTCTCCCAAGAGATGGCCCATAAAGTGCCTCAGATTTATCCTCTTTACCGTAGAAAGGATAGGAAGTTGCATGCAAACAATGAATGGAAGTGCACTTTTTATCAGACAACAACAGGAAGCATGAAAGCTCTGAATTGGGGCCAAACGACAAAGAAAAGGCCTATAAAAAATTAAATGCTTGCTTAGAGCAAAAACAACATAATCAGGGTTGAAAGTCATTGTCCTTCAAAAAAACAAAATCAGTCTTGAAAATGAGTAAATTAAAGATGACACAGAAGGAAATACCAGACTTAAAAAAAAATCAGTTTCAGGAGGCAAAGAGAAAGGAGGGTAACTTGCTTTCACCATCAGCCTCACATGAAATAATGCATCATCAAGGAGCTTACACAAAACACAGGAGTAAACACCCATCAGACCTCAGCCATCTATGCTTATCTAAGAAAACAAGTGTTCGGAGTCTCTGTTGGCAAAAGATTATCCATTTAAACTGCAGATGCCTACTTCACTTGTTTGTGTACTCCTGGGTACTCTTGGAAGTGCCTATACAATTGGAATGGATTACAAGCCAACAGAGACATCCTTCAGTATCAAAACACACAGCAATACACTGAGCAATACTCTATATACATGAGCACTGGAATAGGCTGTCCAGGGGGGTTGTGGAGTCTCCTTCTCTGGAGACATTTAAAACTCACCTGGACATGTTCCTGTGCGACTTAATCTAGGGGATCCTGCTGTGACAGGGGACTGGACTAGATGATCTTTTGAGGTCCCCTCCAATCCCTAATGTTCTGCAGTTCTCACTAGATAGAGGGCAGGGGTACTTTGCTGTTGTTTGTTGGCTTGGGTCTTTTTTATTCATTCTTAAAGTTGAGTTCATAATTACTTAAAAATAAAAACCACTATGGTAGTTTTTCAGAAACACAAGTAGTCCCCGCTGAATTTCATTTGGAGCTACACATACGGCCATCTTTTGCTCAAAAATCTCCTGTGAGAAGTTAACTTGCATAATGGATGAGGGGAAGGCTGAGGATGTGTCTTCATGGATTTCAGTACAG